>JAEMWC010000416.1:355000-407500 GCA_016490735.1 Pachyseris speciosa | reverse complement strand
GTGGCTAACAGTAGGCTTAGATAAAAAAAGTTCGAGTTCTGGGAATTTAGAGATAGGAGGTTTCCAGCCTTTTTAACCTGGTATCGGTGGTAGGTGGTTTTGACATTGTTCATCGAATGATGGTTCTTCGGGATCTTTTTCCATAAAGAAGACAGCTGTTCTAAGTCTGGCTTCAAAGGCTTCTAAGTCGTCGTGAACTTCCTGCCAATTGATATCTCGCGGTGCTGGAAAAAAGGAAGGCCCTTTCAGCAGCAGCTTGGTCTGGCCCTCATTTAGAACATGTTCAGAGAGGTTAACCGGATTCAAGTTGGATCGACCACCACGGAATTTAAAATCACAAATCGTCCATGAGAACCAATAAGAAGACTTGCGAGGTCGCCACACACTTCAACCGAACTCCGCACGTGCTATCGGACTTTACATTTCAATGTATCGATCAAATCCAAACTAACACGTCCGAAAACACTGAACAGCTATTAATTACGAAAGAAGCATACTGGAGTGCGCAGTTGTTTTCCCTCTCACCTTATGGACTTAATAAAAGACAAGAATTTCATTTAAAAAACCGCATCCATTATACTTAATTTCAGCAGAGTTTGGACAATAGGTTGCGATTTTCTTAAAGTGCGTATTGGCAGTGAATTTATTTTTATATATTTTAACAAGTCAGTGTGTACCGACTCATTAGTTGTAATCTTTAGCACTTGTAGTTGTTTCGGCGCTCAGGGGCCCTCTTTTGGGGATTCTGTTATTTTTGTGCTAGCTAGGTCATTCAAAGGCTCTTTGTTGGGAAATTATTACTTATTGTTTAAGGGCCCTCTTTAGGGATTTTGTTATGATACTGACAGGTATGATGATTCAGAGGCCCTTGATGGGGAACCTGTTGCGCTGCGACAATTACATAACATTTATCACTAGTTCTATTATTCAAATGAACAATGATCCTCGCAGTTGTGAACGCAATTTATGCTATTGCGAAAAGAAGCCTGAAAAAAATTCAGGACTTCAACGGGGTTCGAACCCGTGACCTTGCGATTACCGGTGCGATGCTCTAACCAACTGAGCTATGAAGCCACTGATGTTGGGAGCAGGTCAATTGTGGGCTCTTATGTTCCCGTGAAAGAAATGAGTGTGAATGATATATGAATTGAATCATATATGAACTGCGGAAATGAAATCAAATGAAGAATGATCCTCGCAGTTGTGAACGCAATTTATGCAATTGCGAAAAGAAGCCTGAAAAAAATTCAGGACTTCAACGGGGTTCGAACCAGTGACCTCGCGATTACCGGTGCGATGCTCTAACCAACTGAGCTATAAAGCCACTGATGTTGGGAGCAGGTCAATTGTGGCCTCTTATGTTCCCGTGAAAGAAATGAGTGTGAATGATATATGAATTGAATCATAAATAAATTGCGTTCACAACTAGGCGGATCATTCTTCATTTGATTTCATTTTCGCACTTCTTATATGATTCAATTCATATATCATTCAGACTCATTTCTTTCACGGGAACATAAGAACCCACAATTGACCTGCTCCCAACATCAGTGGCTTCATAGCTCAGTTGGTTAGAGCACCGCACCGGTAATCGCGTGATCACGGGTTCGAACCCAGTTGAAGTCCTAATGTTTTTTTCAGGCCTCTTTTCGCAATAGCATAAATTGCGCTCACAACTGCGAGGATCATTCTTCATTTGATTTCATTTCCGCAGTTCATATATGATTCAATTCATATATCATTCACACTCATTTCTTTAACGGGAACATAAGAACCCACAATTGACCATCTCCCAACATCAGTGGCTTCATAGCTCAGTTGGTTAGAGCATCGCACCGGTAATCGCGAGGTCACGGGTTCGAACCCCGTTGAAGTCCTGAATTTTTTTCAGCCTTCTTTTCGCAATTGCATAAATCGCGTTCACAACTGCGAGGTTCATTCTTCATTTGATTTTATTTCCGCAGTTCATATATGATTCAATTCATATATTATTCACACTCATTTCGTTCACGGGGACATAAGAACCCACAATTGACATGCTCCCAACATCAGTGGCTTCATAGCTCAGTTAGTTAGAGCATCGCATCGGTAATCGCCAGGTCACGGGTTCGAACCCCGTTGAAGTCCTGAATTTTTTTCAGGCTTCTTTTCGCAATTCCATAAATTGCGTTCACAACTGCGAGGATCATTCTTCATTTGATTTCATTTCCGCAGTTCATATATGATTTAATTCATATATTATTCAAACTCATTTCTTTCACGGGAACATAAGAACCCACAATTGACCATCTCCCAACATCAGTGGCTTCATAGCTCAGTTGGTTAGAGCATCGCACCGGTAATCGCGAGGTCACGGGTTCGAACCCCGTTGAAGTCCTGAATTTTTTTCAGGCTTCTTTTCGCAATTCCATAAATTGCGTTCACAACTGCGAGGATCATTCTTCATTTGATTTCATTTCCGTAGTTCATATATGATTCAATTCATATATTATTCACACTCATTTCTTTCACGGGAACATAAGAACCCACAATTGACCTGCTCCCAACATCAGTGGCTTCATAGCTCAGTTGGTTAGAGCATCGCACCGGTAATCGCGAGGTCACGGGTTTGAACCCCGTTGAATTCCTGAATTTTTTTTCAGGCTTCTTTTCGCAATTGCATAAATTGCGTTCACAACTGCGAGGATCATTCTTCATTTGATTTCATTTCCGCAGTTCATATATGATTCAATTCATATATCATTCACAATCATTTCTTTCACGGGAACATAAGAACCCACAATTGACCATCTCCCAACATCAGTGGCTTTATAGCTCAGTTGGTTAGATTATCGCACCGGTAATCGCGAGGTCACTGGTTCGAACCCCGTTGAAGTCCTGAATTTTTTTCAGGCTTCTTTTCGCAATTGCATAAATTGCGTTCACAACTGCGAGGATCATTCTTCATTTGATTTCATTTCCGCAGTTCATATATGATTCAATTCATATATCATTCACACTCATTTCTTTCACGGGAACATAAGAACCCACAATTGACGTGCTCCCAACATCAGTGGCTTCATAGCTCAGTTGGTTAGAGCATCGCACCGGTAATCGCGAGGTCACGGGTTCGAACCCCGTTGAAGTCCTGAATTTTTTTCAGGCTTCTTTTCGCAATTGCATAAATTGCGTTCACAACTGCGAGGATCATTCTTCATTTGATTTCAATTCCGCAGTTCATATATGATTCAGTTCATATATCATTCACAGTTCTATTTTTGTTGTTATTGCGCATCCTGTTAATTTACCGTAGTCGTTTCATACTTTTTGTACACCTATTGTTTTTTGTTTCATTGTCTCACTTACGTAACCCTGTGTAATTTGTAACTATTGTTGTGAAATCATATTTAAGTTGTAGGTTTTTAACATTCTGTTTGTAACTGACGAAGGTCGACAGACCGAATCGTTTTTTATTCATAAATTTTTAAATTTTTATCTTTTTTGAACCAGAAGTTGTCCATTTTCGGTCTTTTTAACTGTTTTATATATATATATATATATATATATATATATATATATATATATATATATAAACATTGAACACTAAATAAGTAAAAGAAACAGTAATTAGTACAAAAGGCTCTCCATAAACTGTTTGTTATATTACAGATAAATAATAAATTGAAGTTTTATTAATTTAGTATAGCATAAAAAGAAAAAGAAGGAGGTATACATTGATATTTTGTAACTTAAATGAGCCAAAGAGCTGAAGCAATCAAATCACCAGAAGAAGAGCTTTTTGACTTTCCATTGTATTATTAGGTCTTATTAGTTAGGGATGAGTCATCCCTGACTACTATTAACTTGGTTACAAACATTCTTCAGTTTCTTATGCTTTGAGTACATATTTGCATCAGAAGAAACTTGTTTGCAAGATAATTGGCCATGGCGTTATTGAGGCAGTATAAGCTAACGGATGAAGGACATAGAGAATATCAGGGGCGTTGGGAATAGCGCTATATTTAAAACAATAGTTTCTAAGTGGTATCGTGTAGGAATGACCATTGTTTGGGTAGAAGATTGTTTGTTTCTGCTTGTAATTGTATGCTGTACATTGTCTTTAGGTATTTGAGAAACCCTTGCAATAGAGGTATAGATTCTTTTGTTTTGCAGAGCCAGATATAGTGCCTGGCAATAAGGAAACAAAAATTGATCTGGCGTTTAAGTTTAGAGTAGTCTGATCTTAGGCCTAATAAAACAATCATGTCTGCATAGTAGCTATCAGGAATAATTTGGCAGAGTTTTAATCGCGCTATGATGCTCTCCCAGAAGAGTGCCGTTTTTGTGCAGGACCAGAAAAGGTGTATGAGTTTTTCTGGTTCTTTTTTACAAAAGGAGCAGTTGGGGTTTTCTTTTATCCTTATCTTAGTTAAGAAAGCATTTGTTGGCATTCTTCTGTGCAAAAGTTTAAACTGAAATTCCCTGAGTTTTGTGCTTTTTGTGATTTTATGGGCTAGTTGGTAGGTTGAGCCCCACTTTATTTCGTTTTCACCTAAGTTGCAGTCTTCGATTCATTTTTGCTGACTTGTAGTAGGGGCGGCACTTTTCTTTGTAATTAATTTGTCATACACCAACCTGCTTGCTTTTTGGGCTTTTATTAGTTTTGTCCAATAACTTTCGTACCCATTGCCTTCGTTTGTGTGGTCTCCTTGGTTGAATGTGTTACATAGCGTTTTAAGTGCGGAAATTATTCCACAGTATACTAAGGGTTGGACCTTGATGTTGTATTTGTTTAAAAATTCTGGTAGAGTGAGGAATTTTCCTTCTCTGTTCCTTAAGTGCTTGACTTTTGTAATGCCCTTACGATACCATTCTTTGAAGAAAATAGGGCTGTCGTTGATCCTTATAAGTGAGTTGTACCATACGCTTTGTTCTGTAAGTTGGCTTTTCGATCTTATATTCTCTTCAAAATTGATTTCTGACCAGATTAAGAGAATTTCCTTTAAGAACATGTCTTGCGTTCTGAAGATATTAGCTGTGTCTATCTTATTAAGGTTGCTTGTGAAAGGTAGGGTACACTCAAACTTTTTCAGTTCAAGATCGAAAAAAAGTTTCCATTTACCTTGATTGCCTGTGCCCAAGTACTTCTTTATCCAAGTGGCTTTTAGCGCTTTATTGAAACACAATATGTCAATCATTTTAAGGCCACCTGCTGGGTAATTGTAAATCATAATATCTCGCTTTATTTTATCGCCCTTTCCGTTCCAAAGAAACAAATAAAAGAACTTGTTAATCTCGCTAATTACTTTTTTGTTCGTGCACAAAGGTGCTAAGACGTAAACAATTTGAGAAGCTACTAGGCTTTTTAAGACAGTGATCTTCCCACTTAAGGTTAATCTACGGTATTTCCACTTACTTAGAATATTCCTAATTTTTTCAAGCTTTCCTTATAGTTTAAAAGTACAGTGTTTTCAGGGTCTGTCGTAAACCATACCCCTAAAGATTTTACTTGTTTGTTTGCCATCCGAAATTTCTTTCTGGAAGAAGAATTTCTGTTTTTTCCACTATTTGTTCCGATCCAAGTTGCTTCCGTTTTCTTACTGTTGAGTTTGAGACCCGAGGCTTCCCCAAAATCGTCAAGTGTGTTAAGAGCAGCTGAGAGCGACGCCTGTGAACCATTTAATATTAAGGTTGTGTCGTCTGCATATTGGCTTATTTTGATTTCCTCTTGGTCAACATGTATTCCTTTGATATTGCTGTTCCTTTTAAAAGCCTTGGCTAAGACTTCAACTGAAAGGACATATAGATATGGAGACAAAGGGCACCACCGCCTGACCCCTCTTTCAATTTTAAAGAAGTTGCTTGTCCAGCCGTTGTTTAAAAAGCAGCTCTCTATGTTGGTGTAAAACCATTTGACCCAGTTTACAACGCTTGGGCCGAAACCGAAGTATTGAAGAGATTTTATGATAAAAGGCCATTCGATCGTGTCAAAAGCTTTCTCGAAATCAAGAAATAATAATAACCCTGGGATGTTTCTTTCTTTGGTAAAACGAATAACATAGCCTATTAATCGACTGTTTTCACCTATAAACCTGCCTTTCATAAAGCCAGTTTGATCACAGCTGATGAGATCGGGAAGAACCTTTTTCAGCCTGTTGGCCACAGCCTTTGCTGCAATTTTAAAATATATATAGGAAATGTACGATTTTTCTTAAGAATAACTTTAAGTGTGCTGAGGACAGTAGCCTGTAAAACTGTCAACAATTTCATACCACAATAGTTAAACTTGTTTCTCACAGCTGGTGATTTATGGTAACTATTCACATCTGGTGAGACAGAGAGTGTTTACGTCCTCATGTAACATACTTCATTACTCGCATCTTATACCTGGGGCCGACAATCCAAACCGTGTGAGGTTGTGCACATTACCTCACGTCACTGTAATATTTGACCTGTTAACTGTATCTATCTGTGCATGAACAGTGTAACATCTGATATGGGTTTGAGTCTGAAAACAGTCAGGAAAAGGGCCTCATAAATATCTGAATTTTACATATTTTGATTCTAAATCGTGACGTGGTAAAAGCCAGATAAATGTCTGGTTTGTGTGGTCCTGTGATATTTGATGAGGTTTTGAGTCTGTTAATGTCTCCCTTGCTCTGTCTTCTCCGATGCCATTAAACTTTCTTTTGTTTTTTTGGGGAAGAGAACAGACATCCAAACAAATGTCTAGGTTCGCAGCGGGCAGGCAAGAGTCGTCTTTCATCCTTTACCCCTTCCCTCTTCACATTTGATGCACGCCATGTGCTCTTAAAAAGTAAATGACTGCTTCTTAGGCTATTGAAAATGGAGGTAATAAATTATTCACTGGTGGTACCAAATGGTAAATTCAAGACTACATGTATGAGAAGATGAGTATATGCCAAATGGGGCACAAAGACGTCTTTGTGTAGAAAATCTTGCCAGCAAGAACCTTGAAGTTAGACTAAAATTAAACAAGACTACTTTTTATTTTCTAATTAAAAAGTAGAGATCATACTTTCGAGAATATATATAGAAAGTACTGTAACTCACCTGCCGGTGCAATTACTCCATACAGTTCTACTCTCAGTGCTTTGTGGTTTCTGAATTCAGTCGGCTGGAACCTGACAATACTTGCTCTCGCAGTCTCCACAAGATTATGCTTCACAATGTCATTTCTTCCATTATTTGCAGCAAAAATCTGTAAAGCAGTTATTTCACTTTTTAGTAAATGTGGAGGAGCAAATTGAGCACTTCACCAAGTACGTCAAAACCTTTAACTTCCCTTTAACTTATTATGCAAGTGAAGAAGAGCGAGTGTGTGATGCAAATTTGGAACGATAAATAGAACTGATCATGTTACGTTCCTTTGAGGGGGAGGGTGGCCTTATTTCTTGCTGTTTGTCATGTACTATCAGTTTCTTTTTTTCTTTGTTCATTTTCTATTTCTTTCTTTTCTTCAGTTGCTTGTTTTCGACTGATTGTACACTTTTACTGCAACTGCAACTTCTGCCTTCTAATTAAAACTGATTGACAGTGGGTTAATGTGATAATGGTTTAGTTGACAATGGTTTAACAAATGAATTCAATAATAAATGAGTTAAATAATTAGAATAGCTGTTCATAAATTAAATGTAGGAGTACAGTACTGGCAAAAGATGTGTCTGAGAGGTTTGTTTTCTTTGATATATTTTGTGACCACTGGGTCTTTTAAACACATACATTTTCTTTCAAAAAATGCAGCTTGGTCTAATCTGAGATTTATAGCTGCAGCAAATTTTAACCAGGAACTTGCACCAATTTATGGTTTGAGTGGTTCTGAACTTATTAAAAACTGATGTTGTTGGGAGGAGTTTTATAGTTTTGTAAACTGGCAACAACGTTAAATGACAAATAATACAGTTTCTGTTGAACTGTGGCATAATTAACACAATATTACGTCTTTCTCGTCTCTCTGCACGATGGCAGGTTCTCTATTTCATTGTGACAGCACTGAGAAGGACCTGCATGATCTTTCACGGATCATAAATGTACTGACCTTTCTTATGTCTAAAGTGAGTTGGTTGGAAGGGTTAGCATTGTTGTTTTAACACATAAAATGAAATGAATTTTATTATAATTATGATAGGGACAACAAAGCCCGAAAATGTGACTGGTGTGCATGGTTGGAAACTAAAATTGATAATGTTGACCAGCCGGGGAAAACAGGAACAGGAACAACTGGGGCCAACACAACGAGCAAACTTTATTCAGGCTGTCGGCCATACTTTCTACACACACAGACACACACTCGTCCGCATGCGCAGCCCCTCCCACATTCCCCTTTTTTTCAAAAAACAAACAAACAAACAAACAAACAAACAAAACAAAACAAAACAAAACTATCAACGCCTAATATGTTTCGGAACGAAACAAAAATTAATAGTAACTTCGTAACCGGAACAAGCAACGTTAGTTAACAATCCGAGCATTAACAACAACATTTTCCCACAGCATTTTCGAGCATTAACTGTTCACTGTTAAAGGTCCAGCCTCTGCGGTGGGCGGATCGGTCGACCATAACGAGACTTTTGCATTGGACTCAACTGGTGAAGGTGTGGCTCCAACCGAACGATCAGTGGTCGGCACTGCTTCGACTAGTGTAGGTGGGGCAATAACAGGACTGTCTGGAGTGGGCACTTCTTGCAGTTCGACAGCGGGCACGGCCTGTTGTTTGAGAGGTTGCTGATTACATGAACGCGGAGCCTCAGCAGGTCTTAGGTGGGTTCTATTCCGTCGAACCAATCCGTCGGGCGTTTTAATGAGGTACGAGCGCGGCGTCACCTCATTTAAGACCTCTCCAAAGTTCCACCTTTCACCCCGGTGATGATCATTGGGTTTGCTATGAACGAATTGCCCAGGAACCAGTGGCGCTAGCTCCTTACTCGCAGTTTTGTCATAGTAAGATTTTGCTTTAGCTCTTCTGTCAAGATGCTCCTCGCGCACCACTGTCACTGGTGGCACAGACTGGCGTAACAATGATTCAGACACGGGCAGACTTGACTTTGTTCGACGACAGAGAAACCTCTGTGCTGGGGAGAAGGTCATACCCTGAGGCGGTGTATTTCTGTGTTCTAAGAGACCAGTAAGCAGGTCAGACTTTTTCAGCATCTTTTTCGCTTCTTTTACCGCGGATTCTGCTTTACCGGTGGCTCTTGCGTAATACGGTGATCGGGTGATCAACTGAAAATCATAGGCTTTGGCAAAATTCGCAACTCTTGAGATACGTATTGGGGCCCATGTCTTACAGAAACTTATCCGGCACACCATAGCGGGCAAAGTGTGCTTTTGTAACTGAAATAACATGTGCCGCAGTAATGTCCTCATTTAGCAAGTCAACTTCAAACCAGTCACTGTAGTGGTCAACAGTAACAGCATACCACCGTCCTCCGTGCTTGAACAGGTCTTGTGAGATGAACTTCCAAGGGCCATGAGGAATTTCACGAGACAACATCGGTTCTTTCGGCAGTGATGAACTGTAGCTGGCACACACAAAGCAGTTGGCACTTTCTTGGAGAATTGCTGCTCGCATTCCAGGCCAATACATCACTTCTCGGGCGCGACGCACCATACTTTCACCACCCTGGTGGCCTTGGTGAAGTTTTCTCACCATAGTAGACTGTAATTGCAGGGGAATGACGACCTTATGGGACTTGTACAAAAAACCATGATATACTGCTAGCTCATCCCGGCAAGGGTAATAATAACGGAGCGCTGTTGGAACATGGGATTTGTCCGGCGGCCAACCATGAGCCACAAACTGACAAAGGGCAGACAGCGTATGGTCACCTTGTGTTGCCACTCTGATCTCCTCTAAGGTACTTGGTTGCATTTCGGGGCAATCTAGCTCTAGGGACTCGAGCTCTGCTCTGAACAGCTCTTGACTATCTGCTGAGTAACACTGAAACACTTCCTCGTGGGTGCCAGAGGATGCAGGCTGTGTCAAAGGAGCTCTTGACAAAGTATCTGCCAAGTACATGTACTTGCCCTTCTTGTACACCACCGTGACCTTGAATGGTTGAAGCTGAAGCATCATGCGCTGCAAGCGCTTGGGGGCACTACTCAATGGTTTCTTGAAGATGGTTTCAAGTGGTTGGTGGTCTGAATGGACTACAACATCTTGTTTGCCATACAGGTACTGGTAGAACTTAGTGCATGCTACTTTGATGGCCAAACACTCTTTTTCAATAGGAGCATAGTTTATTTCAGTGGCTGACAATGAGGAGCTGGTGAAAGCCATAGGTTGTCCCTCTTGTAACAATGCTCCTCCCAAGCCTGTGTCACTGGCATCTACTTGTAACACACATGGTTTGTTCACATCAAAGAACTTCAACGTCGCTGCATTTGCGATTACACGTTTGGCCTCCTTGAAAGCTTGGTCATGTTGCGAGGACCACGACCAGACTGCGTTGACGTGCGTTAGCTCCGTAAGTGGCTTCACAGTTTCAGCAAGATTCGGTGTGAACCGTGACAAATAGTTGCACATAACCAGGAAACGCTGAACCCCCTTAACATCTTGAGGTAGGTTCATGTCAACAATGGCTTGGACACGATCAGGATGTGGAGAAATCCAATTGCCGCTGAGGAGATGTCCCATCCAGGTAACTTGCTTGACTTTGAACTGAAATTTCTTAGGGTTTAATTTGAGGCTTACTTCTTGGCAGCGCAACATTAAGTTCCATAAGTTCATGTCATGATTCTTTTCTGCCTCTTCGACAGTTTCTCCACTTCCAAATACTAAGATGTCATCTGCCTTGTTAACAACACCTTTCAAGCCCTCCAGCGCTTCGTGTTGCCTTCGTTGATACTCTTCTGGCCCCAAACTTACACCAAACGGCATACGCAACCAACGGTATCTTCCTATTGGGGTATGCATGGTGATTAAAAATGAAGAACTCACATCCAGCACAATGTTAGTGAATCCTTTGTACACATCCACACAGGAAAAAATTTTGGCGTTGCTCAACTTTGGCAGTAACTCATCAACGGTTGGAATAGGGTACTTTGGGACCTCAATGGCTTTATTTATGGTTTGAGTGGGGTCGATGCAAACCCGTAGGCTACCATCTGATTTCTCTCTGTAGACACTATTAGAGATCCACGCTGTGGGCTCAGTGACTTTCCTCAAGATACCCTGCTTTTCCATGTCCCATATTGCCTCTGCTACTTTAGGCTCTTTAGCTACAGGACACCGATGGGGATGAGCTTGAACTGGAGTCACATTAGGGTTCATGGAGATGTGCAAGGGCGGGCCCAAAGTTCCTAACCCTGTATGAACATCCTTGAAAGCATCCAAAACAATGGCCTTGGTTAACTTTCCCCAAGGAACAGGCACATGAGGAACACTAAACTGGTTGACACTACTCACGCCAGGTTTATTTTCGGCAACAGCTGCAGCAATACCTTCATCTCCAGAGGTAGGGCCGAGTGGATCAGCAGATGTAAGCTCTAGTGCAGCAGTGTCTTGGAGGGTGGTGGCTGTGATGTCCCCGCTGTCAGCAGTGTCACTGTCCCCCTGGGTACTTGATTAAAGTTGATGCACCATCCTGTCCTCGCAGTTCCGGACACTTGGGATTGACTGCAAAGTACTTCCTTTTATCTCAATCAGCCCCAGCTTGACTCAGTCGGATCCACTTAAGAGGGGTGGTTGTGATCCCATGCTCTTTTTACTCAACAGCTGAAATTCAAGAGGGTAACACTTTCCTTGAGTTTCGCAAACTAACTTGACCTGCCCCACAGGTGTGATAACACCTCCTCCATAGGTGTTCAAAGTAGCGTGAGATGGCCGGATCAGGGAATTGACATCAAATCCTGCTGGACACATACTCCAGAGATCGTCCACTGCCAGGGTATTGGTTGTCGAAGCTGTATCCAATTGGAGTGTTTTCCAAACAAAATGATTTTTAGCGACGGATAATTTGATCGCGGCAAAGAATTTTTTCTGCTTCTGCACTGAAACAGCTCTCACAGAGTGAACGTCCAAAGTAGACGTTCACAAGCAGACCCAGATTCATCCACTGCATTTACTTTCTGGGGTTTTCTCATGCACTTCCGGGCGACATGTCCTTCCTTGCCACAGTTCCGACACATGTACTTAAATATAACTGCACGACACTTGTCTCTAGGGTGACTAGGCCTGGCTCCACAATAATTGCACTCATTTTGGTATGATCCTTTGCGTTGATTATCACTTGGAGGCTGAGAATTCTTTCCTTTCAACCGAGAGGTTCTATCTGCCCAGTTGACTTGCTCCTGGTCCCCCCGCACTTGCCTCATCAGTCTTTTCGCATCAGTGGAAGATTCATAGTTCTTAGCTATTTCAACAACAGTACGAAACGAAACAATGACTCCTTCCTTGGTCCGATGACCATTAGTATTCAACTTTCCTTGTAGAGTTTCATCTACTAAACCAGCAATGAACCTGTCACGACAAGCTTGATCCTCAAAGTCCCCATATTCACAATACTTGGCTCGCTCTACCACTCGACATTCCCATGCACTGATTGATTCTCCTTCAGCTTGAAACATGCGACCCATTTTCGTTCGCTCAGCTTGAACACTCACACTGCCACCAAATCTCCTAATGAGAGCCTGAAGAACTTTCACTGGGTTACTATTATCCGTGGCAGATAAACCAAGGGTCTTGTTGCTTGGGTTTATTAGTCTCTTCATCCTCGGCGGAAGCGTAGCGCAAAGTGTAGACATACACAAATCCGAATTTTTCCACTGAGCCACTCCTGCTTCGCTGCCAGAGTCATATTTGCAGCCAGCTTTCCGAACGAACCATCCCATCACCGTACAGTAATCAATGTAGTCTAAAATAAAACAGTCTAGAGCTTCCCGATCGTCCAAACCTTCTTGCATCTGAGGGACCGGAAAACCGACCGGTGTGCCCGCCATTATAACAGCAAACACGACGAAATTGGAGAGAACCAACTTGACAACAAAATAGCGGGAACTTATCGAACGATTGCAATCACAGTTCGATGTCATGCAGTCGACACAGGACAACTAAAACTCACAGTAAACTTGAGGCGAAGATTCGTCTTCTTCTGACAACATGTTGACCAGCCGGGGAAAACAGGAACAGGAACAACTGGCGCCAACACAACGAGCAAACTTTATTCAGGCTGTCGGCCATACTTTCTACACACACAGACACACACTCGTCCGCATGCGCAACACTGCTGACCAATTACTGCAGCCCCACCAACAATAGCACTCACCACTCAGGCGAGTATTACCCTCACAAAGCACTCACCCACACCTGTGATCACTTACTTAACAGAAATGTCTCACATACAGTAGTCGACCAACCCTGGCCCCCTCCCCCTACCAAAAAAGTTTCTGGTTTCCTTTCCAATAATTTTAATCTCCTATGCTTCTTAACATAATTATCACAGCAGAGAACAGTACAACGATGATCCAATAACGTGGGCATGGTTCTCCATCATGTATGAAACCGCAATCTATTCTTCCAATGCAAAATCCCCAACTGGAGCACAAAAAGGAAAGAAATAATGAAGAAACCTCCATCAAGTCTGAAAGGTGGTTTGACCGATTCAGAGTTCCTTTAGTTTCCGAGTGATCCTTTTGATCATCAAACAACTTCGTTCATAGGACCAGCCGAAACAGTAGAGAGAAAAATCTTGCTCCATTCGAAGAGCGAACAACAGAAAATAGCGTCCTCTAGCAAAAATGTTAATACTGTTATTTCGCACAAGAGTTTAAATTGTGTAAATGCACAGGCAACCTAAGCTCGGGGTGTTCATAATTATCGTTGAACCCTTTGGTGATGATGTCAATTACATGGATTTGTATTCAGAGAATTTAACGGTAATAAATAGAAATAAAGGAAATAACTGCAATAAAAAGGCAGCCAGTTTAGGCGACTTCCGTTGAATTTCCATATTAAATACTGTTCTTGAGTGTTGAATTCGCATACAAACCGTTGTAATACAGTCTAAACTCTCCTTATGGACACCTCTTTAATACGGACGGGAAAATTGCCATGTTTCCTAAATTGTAAAAAACCTCTATGATACAGATGCTCTGCAATATGCAGTATGCAATAAACTTAACCTCTTTATTATGGGTACCTAAATATTAACAACTTCAAATGTAAATGTTCAGTGTAGCTATGATTGAAGTTGCGCATGTCAGATCATGTGTCCAACTTAACCTCGCAAAGTATGTATCTAAAAGGTGCAATCATTGTTTGTTAAAAATTAATGAAATTGGAGCAAAGCTTTCAGAAAAATATCACGCTTTATAAAAGCAAGTTAAGTAGGACAAACTCTGTATGCTCATGGACATAATATATATCTAGATGCTTATATGCGACGTAAAGTTACTGCGTACTCTACTTCATAAGTACAGTGTACTGTGTGAGGCACTGAGCTTTAGTTGTGTCAAAACGTTTCAGCTGTATAAGAATGATGAAAGGCAATACGATTGATGTAAAGTAAACAAACAAGGGAGAAACTGTTAATTAATTTTAAGTGAAAGATGCTTAACAAGATTTTGAGTTAATTTAATGTCGTAGACAGATCTCTTATGGACGAAGCCGAAGGCGAGATCTGGTCAAGTAAGAAAATACAATTTTTTGATTGGCTGTTAAAACTGGCTAGTGTCCAATCCCTTCATTGAACAATTGCGCGTAGCTTTGCCACAAGTTGACCTCTCGAGTCTCAGTCAAAAAGCCGATAAGAGTTTTTAGGCCGCAAAGCAGTCAAGCGAGGTTGCGAAGCGGCTGAACGAACGAAAAGGTCGCAAGAAGTCGACTTGTCTTTCTTCGAGGGTTTTCATTTGCGTTTCATGCCAAAAGTGGGGAGTGGCGTGACTCACATTTGGAAGAAGAGCATCAGTTATCACTTTCGCAATCGACCCCATGTTGGAATTTCAACCGCATGTCATGTTTCGTTGCTCATAATTATTCTTGATAGACAACTTTATCCCTGAGAATCCCAAAGATCTACTCTGATTGGTCTAAGCGCAGTGACCCGTTTTTGATTCGCTGTAATTGGTGCCAATCAAGTATGAAAGTCCTTTGTCCTGCGCCATTTTAAATGGGACAAATGCGCTGTCAGCTTGAAATTCTTCTTCCTGTCCCCCATGAATGACAAAAGGGACTCGGTCTACGCGGCCATTAACGAGGTTTCTCTTATTGTCTTAAGTTCTTTAAGTTGTCAACCAGTACCAGCTCACCACAGTGAACATTGGCAGAAAATATACTGTAAATTCTAACTGATAGACTTGGAGGGTTGATTCATCTATCAAACCCTCATCGTTCACGTTAAGAACAAGACACCAAAATACATGTAAAAGAAAAAAGTTGCAGAGTATAAAGAATATTTATTATTCTTTGTGTACATAAGTGACAACATGAATGAGCCCAGTGACAGCTGAACTGCAGCAAAAGCTATCAAGTCACGACACCATAAACTCAAAACCCATAAAAATCTAGGAAAAATTTTCACGACAAATCAATGGTTTTTTCAAGACAATTTAATGGGATATTCATCGGAAAAATTCAGGGTATTTTCATGGTTTTAGGTCATGAAAAAAGCAATCAAAATCTTGTGAAAATTTAACGGTTTTCATAACCTATGAAATCTCCCTAATCATATCTTAGCCTATGAAATACCCATGAAGAAACCATGAAATTTCAAGTAGAGATTTTAATGGTTTTTTTAATACTGTTGAAAACCCCATGAATTCAATTTTCTGATTTTTCGATGGGGTTCAATTTCATGGGTTTTTAATGGGTTGGCAAATTCATGGCCCATGGATACCCTGTGAATTGTGAAAATTTTCACTGACCTTTGAAAAGTTTTACGGTGTATCCATGGCATATTAATGACTCATGGAAGTTTAAGACTCTCTGGCTACCAAGATGCAACGCGCGCATCACCTGAGGTTTCGTATGATACGAAACCTCCATTTTGTCTGTCGTTGGATGACTGGTTACGAAATAGGTTTTGAATCTAAGCCATCTTCGCAAGATTTTAAACAGTTGTAACTTGTAATGGTTTTATTGTTATTCTTCACTAAAAAGTGGATATTTCGCTGCCAAACGTACTTTTTGAACGTTTTTGGATCGTTTGAACAACCGAGAGGCTGACGATGTAGCCTGTGACGATGGCGGCATTGAAGAATCGCGGTGGAAGACCTCGGAGGTCAGAGCCTCTGAAAACTGTGTATCTCAGAGAGTCAGTCCGTGAACAATGGAGGATCAGAAAGAATTCCTTGGGATATGCCAAGCTAACCGATAGCGAGTTTGCTGAGGTTTTACTTCAGTAAGTCACATTTCAATACTGTGTTCGGAAATCGCTTCTCGTGTCAAACGTGATAGTGAAGTTATCCTCGATAATTTTGGTCAACTTCTCGCTTTCTCTCGTTGTAGTTCGTGCCCAACTATCAGAGCGGAGGACTATGACAATGTCGATGTTGGTATACAGGACGACAGTTTACCTGTTCTCGATTGTAGTTCAGGTGAGTTGTAATTTCTCTGGGACTTATCTTCACGCTTTACTTTCAATGAAAGAAATGTCGCATTATCTGATCATCATGGTAATAGAAATGTTGTGGTTCAGTGTTATCCTTGGTTCAATTTTTATTTTCCTTTGTTTTGTACTCACTATCATACAATGCCATACATAAGAACAAAATAAATTAAAAATTGAACCAAGGATAAGATTGAACTACGACATGAACAATTCCTTTTGCTCACATTGTTTTAATTTTTTTCGTTTAGATATAGTTGCTCCTGAGTTCTGCTCTACACCGGCTAAGAAGACAAGAAAACAGGGACCATCACCCCACATGGAAGCTTCTGTCAGGTAAATAGTGAGCTGAAATAGTATCACGTTTTCACATTTTCCTTACTCCAAGTGTGAATAGAGGTGAGAGTTTTGTAATTCAATATACTACTTTTATTTATTTATTTGCCATATTAGCCCTAACTTAATTTTACTTTGCTATAAAACATTGATTCGATAACTTGTAACATGTATATACTTTTTTTGAGCATTGTAAACATAACTGGTTTGCATAGTGCAGAGGCTGAGGGTATGGAAGTTGATGAGAGGCATGTAGACATGGAAGATCCCTTTTCCCAGTCTAGACTTGGTAATGAGAGCAACCCATTTGTAGCCATTGTGGATGTTCATGCACCAACTCATGTTGACAGTGACGACGAACAGGAATTTGTTGACAAGTTAGATTTATTACAATGAGGAAGGCAACCTTTGAGACGGTGATAATATAGTTTGCAATGAATATCAATGAAGTTAACTTCCCACAGTTGTTACTTTGTACATGTCATATTCCTGGTCATTGCTGGTGATCAGAAACATAGTTTTTTTTTCTTACATCTGTGGTAACCATTACTTTGTGGGTAAACAAGTGCAAATATTAGACAAAGGAAACATGACTTTTGGTAGTAGGCATCACTGCAATTGCTGTCTTGAATTTCAAAATTACTCATTGTGCATGTTGCCACTGTATTTCACAGATTGTCCAGGATATTGATTGACCTCGACAATGACACAAGTAGTGAGGAGGAGGAGAGTGACAGTGATACTGATAGTGTCACAGAGAACAAAAGTGGACACGAATCTCTACTAGATCCCACATTTGCTGATACATCATATAACGAGTATGTAATTTACTCTTGACTTACACAGTGCATAAACTAACCCTAACCCTAAACCCTAACCCAGTACTGTAGTTTCTAGTATTTCAGTTTATACATGATATGAATGTTTACTACTTTTATGATGGGATCATAGAAAACTACATTTGGTGGTCTTTATTTTGGATTGAAGAGAAAATAATTTGTTATCAAAGGGTATTGTTTGGTGTTCTTTAAACAAGCGCATTCTTATGTCCACTCTTTTGTAGTATGTTTGGTCACAGTAATTTCCAAGGACTCTAGTAACAGGCAAATTTAAAATGTTTTTGTTATCTAGGTAATGAACACTGTGAGCACCTCAGTCACTTCTTATTCAGACTTCACTTTTGTATTCTCAAAAGGGAATACTTTGTGGTTGACATGATGGAAGCTCAGGAAAATGCAGATGAAGATGCAACATTGACATTTGTTGATCCTGAATCAGATAAAACAGCCTACCATGAAGAAACTCTGAGTGGTGAGGAAACTCTTGAAAGTAAGCTGGAAGACGTTTATGGGAAAGAGGAAGAAGAGGTAAAAAGAGAACTGGAGCTCTCCAAGACAAGCAAGTTTTTGGTTTTTGAGAAAAAACTAAGGGAGTTCATCCCAGACTCTTGCAGAACATGCAGTGCTCCTGTCTTTGTCCATCTGTCCATATCGGTTGCTGTTGTGGTGTTTCATTGGAACTGCTCCAAAGGACATTCGGGAACCTGGGCGTCATCAGAAGTGCTGGCCACAAAAAACAACCAAAACGTTTATGTGAACAATGTACAGCTGGCAGCTGCCATTTTGTTAAGTGGGAACAATTTCCAGAAATTTCACCTGCTGGCCAAGTTCCTTGGTTTGGGGATAATTTCTGAAACTCTGTTTTATAGAATTAAAAAACTTTACTGTCTCCCTGCAATTCAAAACCTGTGGAGTGACGTAAAAAGTTCAGTCCGCGAGCATTTTGCATCCTCAGGAGTAACTTTGTCAGGAGATGGTAGTAGTGACTTACCAGGACACTCTGCTCGGTATTGTGTATATTCCCTTATGGAAGAATTGTCGAAAGTGGTAGTTGACCTTGAAGTTGTCGACAAAAGAGAGACAGGAGGCAAGTCGGTAGCCATGGAGAAACTGGCTCTCTCAAGACTGTTGCAGAGGCTAAAGGATGTGCTGAAGATCGAGCATCTTGTTACTGATGCCTCGACTTCAATTAAGGCATCGGTACGAGACATGAAAGGTATGGGTTTTAAATTATCATTGTACAACTTCGAAAAAAACTGTTTGAGAAAAGTTGGAAAAATACCTATTTTTCCTGTCACCCTCAGTGAAATTAAATCCGTTGCTGAATGAATGGCTGTTTTCCCCCCTCCCCTCTTTCCATGTTGTTTTGCGGAACACAAGCATTGTATGTGTTGGTTTTTAGACTCATGTTACATACATACTACACTGTAGCTAGCAGCAAAAGTATTTTTTTTTACTATGACATCTCATGAGGCTCCCATCAGATATTCTTGGAGTCAACCATACTTCTGTTTCAACGCTGAAGTGCTTCTTTCTCAGAATATGGACTGACAGCGGCTGCCAGAGGCACCTTTACAGGCTGACGTCCGATCTCTCACCCTAGAGAAGAATTGTAAGCCGCCATGGAACTGTGATATGTGCGGTATGCAATTACATTACCATTACCATTGCTTCATTTCTCACAGTGTACCATGTGGGGAAACTTTGTTTAATTTCTCAACCGTACATAAAAATGCTAAACAGTTTCACGTATGCAATGTATGGGTGGCCTTCGTCATCATGCCCTAATTTGCATTCTCTTGTTTGTTCTCAGCACAAAACGTTGATCTCAAAGAGTTGATTCATGATCTTGACATTTGGCACAGGTCTGTACAGCTTGTCAAGGCTTTAACTGAGGTGAGTGATTTTCATGTTTTGGTGTACTAAGTTGTAAGCTATCTGAAAGACAGAAAATGTTGTATTACGTATTTACTGTGGCTTTTCTTATAAAGTTACATGTACCATCTGAAGTAGTCTTGATTGCTTCATGAAACTGAAGTCCCAGAAAATTATTTCAACAGGCTGCCAATTTAAAGGACTGTTCCGTCATCCGTGACTGGGTTGAGCCCATACGAAACCATTTATGGTTCTGCTGTCAACAAGCAGATGGCGATGTAGTCAAATTGAAGGTATAGCTATGATAATGTATATGATGCAGGTTGGTTCAAGAGTATTTAACCTGATAGCTGAGTTAATCTTTTGTCTCACGATTGAGTCGCAAAGATGTGGATCGCGACGTTTCGACCGCTATAGTGCTGGTCTTCATCAGGCGATGGTGTCGACTGGCTGCGTGTGAGTATAAGAAGCACCGTGGCTGGTGGACTCACATGCAGCCAGTCAACACCATCGCTTATTATGAATAATTATGGCTAAAATTGTGGCTAAAAACTAGGTTAAAATTTTTTACATGAATGTCATGTTTACCTGCAACATAATTATAAATACTCAGATATAAACAAGTTGAATACTCTTGAACCAACAGTGCATCTTTTACTCTCGGAGGGATCAACAAATGTTTCACAGTAGAAGCTTTAGTGAAATAGCATTAGAAAGTTCAAAGTAGACCAAAGACGGACATCCTATGGATGACATTCTAATTTGAAGAAATAATTTAATACCATTAGCAGGGTTTGAACCAACATCCCTAAGAAACAACTGTAAATGTACATTCCACTTTCCTTGAAATCACATATCATGCAATTGCCAATTTCCCACAGAACATGTGGCTTGGGGTTCTTCACCATGTGGTTGGTGAGCATGAATGGCACGACGGAAAATGCTCTCATGGACCGCTCGTGGCATCAGAGACAGGCAAACCTATCCTAGAGAAGGGGTCAAAAGCAATGGAAGCTCTCCGAAAGTTCATCTACGACAAGAAATGGCTGGAGAGCTTGATCTTCTATGTTTGGTGTAAGTGAGTATTGGGCAATGATTGATAATTTGTCAATATGCCAAATTTTAGTTGTTTAGTGTCTTTTGTAGGAAAAATGTTGACTAAACTGCCATTACCTGCTTGACTGGTATTGTATTTTTTGTGGTTTGTTTTATGAGACAGTATTTTTCACAAGAAAAGTAAAGAAAAGGGCCACTACTGCATTATTTTTGTATGATCAATCATTGTTGAGTTGAATAATATTGATAGTTGATACGTACAGTGTAAGATCATGAGTATGTGTATGATTACCTAGCCATGGCGTCAAGGTAAAATGTAGGTATCTACATTTTAGACATACAAGCCTGTTGGAAAACTTCAACAGCATGATGCTAAAGTATGCCCCAAGAGGAATGCCTTGGAGTAAGTACATTGTCAAACATAATGTCCTGCAACAAGTGCTATGTATGATGGCTGTAAAAAATTGAGCATAGTTATCTTTTTAGTCATTTTGCTACATTATTGTGTTGGGTATTCTGCTGGATCTCTATACCTTTTGTATAGTCTTATGCTACAACCAATTAAACTATCAAATACAAATGTTCTAAAAGGAACTTTTGTTTCCACAGCTTCCTTGCTTTCTGTTTAAGAATGTTTCTGGGTGCGCTTGACCACAACATGCACGTTTTCCGACCACAAGCGACTACAAAGGATGGGCAGCCACTATAGAAGAAGCAGTACTCCAAGCGTACTAAAAGATGACACCCTGAACCTGTGAAAGCTGATAAGTCATTTCACTACATTCCATACTTAATGGCGAGCATCATGAAAGGAAGGGTGGATGATGAAGACAGTGCTGGAAGGGTGGTGTCTCTACTAGAACATCACCTAAGGCATTTGTCACCAACTACTGCCATGAGAGAAAGCCCCGAGTTGGCAAACCTTGTTAAAGAATATCAAAGTCGATTAAGGCCAAAAGAAGGTCATTAAAAGCATTCCCTCTATTCTCTGTGTCCTTAAATGGGATGTTTTGTAAGTTCTTCAGTTATAATCAGGGTTGCCACCGTCAGTTTCCCTGCTAGCAGAGGCCTCTTTACCTTGTATTCAGAAAGCGGGAGAAAAGAGACCTCTGCCATGGGTCAAAACGGTCTTTGATTAAGTCGCCGTCCGAGTTCGTGAATGGAGGTATTAAAACGCATGCTCTATGTTTTGTTTGTCATTTGATCACGTGCTAAAAACATCACGTGATGGTTCGTCGCTGAGAAACCGCACTGCATGCTAAAAACAGACCGTTTCGACTCATGGCAGAGGTCTCTTTTCTCCAGTATGCTGAATACAAGGAAAAGAGGCCTCTGCTAGCTGGGAAACATTCAGGGAGCAGTCAGGGAAAAACAGTTTCTTTTTTCAAGGTTAGGGAAAAGTCAGTGAATTGTGCATCAATTCAGAAAAATTAAAAATTCCACCAGAAAGTCAGTGTAAAGTCAGAAAAAAATTACTTTTGGCTAGCAACTAGGTTTGTGAAAGAGTTTTCAGCTTTTAGCAAAGGTAATGTTGTTTCAAAAAATTTCTACAAATTGATTTCTGTGACTTCATTGCTGTCCTTATTGCCCATGGTTTTGTCTTGGATGGTCAGTGAAAATTGGTTTGTGGTCAGTTAAAAGTCTGGGAATAAACTGGATCCCATGTGGTGGCAACCCTGGTAATAGTGAGTCATTTTTGCTAGACAAACTCAAGTAATTTAGCTTTCAGAATGTAAGTGTTATGACTTCATTGAGATGCCTATATTGCGTGCAACATGGAGATCAAATTTGTTTCTTGCTTTATCTGCTACATGGCAAGCAATTCTAAGTCAACTACATAGTATGAATGTTCATTAGAACTGACAGTTATGTATAAGAACAGTTTTCTGCTAGTCGCCAATACCACATATGTTAGTTACTAAAATTTTGTGTCATCTGTATGGCAATCATTATTTGTAATGATCGGTGAAGCCTTTGGAACTGGTCGTTTCTTTCAGCCATAATTTGTAGATGGCTTTTTATCTTACCCTGTGAGCAATCCATCATTGGAATGGTGGTGATTTAGGGCCCGTTATCATGGAGGTGGCGGACCCAAGGAAAGTGAGGTACCCCGCCTAGGTGGGGTTACCATCTCTCCATACAATCTCTCTTTATCTTTTGATCGCATTCACATGTGAAGTTGGGTACCTCACCTAGGCGGGGTTACCAATCTCTCCATACAATCTCTCTTTATTTTTGATTGCATTCACATGCGAAGTGGGGTACCTCACCTGGGCGGCTTGCCCGGTCAGCTGGGGCGGGTAACCCGCTTAGCTGGGGTGAGTTTCCTTTATGTGAATGCTGGAGGTGGGGTGGGATGTTGTTCATCCGGGCAATTGTCTCTGAATTCTTTGTTAATATATGTACTTAGCGACCATGCAATAGCATTTTAAACCTCACCCCTGCACCCTAGGGTTGCATGTAAAGGCAAGCTTTTTTTTAACACGGTATCTCACCTTCCCGGGCTACTCCACCGCCATGTGAACATGCCCTTACTGTTGGTGTCTGTGCGTGTGTTCGGGAAGTGGAGTGGGCTGTGACCTTATGTCTAAACCTGACGATAACTGAGAATACTTGAGCAGTATCAATCTTTAATTATGCAAAATATATCAAGTCAAACAGAATGTATTATTGTAGATGTGGAAATGGTGAATGGGCAGTAAATTTCAAATAAATATTACAGCACCAGTCAGAACTATCCTTTCTAATTTACTATAGGAGTAATAGAGTAGTTTTCAATCGAGTGTCAAAAATTATTCTTGTTTAGTGAGGTTTTGGTTTGCTTCAACAATCAGAAACAAAATTAAAACCAATTATAGTGATTTGGTTGCAGTTGTGGTTTTCAGCCAGAGTCAATGCAGTAGTTTTGGGTATACGACACTTGTTTGAAAATTGCTCTATGCACTTGCCCTAAGTTCTATTGAAAGTCTAAGATTAAATATTATAGTAAGTTCACTAATCCAGTCCACATTGAAACATTAACCAAAAAACAACCAAGTCAGGCAAAGAAATTTGTACTTTTGTCCCCGGACAGTAAAATAACACACTTTTCCCATAGTAATAACAAATGTACCAATATGCTGAATATGTCTTACAATGTACTGGATGTTTTTTTTACAAAATTATTCAGCCCTAAAACCCATGTAGACATTATCAGATGCGGGATAATGGGCTCGGATCCTTTTTACTAGACAAGAAGGAATGATTCTTCTATTGCACTCTCCAAGGTAACCGTGTTCCCATAAAATAAACTGTCTGTAGCCAGCCTTCTTAAAACTTGCCATTGAGAAGTCAAGTGGCTCTACTCGAATGTCACACCTGGCACGAATCGCCAACTCGAGGACATGTCGGTCAATGCCGAGGTTCTGGAACAGTTCGTACGAGGTAATGCATTCCCTCCGACGACAGCACTTGTTTTCGTCTGGGTGGGCATATTTATGCAGTTTTGGCATATGCACCAGTCACAGCCATTGTTAGAGGGACCAGGTAGTGATGGAAGTGGGTCATCGTTGTCCAGAAGTCGCCTTGCATAATCGAGACTTCCTCGGCCATTGTTGAGAACCATGATGAGCAATCTTCGTCGCTCGCCTACTTCGAGACCGTCAATGAATTCCTATGAAAAGAAAAAATATATGTAAAACTAGGTTGATACAGAACAATAGGCAAGGCTGTCTGCTAAGGTTATAATTTACAGAAGAAACATTTTTCTCACCTCTATTTCTTGCCTGGCAGTTTCGATGTCACGCCTTTGCCTTTCCAGCGAACGTGCTGGTAGCCGTTCTCGGGCCGCACCATCGTTATTCTGCAAAGATAATGAAGACAAGAACATGTTTATAACTTGGCTTGTGTACATATGGACACACTAAATCGAGAAAACTGGGAAGTGCATGGCAACAAAGCTGTAAATGCCCTCACCGTATTCAAATTCGCACATGATTTCCGCGAAGTCCCGCACTTACATTGCATTGGGACGCAGAGCAAATAAGCCTTTCGGCAGGGACAGCCACGACCGCTTCCATTTTTTTGCTTAGTTTTGCAAGCCGACTTACAACTGCAGTAACTTCTTGATGCCTCCGCTTCTGGTCCACGGTCTAGCGCAGATTCTTCCTCTGGCTCTGCAATCTTTCATAAAACGAAGACGCAATGATGGAAATCTGCACTAACCATTAAAAGCAACAATTTTCAAATCCTTTGGACGCTAAAACTAATCCTACCAAACTTCCATAATTGTTGATTCTTGGTAGTCGCTGCTCTTCCACCGATAACACAGAAATTTCAACGTCTGACAAATGGTTTGATTCGCGCTCTTTGCTCGCCTCTTACACCGCCATTACTGCAAAGCTTGCATCTTGGTAGCCAGACAGTCTTTAACCCTTCATCACTTTCATGGGAGTAGGTGAAAACCACACCAACACCATGAAAATGTCCTTAAACTCCCATGAATTCCATATGAGATAAAATCGATCTATGTGGATTAAAACTAAATGAAACAAACTTGAAAATAATGCATGTTTAAATACCAAGTCATCACTGAAAAATATAAAACATACCCTGTTTGTGGAATCTCTAGATATTATTTGTCCTTGCACACAAATGATAACACCAGCTAAAGTATTCTCAGTTTGGAATATTACTAATAATCATGATTTTTAATTTTATTATGTACCAGACAATTATTTATTCTTTTTGAATTTTTGTGCTGTTCAGGGAGCTTCTTTTGCTGTCCGCGGATGAGGTTGACAACATATGTCTCGCTCCAGCTTGTATTTTTTAATCATGTCTGAAAAAAATAAGGCTTGTTTCAAACGTCGCACTACTGCCGTGTCGAATTAAACTGAATTCGACCCGACAGTGGCAAAATTCAAACCGGTAGAACTTAATTCAGTCAAGCCAAGTTCAAAATAATATAATTATATAAGAACCGGCAAAACAAACCTTGATCCAAAATGCTAAACATATACATTTTCATAATTAAGCAAATTACAGGTAGCGTCATTCAAGACTGGTTTCGTCATAAATTCACTAGAGTACTCAAGATAATTTAAGCTTAAGACCTAGCGAATAACTGACCTAAATTAACTCCATCTGTAGTTTTACAACGGCTAAACTACTGACGATTCGAAGACCTCAATATACGAACGGCGGCCGCGATGGATTACACTTTGCCGAGGAGCACTCTGTTACGTAATGATTTTGTTCACAGTTATACTGTGCCGTTGACATGTTACGGGCTTTTATAATTTAAGAACTGTTTCTATTTCTAATAACAGAGTATTTAATTACCAAAAACATTCAAAATTCCCGCTATATAAGTGGCTTGCCTGCCTCTAAATCCACGGTGATGCCTTCGTTTCCTTTGACATCGGCACCACGAACTTGAGCCTTTCGTTTACTACCATAACGGTGTTGTTATTCACCCTCTAAACCACTCAAAAAACCATCTATGCGAAACAAAAACTTACAATTATTCGCACGATAGACCACAGGGTGCCCGGACAATCTGTTTGTGTGACCCTTTGATATTTTATAGTAAATGTATGGGATTTACCGTATTTTTCTTGCTTTAGCGACGAATCGCTAAATATATGTATTGAACAACGCTAAATAAAGTTAAATTGTCTTACCTTTGGTGTACTGTCCTCCTTTTGCCTCAATACTGATATTTTAAGCGATTTTGTCGGGTTTGCCTTCGCCGCCGACTGTGCCTCCTAAGAAACGGAAAGGGTGGAAAGACTTTTGAACGGCTCAGCACCGAGCCAGCGCCGAGGCGATTTTTCCCCAGAAAATCGCATCGCTCAACTTTCGAACCACGCCACATAAAGGCCGAAACGTTCACGCTTCTTCTCGTGCCTCTCGATCGAAAATCCATCCAAGCGGTCGGGAGCTAGCCCTCGAAGAAAATCAAAATCAAGCGATCGAAATGCGTAGCAAAATCTTCGTGTGCCAGCTACAAACCGTCCTGCTGATTGCCTCTTTTCTGATTGGACGCGGTTAAATAATAACTTATTAAACTTCCCGACCACCGTACGTATTTTGAATCGGTTATTGTTAAACGGCGTCCAATCAGAAACAAGCAATCAGCAGGACGGTTTCTAGTTGGCACATGAAGATCTTGCTACGCATTTCGATCGCTTGATTTTGATTTTCTTCGAGGGCTAGCTCCCGACCGCTTGGGTGGATTTTCGATCGAGAGGCACGAGAAGAAGCGTAAACGTTTCGGCTTTAATGTGGCTTGGTTTGGAAGTTGAGCGATGCAATTTCTGGGGAAAAATCGCCTCAGCGCTGGCTCGGTGCTGAGCCGTTCAAAAGTCTTTCCACCCTTTTCCGTTTCTTATGAGGCACAGTCGGCGGCAAAGACAAAACCCGACAAAATCGCTTAAAATATCAGTATTAAGGCTAAAGGACGACAGGACACCACAGGTAAGACAATTTAACTTTCATTTAGCGTTGTTCAATAACTATATTTAGCGATTCGTCGCTAGAGCATGAAAAATACGGTAAGTCCCATACATTTACTATAAAATAACAAAGGGCCACACAAACAGATTGTCTGGCCTCCCTGTGGATAGACCAACCGAAAAAACAATTCAAAGATGGGCGCCAAGAGAGAATCAATAGAGGTTCTTTGTTCGGTAAAAAGCACGAGGATAGTCATGTGAAAGTTTGCACACTCTCATAGGCTGTTGCCGTGTAACATCCGCAGGACTACTTGATTGCGGTCCTCAGTGAAACACGCTCTGTTGTTTGCTCTGTTTTGCTCTGTTCGCTTTCCCCAATTTCTGGCGATGATTTTGACGAAAACACACTTTATGAAGGGTTCATCTTCAGCTGAGTGTAAAACATGCTTAAGATGTTTTTTGCCGAGCGCTGACGAGATAGAAAAGAGACGAATGAGTTCGTGAAGGTGAGAAAACTCCACCGCTAACTCTCGCTCGATTTTAAGTCTTACATCTCATTTCAAAGGACTTGGCCACAATGGCCACAATGGCCACAATGGCCACAATGGCTTTATATTCCCATGCGAAAAAGAGTCCTGGCTTGATATCTGGCCAGCCCAGGCTGGCCTGGCCTGGCCGAGGCCGGCCACTGGCCATTTTACGACCTTCAGCTATTTTAGGGGCTACTCTTCCTGGAGTAATCTCAGTGAACTAGGGACAGTTACTGGCCAAAACCTTGGGTTAGAAATGAAAACACACATTTAGCCTAAGTCACAACAATTGTACTTTTTATTGCTAAAGTGCTTCTAACAACTCACTAGATTTGAAACAATCTTTAAGTGCTGAGCAGCAATTCTGGGAACCGGCTTAAACCAATCTTCTAAAGCCTTACAAGGATTCTCAAGGTTTTGATTTAGTCGAAAGAAGTCAAAGAATAGTTCAAAGTGTTTGAAGTCTAAGGGAACACTCTTTGCATGGTGGAAAATGACACTGCCATTTTTCAAATAAATTCCACGCAAAGTTTATTATTAATGTCAGTGATGCTCAAATGATCAGTCGATATAATTTAACTTCATTGACAGAAACTTGTTGCAATCGAAAGATCTGATTTAAAGAAATCAAACGATGCCTTCGAGTTTGAAAGTGATGAACAAACGATTCAGGAATTCTGACTTCTAGACCTTCAAATCACACGCAAATTAACTTATGCTTAGAACTTTAGCCGTTCAGAACTAAAGAACAATCAGGCAAAGATACAAAACAGAAGATAAAGAATCGGAAATGAAAAATTCGAACTTCTGACGAGCGATGTTGAGTCGAGTTGTCTGTGATCCAAACAATGCATTTCAACATCTAAACTTTCTCTCTAGACAGCCTGGGACATTTTGTGGCTTATGAGCTATATGTCTGTCCGTTTTCTTCACTTCAACTGATGTGTTTTAGTCGTAAAATCCTGGGGAATCGAACCTTTTAGCAGTATAATGCAGTCGAGTCCATAAAATTCCTCTGTATCTGTTCAAACCCACGCGGTGGAAGGTAAAATCACACAATTAATGAGTAATGCAGAATGAGGGTCGGACGTGTACTCAAGACGTAATCTTGCCCCTCTGGCTCCTATTCTTGTGCTGTTTTCTCAATTTTAAGCACAATGGACTGCTCCTAACTGATGGATGGATCTCAGAAACCGACTTACATCTCGACGGAGGCTTTGCTTTGCCTTCAAGGAGGTTTTTGGAAAGCTCTTGGACGACGCACTGGTTTCTCGATGACAAGTTGCAAATTTCAACTAACGATGGGTCTGATTGCAATAACAATGCCCTATTGCTCTCAGCGCCATGGCCCGTGAATGTAACACAAATCTTTGACCCCTGGAAATTTAACACACAACGGAAGACAAAGAGATCCAAAGCAAGAATTTTATACTATTCAAATTCGACGGCTTCTTATCAAGTTTTAATCCGGTCCGGTGATATTTCACTGAATCCTGGTCCAGCGAAATGCGGCTCAGGAATGCAAAGTGCTGGAAATGAACAAAAGACCTCTAGGAATGCACACAGGTTACCCGTTGGCCTTAAATGTGATAACTGCGACAAAACCATCAGTAAAAATCAAAAAAGCGTCGCGTGTGAGGTTTGCTTTGGTCAGCATATGAAGTGCACCGATTTGAATGTGAAAGGTTTCGCCTCTGCATGGACATGTCCTAAGTGTTTGCTTTCTGTTCTACCGTTTTTCAACTGCCCATATCTTGATACACTTGAAGAGTTGGACGACTCTGCGCTAGATATCACCAGCCTGCAAATCTCGGAAATTTGGAAAAAAAAAACACCCTAAGGACCTTAGCATAATGCATTTAAATACCCAGAGTATGGTCTCCTCCTTCAACGAGTTTCAAGTCCTAGTCTCGCAGCTTCCGATGGATATTATTACAATGAGTGAAACCTGGCTGCGCAATAACCCAGCCCTTGTTGATTATGTTACACTGCATGTCTACACAGCTCTCTTTCGAAACCGTGAAAGTACTCGAGGCGGCGGCGTCGGGGCTTACATCTGCGATTCTCTTCGATTTAAACGGAGAAAGGATATCGAGCAACTTCAATCGGAGATGGAACACTTATGGATCGAAGTTCCAGGACGCAATAAGTATAGCAAGGCTCTGATCGGAGTCATCTATTGATCGGAGGGTATCGGATTGAGCCCGTCGGATTGGTTGGACGCTTTTGAGACATTGTTGGCTCATCTTACTGTCTCCTGGGACGGATTGCTCTTGTTAATTGGCGATACAAACATCGATATGTTGAAACCTTCGAATAGCTATACAAACCGGTATCAGTCCATACTTGATGCTTTTGGATGTCATCAACATGCGACCAAGCCAACTCGTATCACGCAAACGTCTAAGACATTAATTGACCACATTGTTACAAATCATCGCCGTTGTATTACTTCCACGGATGTAATACCTGAGTGGTCAATTAGTGATCATGAGGGCATATTTGCGTGTGTTAATGTGCGCGTGCCTCGCTATCAGCCGCGGTATAAATGGGTTAGATTGGAGAAGAATTTGAATGCGGAAGAGTTTGTTAAGGACTGTGCCGGGTTGCCTCTGTCAGTTGTATACGGCTTGGATTCACCAGAAGATATGGTGCAAGGCTTTAATACGCTATTCGGCGAGTGCATTGACAGACACGCACCCCTTAAAAGGATTAAAGTGACACGCCCACCTGCACCGTGGATGAACTTGGATCAGATACGCAACCAGCAAGTGGTGCGAGATAAATTACGTCATGAGGCTCATAACGAGAACAGTGATGATAACTCCTGGGTTGCTTTTAGAGCTGTATGCAATAGGATTAAATCTGTGATTAATAAGTCTAAACGGCTATTTGTTATCAATGCTCTCTCACCCAAGCGACCAAAGGATGTGTGGAGAGTAGTACATCGTATCCTCCACCCTAGTCCTAAACCTCTTCAGGCGGACCCGGATAAACTTCATAAATACAAACGAGAGAACACTAGGCACCAAACCGGATAAAAGATCAGATCTAATAGACCTTGTGAACTCTTTTTCTGAGTGTCATCGGACCTCGCATCCCTTTAACCTTCACTGTGTCTCCCCAATGGAAGTAAAGAAAGAAATTGATAAACTTCGCTGCGATACATCAACTAGTACAGATCAGATTCCGGTGAAATTTGTAAAACTGGCTAAGGAACACATGTCAGGTCCTTTAACATATATAATCAACCGCTGTATTGCAACATCAAGTTTTCCCAAACTCTGGAAGATAGCACGAATCTCTCCTATTCCTAAAGTTGATGAACCCTTGTCTGACGCTGATTACCGTCCGGTCTCGATTCTACCGACACTATCTCAAGTGTTCGAGCGCTTGGTGCTCAACCAGCTCATTGTTTACATTGATGAGGAAGCGTTACTCGGTCCTACAGTATCAGGATTCCGGAAACAATTACTGTCCTACTGGGGATCCGCGACGCTCTAATACGGGCATCAAGCAGAGAAGAGGTAACACTGATGGTCTGCGCAGATTATAGCAAGGCTTTTGATACCGTCCAAGTTAGGTCGGTGATCTCTAAGATGCACAGCTTAGGGTTCTCGAAATACTTTTTACTGTGGATGATTATCTAACTCATAGGAGACAGCTGGTGCAAATTGATGGCAAGAAGTCCGATATGGCAACAGTGGAATTTGGAGTTCCTCAAGGCTCAATTCTGGGTCCGGTCATTTTCAACCTCTTTGTCGCCGACCTCCAGAGTGAGCTACAGTGTGACTGTTATCAGTATGCTGACGATACGACGTTTTACATCCACTCGAAATCATGTGATCTCGATTCTTCAGCAAATCGCATAAATAAAGCAGTTACAAGCCTGAGGGACTATTCTAAGAGCTGCAATCTGGCCTTGAATTCCTCCAAGACAAACTGGATGCTTATTTCCACCCCACAGATGGTGCGATATCACAGTTTAGAAGAACGAAAGCTCCCTATCGCTTGTAGCGATACTCCACTAAAACGGATTTCTTGCACAAAGCTATTGGGTGTACACGTGGACCAGCACTTGACCTGGAAGACGCATGTAGATCATGTGTTAAGTTCATCATACGGGACATTGTCAGTACTTCGCAGGCTTAAAAATCTAGCCCCTTTTCACGTGAGGAAACACCTGGCAGAGAGCTTGGTCCTCTCTAAAGTGAACTATGCATGCTCTGTTTTTCACTCCCTCACAGCATTTCAAATGGAGCGCCTCCAAAAGCTACAAAATGCATGCGCTTGATTTGTCACAAGAAATGACTTTATACTCCCCATGCGAAAAAGAGTCCTGGCTTGATATCTGGCCAGCCCAGGCTGGCCTGGCCTGGCCGAGGCCGGCCACTGGCCATTTTACGACCTTCAAGGTTCGCAGGAGTGGAGGACATTGCAAAGTTGAACTGGCTTCCAGTGAATAAGAACATTGAACTAAATATACTTAAGTTAACTCATAAGTCGCTATACGATGAAACGTTTCCTGAATATCTGAAATTAAATCTACACATGGTCAGTGCTTATAGCTTAAGATCTTCGATTGCGCTTGTCCTTTCTATTAAGAGAGAGTCGGAACTTTTCAGCACTGGGCAGCAACTACTTTTAATAAGCTCCCTGTAGCTATTAGAAACATAACTGAGTATAACTCCTTTTGTCGTAGTGTGAAGAGACATCTTTTGTGTGGGGAACTTTAAGCAGTGACACAATTATAAATTATACTATTCTTAATTTTTTATTTTTATTTATTATAATTATTATTATTTATTATTTTTAGGCAATTTTTTGTTATCATTTATCAGTGTAAATATTAACTACTTAGCGTTTTTAACAGAGGTTTTCCTCGGTTTGTTTTAATTGTCATTAACTTTAATTAAATATTAACGGATGAAGAGCCACCTAGTGGAAATGCTGTTAATAAAGTCATCATTGTTATATTATTATTATTATTATTATTACTATTATTATTATTATTATTATTATTTCGCATTGTTTACACACGCCATGTGACGTTCAAGTCGAGTTGCGCATGCGTTAATGGCCTCACGGCCCTCCTGGGAACTAGCTTTTTCAAATTCAACATGGCGGACTGAAGTTTTCGAGGGAAGTTCAAGGCGATCTTGCGATGGATTAATTGGGAAAACAGGAGGTTCCCTGAAGAAAGACATGGTTTGTATAAGTACTCAGAGACGAAAGGAAACATTTTTGTGTGGTTTTATCAACTTTAAGTGGTCCAAGTGAAAGAAAAACTACTCCAACAGTCAAATTCGAAAATGAGCAAAAATCAGTTCACTTGTTGCTTTTTAACTTCACTCTGTCACTTCATCAAACTTGCGTCTTTGGAAGCAAAACGGTTTATAGCGGAACTTTTCAAGGAGTTACCATTTACAACAGGATCAGCCAACAAACTGTGTAAGTTTCTTGTTTGCCAGTGAAAGCAATGGATGAATTATTTGCTGAAAGCGCTACGAACATTTATTGAGCGTTTTATGTGAGTGGAACAAAAAAGGTTACAGTGCAAATAAATGTTCAAATATCTACAAGAACAGTTTGTTTCTTTTCCCTAAAGTATTTTAAACGACCGTTCTCAACATTCTTTTATGACTTGGAATCCTTCAAACACACTGGAAAACTTGAACCATTTACAGACTTCAAAAAAGTTTGTTAAATCTCTGTAAAATGTATACATTTCCTTTGTAAATTGCAATGTCTGTAAACGTGCACACTTACAGAGATTTTATGAACCCTATAAAATGTCTGTAGATTCGACAGAATTTTACGCGTCCAGATCCCATTAAATGTCTGTGAAATCTCAATGTTTTCTGTGTAAATTGTAAGCAAAATTTACAGAGATTTCATAAGCTTTGTAAAAATCCTTGTAAAATCTCAAGGTATTCTCTGTAAAAAAAACTCTAGGAAAAAACTCTGTAAAATAAAGAACATAAAATGTCCATAAAATCTTCGTAAAAATCGAACCAAAATAACTGCATGAAATGTTAATAAAATGTACACAAATAAAAAGCACACAATGTTAATAAAAAGTGGGTGTTATGTTTGTAAAATATACAATGAGTACCATATGAAATCTCAGCAAAATCTTCATATTTTCTCTGTAAAAGACAGAGGGAAACAAACCAGGATGAAACGCCAGAACACAAAATCCCAACAAAATGTCTATAAAAAGTGGACAAAAGCTGGACCACAAAGTGTCTGTCGATAAATCAAGTGCAGACAATACTGTATCTTCAAAAGATATGTATTTTATTGCAAAATGTTAACGTTTTCTTTGCAAAAACGAGCTGGTACTAAAGCGACCTGAAAAACGCTAAAAACGTCAGTGGCCGTGAACTTTTCAGGGCCGAGCTTGCCAGTCCATCGCCACTGAACATTTAACGGCATGAAAAAGGTATCCTTTCTATTGCAATTGCCGCAGAAGTTGTATAATTTACGTCCCTTAGCTTTATCGTTTCTTATAAACACTGGAAAATTATATTTTCATTCCAAACGGCTGCTGGTATAACTCACAATTGGAGTTACTAATGTTTTATGTTACACTGAACTGTACGAGGCGTGCCACCCGCCAGTTCAGAGGGGTTAAACTAGACAGAGAGAAAGACAGATTACACGCATGCTACACTGGACAACATAAGGCGTTCCACCCGCTAGTAGGGAGGAATTAAACTATATAGAGAGAGAGATTATATGTTACACTGAACCGTATGAGGCGTGCCACCCGCCAGTGCAGAGGGGTTAAACTAGAGAGAGAGAAAGAGATTACATGTATGTTACACTGAACTGTATGAGGCGTGCCTCCCGCCAGTTCAGAGGAATTAAACTAGATAGAGAAAGAGAGATTACATGTATGTTACACTGAACTGTATGAGGCGTGCCACCCGCCAGTTCAGAGGCATAACGAGCCAGAGGTTCTTAGCAACCACAAAAATACCACTGGATCCCGCTGAGATAGGGGGCAATTTGCCACCAATCTCAGCAGGATATCCAGCTACTCTGAACATTCCAATGTAATTGAATCGCGTCTGGTACTCGTTTCTGTTTGATATGGGGCGTCAATTTTCACGCTTATCTGTCATAATCCTTAAACGCGATCGTTTATTTATGACCAGAGTTTAATTAAATTCTATCTTTAGACCTGATGCACTCGAAAAGTGACTGCGGGAACGGGAAAACGATACCCAATAGTTTGTTTGGTTTTGGTGAATAATTACTCTTGAGGTAGGCTCACCGGTTCCAGAAAATAGCACTAAATTACAACCAAAGACTCAAGTTTTCTTTGTTTCTCTTTCGCATGCAATATGGGAAAAACAATAGGGCTGTTTATATGAGAGAAAATAAGCCGCGGCTTACTCTGGCCACTGATTACATAAGACACAAACACTCCGTATAAATGGTACAAAATCTACATTCACGGCTTTCTCAAGCTGCGGCTTATCCTGGCCTAGGAGTTTTTACTTGTATAAATGGTTCCTTTCGCGTCTTCTGTAAGCCGCGGCCAGAGTAATCCGTGGCTTATTTTCTCTCGTATAAACAGCCCTATTATGTGTTTTGTTTTTGGAGGATATATATCTCTTTTGAACGCTAATTAAAATTCGCTTGTATTCCTAAATCAAAGATACTTGCAATACATGGTAATAGTGAACATATTTGGGAGTAATATACACAAATCAGTCTGCAAGTATTACTCTTCTTAAACGCCGTGAAAGTAAATTAACATCACTGAGCTAAAATAATTCGCTTCAATATGTGATATCGTTGCGTGCCCATGAACAAAAGTTTTACTATCCGTACGGTTTCCCTAGGAACTGATAAAATTCTCGTTGAATAATTCCTCAATAACCTCGGCAGACGTCGAAATGGAAGTTTCACTATTTGACTTCCGAAACCGACCTTGGCAGGAAAAGCGACAACGGCGACAGTATCGAAATCATCATTTCAAAATACAACTTCTCCTTTTTCTAATTCTCTCCCGATTGTTAAAATTTAACTTGGAAAATGCTGGCGAACTCTCCAAGGACTAATTAGTCTGAAGGGCATTAAAGTAAGGAAAACGTTCTCGAAAAAAAAAAAAAAACATTTCATCCGAACGTGTTATTGTTCTGCAAAGAAATGTACCAACTGTAAAACGTTTTGGTCATTAAACCTGCTTACAACATTTGCCTAGATTTGTATGTGCATTTCATAAAACTGATCATGTTATATATCCCAGAAGCACTCAGGCATATAGTGATGCCAGGACCTCAACCTGGATGAACCAGAAAAGATATAGAACATTTTCCTACATTTAACTGCACTTTAAAAAATGTTCATGTTATATATCCCAGAAGCACTAGGGCATACAGTGATGCCAGGACCTCAACCTGGATGAACCAGAAAAGATATAGAACATTTGCCTAAATTTTTATCTGCATTTCAAAAAAACTGCTATGTTAAATATCCCAGAAGCGCTCAGGCATACAGTGATGCCAGGACTTCAACCTGGGTGAACCAGAAAAGATATAGAACATTTGCCTAGATTTTTATCCGCACTTCAAAAACTATTCATGTTATATATCCCAGAAGCACTCAGGCATACAGTGATGCCAGGACCTCAACCTGGATGAACCAGAAAAGATATAGAACATTTGCCTAAATTTTTAGCTGCATTTAAAAAACACTGTTATGTTAAATATCCCAGAAGCACTCAGGCATACAGTGATGCCAGGACTTCAACCTGGGTGAACCAGAAAATATATAGAACATTTGCCTAGATTTTTATCTGCACTTCAAAAAACTATTCATGTTATATATCCCAGAAGCACTCAGGCATACATTGATGCCAGGACCTCAACCTGGATGAACCAGAAAAGATATAGAACATTTGCCTAAATTTTTATCTGCATTTAAAAACAACTGCTATGTTAAATATCCCAGAAGCGCTCAGGCATACAGTGATGCCAGGACCTCAACCTGGGTGAACCAGAAAAGATATAGAACATTTGCCTAGATTTTTATCTGCACTTCAAAAAACTATTCATGTTATATATCCCAGAAGCACTCAGGCATACAGTGATGCCAGGACCTCAACCTGGATGAACCAGAAAAGATATAGAACATTTGCCTAAATTTTTAGCTGCATTTAAAAAAAACTGTTATGTTAAATATCCCAGAAGCGCTCAGGCATACAGTGATGCCAGGACTTCAACCTGGGTGAACCAGAAAAGATATAGAAACATTTGCCTAGATTTTTATCTGCACTTCAAAAAAACTATTCATGTTATATATCCCAGAAGCACTAGGGCATACATTGATGCCAGGACCTCAACCTGGATGAACCAGAAAAGATATAGAACATTTGCCTAAATTTTAGCTGCATTTAAAAAAAACTTTATGTTAAATATCCAGAAGCACTCAGGCATACAGTGATGCCAGGACCTCAACCTGGATGAACCAGAAAAGATATAGAACATTTGCCTAGATTTTTGTCTGCACTTCGTAAAACTATTCATGTTATATATCCCAGAAGCACTCAGGCATACAGTGATGCCAGGACCTCAACCTGGATGAACCAGAAAAGATGTGTAACGTTTGCCTAAATTTTTATCTGCAAGTTACATATTCTAAATCACTTGAATATTTTTACTATTGCTATTTTCCTCGCAGAAACATACACAGAGTCCTAAACTCCTTGGTAGTTTGAAAAGGCTTTCAGAAGCTGTTTCTGGACGATAATATATTCTTCAACGATAATTTTCAATTTTCAAAACTGCCACTATTTTAATCACCACCATAAGTGGAAGAAGTAGCCGCCAGATAAAATATTTTTTGCTTTGACAGGGAACAGCTATGTAAAGATATAAGTACCCATATCCAGTTATAAAGACAAAATAAGGAGCCGCCCACTTCCGCGCCCCCTCACCAGTCCGATCTTCATTATCGTGGATCGATGACGAGAGCGCGCGTATTTCGCAGCTTCATATTTAATTTGCACTAGAATATAATTCATTGGCCGCCAGAATATAAATGAACTTTGCTACATATACATAAATACGATTGAACAAAAGATTACCGCTCAACAATGGTCCGAAATCGACTTCAACCTGGGTGAACCAGAAAAGATATAGAACATTTGCCTACACTTTTATCTGCACTTCAAAAAAACTGTTCATGTTATATATCCCAGAAGCACTCAGGCATACAGTGATGCCAGGACCTCAACCTGGATGAACCAGAAAAGATATAGAACATTTGCCTAAATTTTTATCTGCATTTAAAAAAACTGTTATGTGAAATATCCCAGAAGCGCTCAGGCATACAGAATGCCAGGACTTCAACCTGGATGAACCAGAAAAGATATAGAACATTTGCCTAGATTTTTATCTGCACTTCAAAAAAAACTATTCATGTTATATATCCCAGAAGCACTCAGGCATACAGTGATGCCAGGACCTCAACCTGGATGAACCAGAAAAGATATAGAACATTTGCCTAGATTTTTATCTGCACTTCATAGAACTATTCATGTTATATATCCCAGAAGCACTCAGGCATACAGTGATGCCAGGACTTCAACCTGGATGAACAAGAAAAGAATTGTAACATTTGCCTAAATTTTTATCTGCAAGTTACATATTCTAAATCACTTGAATATTTTACTATTGCTATTTTCCTCGCACAAACATACACAGAGTCCTAAACTCCTTGGTAGTTTGAAAAGGCTTTCAGAAGCTGTTTCTGGACGATAATATATTCTTCAACGATAATTTTCAATTTTCAAACTGCCACTATTTTAATCACCACCATAAGTGGAAGAAGTAGCCGCCAGATAAAATATTTTTGCTTTGACAGGGAACAGCTATGTAAAAGATATAAGTACCCATATCCAGTTATAAAGACAAAATAAGGAGCCGCCCACTTCCGCGCCCCCTCACCAGTCCGATCTTCATTATCGTGGATCGATGACGAGAGCGCGCGTATTTCGCAGCTTCATATTTAATTTGCACTAGAATATAATTCATTGGCCGCCAGAATATAAATGAACTTTGCTACATATACATAAATACGATTGAACAGAAAGATTACCGCTCAACAATGGTCCGAAATCGACTTCAACCTGGGTGAACCAGAAAAGATATAGAACATTTGCCTACACTTTTATCTGCACTTCAAAAAAACTGTTCATGTTATATATCCCAGAAGCACTCAGGCATACAGTGATGCCAGGACCTCAACCTGGATGAACCAGAAAAGATATAGAACATTTGCCTAAATTTTTATCTGCATTTAAAAAAACTGTTATGTGAAATATCCCAGAAGCGCTCAGGCATACAGAAATGCCAGGACTTCAACCTGGATGAACCAGAAAAGATATAGAACATTTGCCTAGATTTTTATCTGCACTTCAAAAAAACTATTCATGTTATATATCCCAGAAGCACTCAGGCATACAGTGATGCCAGGACCTCAACCTGGATGAACCAGAAAAGATATAGAACATTTGCCTAGATTTTTATCTGCACTTCATAAAACTATTCATGTTATATATCCCAGAAGCACTCAGGCATACAGTGATGCCAGGACTTCAACCTGGATGAACAAGAAAAGAATTGTAACATTTGCCTAAATTTTTATCTGCAAGTTACATATTCTAAATCACTTGAATATTTTACTATTGCTATTTTCCTCGCACAAACATACACAGAGTCCTAAACTCCTTGGTAGTTTGAAAAGGCTTTCAGAAGCTGTTTCTGGACGATAATATATTCTTCAACGATAATTTTCAATTTTCAAACTGCCACTATTTTAATCACCACCATAAGTGGAAGAAGTAGCCGCCAGATAAAATATTTTTTGCTTTGACATGGAACAGCTATGTAAAAGATATAAGTACCCATATCCAGTTATAAAGACAAAATAAGGAGCCTCCTACTTCCGCGCCCCCTCACCAGCCCGATCTTCATTATCGTGGATCGATGACGAGAGCGCGCGTATTTCGCAGCTTCATATTTAATTCGCCGCCAGAATATAATTGATTTGCCGCCAGAATATGCATGAACTTTGCTACATATACATAAATATGATTTGAACAGAAAGATTACCGCTCAACAATGGTCCGAAATCGAAGGAATTCTGACTCAATCAAATCTCACAGAAAAAATTTACATTAGAATATAATCCCAGGGAAAATGCCATGGGTGATTCCTGCCAAACGTACCAATGTAACAAAATCGAAAGTAACGTCGATCTTACCTCTTATGTTCGTATTTCCGCTTTTAAAATTGTCCGATGGCGATTTACTTCGGCGGCTTAAAATATAGTTACAACTTACCAAAGTCCATTGCACGTCAATGAAATCACCCGATAAAACAGAATTTCAGCCTGAGAAGGCCTCACTCTCTGTAATTTCTGGCCATCACATACTGAAATATGCCGATTATCCCCTTGAAAATCTCAACGAATCGCTAAAGCATAACATTTGACGAAACTAGCGTTTTGTCTTACAAGTAAAGCCATAAAATACCATGAGAACACGGCGTAAGCGTGCCGCGTGGTGGTAAATGAAATTCTGCCGCTGAAGGGCAAAAACAATACTTCTTTCAAGGTGTGCGAAGATGCTCCTGCAGTGAAACCACAAATGGAGTACGTTGACGGCTCTTATGCAGGCCTATAACGTCACTCCTTAGCAACTAGACTTGGGAGATTTTTTAACTTCCGGTTATCTCTGGCTCGTTATGATTAAACTAGATAGAGAGAATGAAAGATTACATGTATGTTACTGAACTATATGAGGCGTGCTACCCGCATGTTCAGAGGGGTTAAAATAGATAGAAAGAATGAGAATTATACTGATGGCTTTTCCCAGACCATAAATAGATGACCACCCAAGACAAATTCCTTTGGCAATGAAGTTGGTGTCCTTGATACTCTGATGTGCTATTTTTCTTTCTGTAAAAGAAAAAAAAAGACTTTAAATGAACTAAACTGATTGAAGGAACAAAGAAAATGCTAGCATTTGATTTGTATGATACAGCACATAATACAATTATGTATCTACGCATATAGATATACATGTGCATGTACATGTATTCCTTAATGTTGAAAACATCACTTATGTGCATTAGCCTCCTTTGCAGCTGTTGTTTAGGTCTGTCCTTAATCCCTCCCCACTAATGTCTGGTGAACTAAGCTGGAAATTCCATTCCCATTGTGTCTAAGTATTCAATCTGGAGGGAGAAGAGAACTGACAAAAATGGCTGCAAAGGAGGCTACAGGAACTTACATGTAGCCACCAAAATTTAACAGCCATGATGTGATTAATCAGTTCCTGGGAAGGGAATGTCCGGCTCCGTTCAGCAGATGTTGGTGGGGAGGGAGAATACGACCAACATGTAAGTAACAGCTGCATAGGAGGCTATTACAGTGTACTGTATGTGCATCAATTAGTCAACACTGGATAGACCATCAATAAGGAAAGATTCGGTGGGTCAACCGTACACAAAGATTTATTATTTTAAAGACTTGGTTTGCCTGGACTAGGGACTGTTATTGGCTGTGAAAAGCTTCCGTAACTTACATGCATTGTAACATGATACATTATGCCTTCAAGGAAAAGCATGGACAATAAGACTTCACTGTGGAGGCTATTTCATGCTTAGTATAGGCTTAACTTATTACAGTTGGCATAAAGGCAAAAAAAATTGAGTAGAGTTAATGTGGTGGCAATGACAAGTACATGTACCTTACTCTGTTACAGTAGCATGTATAAGGTATGAAAAGGAAATTACTATTAGGGGGTAAACTTCAAAGGACTCTATGTAGCACATAATTATGTATGATACCAGATTGGCTAGAAGAAAAAATTGCTTGTACTGCAGGTCACATTAATTTTTATTTATAGGAAAGATGAATGTTTTTTTTTTTTGGAGCAGGCAATTTCAACAGTTTCAATTTATTTTTTTCCATATTTCTTACACATTGTTACAACTGAAGATAAATATGTATTAAGATACAAAAGATAAATAAATAAGAAAAGAATGAGAAACATAATGGCGAGGATGTCCATAAAGAAACCATTGGGGCTTATACGAGCTATGGGCTCCTAAAAAATTACAACTTGGAAATCATGATTTTTAGGCATACATGTACATGTAGCTTATTTAATTAATCAATTCATTTAGGTTACAAAGTGAGTGAAATAAGAAATACAACATGATACATGTAGTAATGCATGAAACCCCAAACAGAAACTCGAAAACAAAATCTGAGTTCCAGATGGGATTCGAACCCACGGCCCTCCACAATCTAGATGGATAACCACTGAGCTACTGGACACTCTATGGTGTGCAAGGGTGAAATGTGGGCTTTCACTGGAACCGTATCACGTGGTCACACAGCCAAATAATGACTAGCACATACATAACTGCATCACGCAGTCACATTGAGGCATATCAAAGATGCATATTGAAGCATATCAAAGATGGCTGTGTGACCGCATGATGGAGTTCCAGTCAAAGCCCACATTTCACCCTTGCTCACCAGTAGCTCAGTGGTTAGAGCGTCCGTCTAGATTGCAGAGGGTCGTGGGTTCCAATCCCATCTGGAACTCGGATTTTTTTCGATTTTCTGTTTGGGGTTTCATGCATTACTATCATGTTACACTTAGGTTACGTGTAAAAAGCAAGCACACAAACAAACACACACCAGCAGCAAAACATAAAACAACACTTTCAAAATAGGAGTAGTCAATAGAGGAGTAATGTTCTTAATTCAGATTTCAACAGAGAATGCTGTCAGCATTCTGAATTTCTGAATGAAAGAAATTAAACAGTTTACATGTAGGTCTGGAAACTTATTGCAAACTGTCTGATATTAGTTCTACACAGTACAGTTGCAATGTCTAGTATTGTAACGATGAATATGACTTATCAGCAAACACAGTTCTCTGAATGCATCAGGAGGGAAGCCTTTCTTGCCTGGACTAGGGACTGTTATTGGCTGTGAAAAGCTTCCGTAACTTACATGCATTGTAACATGATACATTATGCCTTCAAGGAAAAGCATGGACAATAAGACTTCACTGTGGAGGCTATTTCATGCTTAGTATAGGCTTAACTTATTACAGTTTGCATAAAGGCAAAAAAATTGAGTAGAGTTAATGTGGTGGCAATGACAAGTACATGTACCTTACTCTGTTACAGTAGCATGTATAAGGTATGAAAAGGAAATTACTATTAGGGGGTAAACTTCAAAGGACTCTATGTAGCACATAATTATGTATGATACCAGATTGGCTAGAAGAAAAAATTGCTTGTACTGCAGGTCACATTAATTTTTATTTATAGGAAAGATGAATGTTTTTTTTTTGGAGCAGGCAATTTCAACAGTTTCAATTTATTTTTTCCATATTTCTTACACATTGTTACAAGATAAATATGTATTAAGATACAAAAGATAAATAAATAAGAAAAGAATGAGAAACATAATGGCGAGGATGTCCATAAAGAAACCATTGGGGCTTATACGAGCTATGGGCTCCTAAAAAATTACAACTTGGAAATCATGATTTTTAGGCATACATGTAGCTTATTTAATTAATCAATTCATTTAGGTTACAAAGTGAGTGAAATAAGAAATACATGATACATGTAGTAATGCATGAAACCCAAACAGAAACTCGAAAACAAAATCTGAGTTCCAGATGGGATTCGAACCCACGGCCCTCCACAATCTAGATGGATAACCACTGAGCTACTGGACACTCTATGGTGTGCAAGGGTGAAATGTGGGCTTTCACTGGAACCGTATCACGTGGTCACACAGCCAAATAATGACTAGCACATACATAACTGCATCACGCAGTCACATTGAGGCATATCAAAGATGCATATTGAGGCATATCAAAGATGGCTGTGGACCGCGTGATGGAGTTCCAGTCAAAGCCCACATTTCACCCTTGCTCACCAGTAGCTCAGTGGTTAGAGCGTCCGTCTAGATTGCAGAGGGTCGTGGGTTCCAATCCCATCTGGAACTCGGATTTTTTTCGATTTTCTGTTTGGGGTTTCATGCATTACTATCATGTTACACTTAGGTTACGTGTAAAAAGCAAGCACACAAACAAACACACACCAGCAGCAAAACATAAAACAACACTTTCAAAATACATGTTTTGTAGGAGTAGTCAACAGAGGAGTAATGTTCTTAATTCAGATTTCAACAGAGAAATACTGTCAGCATTCTGAATTTCTGAATGAAAGAAATTAAACAGTTTAGGTCTGGAAACTTATTGCAAACTGTCTGATATTAGTTCTACACAGTACAGTTGCAATGTCTAGTATTGTAACGATGAATATGACTTATCAGCAAACACAGTTCTCTGAATGCATCAGGAGGGAAGCCTTTCTTGAAAAGTAACAAACTTTCCAATTAATTTTGAAATAGGTTAACATTAGATAGTTCACCTAACTGGTGATCATAGGGTATGGACAAATATACATGTATTTACAGCATTATTCATTCTTTTAAAGTGGGAGTACAGTAATTTAAGACATACAGTGTAGTGTAAAGCCCTGGCCAAACTACATTGTACATGTATCCAAACTATAGTCTGTGGCAAAACAAGCTACTGGTACAACTTGACGCTAAAATGTAATTTAAAACATACACTGTAGCACTAAAGTGGAAACCAAAAGTGCTTAGCGTTAATGTTTATGGTACCAGAGCTGTTCAGTGTTCGGTGTGAAGTGAGAAAAAATCATGGTTGAGAGAACAAGCTGAAAAGGGTATGTTCCAAACCGTTTTACAGTTATCATTGCAAGATACACCCGTGTTTAGGGAGATGATTAGAATCAACAAGCCCAGATCAGTTCTCAGAAATTTTAAACGCTATTGAACCGGACATCTGCAAAGAGAGCACGAAAATAGCAACTATTGATTGGCTAGCATGGTGAATGTGACTTGCATCAGGATAAAGCTTTGTTGGAAGAGCGGCAAAACACTGCAAGTTTTTTTCATTGAGCAGAATTGTTGGGCGTAATGTTCGATCAAAAGCAAACTCTATCCAACACTTGATCTAGCAAACAATCATCATCCCACATGGGCGGTCAAACGGTCGAACAATCTTGCAACGTTAAATCCAACTTTGTTCAATAGTTTGACCAGGACTTAAAAGAAATCACAAGCCCATCATGCTGATGTGATCTTTTTTGTTACACTGGATCAAGGTTGCATGAGGTGGAACAAAAATTCCGAAGACGACAAAAGGTTCAATAATGGTCACATTCCTTCATCATGCTATGTTACAGAAAGTTCTTACCTTAAAAGGTTTTACTTTTCTTTGCAACTTGAGCATACACTGTAAAGTAGTCTGCCATATACTGTACTGCGCACATAACTACAATGTATTCAGCCTGAAGATTAAAAAAACCAGATGTCAAGGCCAAGTATACACTGAACTGTACAGTTCAGAAACCAGAATGAAAATATGAGCTTAAATATTGAAAAATATGTGCATGTTAACACAATACAAAATTATTAATGCTACATTGGCCAGGCTGAAAAATTCAAAGATTCAAATCTTGAGTGCCAGAGGATGATTACTGTCATGATCTCCCAAACAATACTGTTACATGTAGATGGTCTTAGTGTAGGTCTCTGGAAAACATGATCTAGTTTTTAAGTGTTACAAGCCATGATGGCAGGCCAGAAGACAGTCTTATAATTATTTTGTATGCTCACGCATGTCAACACTGTGTCTTAACCTTCTCATGACCAAGCATCATTGCAGTTTGCAGGGATGACGCAAACATTAAGGGAGATTCTTTTTAAAGGATTGGTGTTAATGCTGCAATGGCACATGCATACATGTATATGGTTGGGCTTGGGAGTTTTACGCTTGTTCCATGAACATGAAGCCATCTTAAATGTTATTCTTTATTACACACAACAACTAGACAATCATACAGTCTGTAGGTATGAAAAACACCCCAGCAGTAATGAAATTTCAGAAATCCAGGAGAATACACTGTAATTACAGTATGGTCTTCATTGCACATTCTCATTACAAGCCATAAACTGAAACTTGTTGAATGACTAATTATTGTAAAAGTTAAAAAAAGGCAAAAAGAAGTGAACATACCACCTTATGATACAAAAAAATAACTTTAAAAATTTTAGATAGTTCCACTTGCCTTTGATCTGCTCTCATACAGTGATGGTCTCACTGACAGTTGTAATACTTGGGTGAGCTATCACTACAGTCTGTAAAAGGAGGGTCGGTACATTTCACTGACCCCCAGTCCATGGACTACCATGATGGACTACCGAAATGGACTACCTATATGGACTGCTAAATGGACTACCAAAAATGGACTACCCTTAATTACCTACCTTGAAAAAAAGTTAGTAAAGTTTGGTTGTTTTCATCGATTGACCGTGATCTTCACCATCTTTTATCTTTTAAATGCTGCTGGTCAGCTGTTCTGCAGGCGTATTCATTCGTCTCGTGTGATGGCTGACATGCTGGATGGTGAGTAAAAATTTGAATTTATAATCGTTCGTTATAGATAGGGTAGGGAAAATCACAGATATTTTGGTCTTTAAGTGCCCCCAACACTGAAATTTTTTTTTTCGCTAAAATTAATCTTTGCACCTATTCAAAACGCATTGCGCCTTTAATTTTTTATAACCAAATCGTGAGTTTTTACAGGCTGTAAAAGTTACGACATTAGCCGTCATCTGTCACACGATCAAGGTAGTAAGGAGCGTGGGTCTTTTCCCCAGTTAAAGTCACAAACTGATTTTCATCACACTGCGTCTTTGTAAACATGCATACATAATAGTCAACTGGGGAATAGACCCACGCCCCAGCTGACTTGGTCATGTACCAAATGATGCATAGTTTATCGTAAGCCATATAAAAAAACTCTAAAGGCTGGAAATAAATGCTACATGTTTTTGGAATATGTACAAAGTATTATATTAGCAGAAAGAATAACTATTCTTGGGGCTAGGTGCACTTTAAATAAGGTAAGGCTTTTGGGAAGCAGGCTGCACCCACACCCAACTTTTCAGGGAGTACCCCCCTGGGCCTGGTCATGTGATCTACTTTTGAGTTGTATCTTCTTCTGTCACTTACCATTTTGAGCATCATGACAGCCAGGCAAGGAATCATCTGGAAGATTATAAATCAAATTTTTACTCCAGCTGCAGCCTGTCAGCCATCATGCACGACGAGTGAATGCGCCTGCAGAACAGCTGAACAGCAGCATTTAAAAAATAATCACAATCAATCAATGAAAACAACCAAACTTAACCAATTTTTTTTTTCAAGGTAGGTAATTAAGGGTAGTCCATTTTTGGTAGTCCATTTAGCAGTCCATATATGTAGTCCATTTCGGTAGTCCATCATGGTAGTCCATGGACTAGGGGTCAGTGAAATGTACCGACCCGTAAAAGGAGGCAAATGCCATACAATACTCAGTAGCTGTTTAGCACAACTATTGCAAAACAAAAGTACAGTGTAAGGCTCCAAGCATTTCAAATACAATCAAGCAGGATAGAGATTTATGTTTTAACACCCCAAATACTTGCCTGGACACAAGCACTGTACTTATTATGGAAAAAATAAACAGCCTTTGAAGGTCATTTGTACATGATACATGTACAGTTGTAGTACCGGTAAATAAAGCAAGCCAACTACAGTGTAATTTAATTGACATATTACTGTATACTGTGATTGGGATAAAAATATATAGAACTATAAATTAGCTTTGTCTCTATTTCTTTTCTCATTGTAAAAAAAGTCAGGTCACTGATATGAAATCAAGCAGACTTTATTGGACGGCAGCTGTGGCCAGAATTAATTTTGTACCACACGATTTTTTTTGTCGAGTTAGGGTTAACAGAATTAATAGTTGCATTACCACAACAGTAGGCACTTCAATGAAGATGTGAACACTCAAACTAAAAGACCCATCTTCAGCCTTGATGCATTACAGGGCTGTACACGCCATGACCAATAATTCATGAATTTCGTGTGACATGAAATTCCTTAAACCTTTGAAGCCCTTGTTTTATCCCACAATTAATGGCTGCTCTGTTTTTCTCTTTGGGAAAGTTTTGTATATCTATTTGTAAATTTTGGCCCATTTTAAGTCAGAAGAGTCAAGTGTGGCAACATGATAATGGCCAATTCATACAGCATTGTTTTTTATCAAATTTAAAGTACTTACACGACATGTACTGTAACAAGAAAATGAGGTTTTATGTTGGGTGCTTTTTACCTTGAAGTTTCTACCAATTCCCTGAGGGCCAACTTACTGCAATTTGGAAACCGATTTGATGAGTAAATTGTGTATATGTCTGGATAACTGTTTTCCTCATGTTTGATGTTTTTACTTCAAGGTCAGTTTGCATAATGGACTATGTGGCTTGGCTCCACTCTTCAGTGTCAATTCAATCTGACTTGTCATTGTGTCTCTTTATGAACTGCAATTTTCATGCCCCATTGGGCATTCTACAATTGTCTAAACTGAGTGATAATTTCTTTCTTGATGAGATCTCTGTGATGAGGTCTACACTGCTGTGTTGCTTTGTTTTGCTCCTACAGCTGTATGCTTTAGTGTAGAGCTAAATGTTTCCTTCCTTTAACAACAGCACAATTTCAAAACAAAAACAGATGCCAACATTGGATCAAGGGAGAAAAATAGGCCTTTAAATTGGAAAGCTAATTTCAAAAGATGTCCACATAGTTCCATATACATAATTAAATACAATCATTGTATTACTGTTGTGCTAACCCTGCTCCCGAAACAGAGTTTGGGTCTTACATTATTTTCTAAGTGTATACGTAATTAGTGGAGTCTTGCCATCTAATTTAGACACTTGGAAAGCAAAATTTATAATTGAGTTTAAGTACAAGTACATTAATTTATGATCACACCAAAAGCTCACTTTGCCACCAACTACAGGTAAATCAATGGATCTAATCAAGTGTAAGCCAGTTGAGCACCTAGTTTGCCGCAATCTTAGCTACGATTCCTTACCTGCACATGCAGTAAGCTTAACCCTTGCTTATATTAAGAACAAACACGGTAATGAATTAGCAAGATAGCATAATTTTATACAGCTGCACGTACTACTGTAGTTATGCAATGCTTTCGAGTGGTACATATATACCGTGGAAAATACCACCAGTCTCTTGTATTTTCTTCGTATAGCAAGCTATTTGAGATACATACACCCAGCCAGTACTATATGTTGGAAATATTACAGTCTAAAATGGCCAATATGCTTACCTTTGAAATCTACAGCAGACCAAGGCAACCATCACTGAACACGGAGACCAAAAACTTGAACCAACAGCACTCGATTACCGTGGAAGAAGCTTGCCAACCGGTCGCATATACGTTGTAAAACTATTAAATTCCATTATTCTATGATCTTGAGGTAAAAAGCCATTCGAAGTGGGAGAAATTCCTTCCAAACTGTCTTCCACGAGTCGAAGTTTGAGTTGAAACGGGCGCCAAAACTACAAATTGCCTACCGGGAATGAACTCGTTTGCGCATGCCCAAGTCTAACCCAACTCCCTCGAGCTCCCTCTCGGTCAGAAGATAATAAAGAACAATAGTACGCAATTTCAAATCATCTACATACCTCCAGTGAAGGGCTAAGCCCAGAAAGTATGGTTTGTCTTTCAAACGACTCTTTCGCACTTTACTACCTTTTATTTTTAAACACTTTGCCTCTCGGCCAAACGGCCAATGCTTATGGCGCCCAAAAGGGAAATCAGCCCAGCCGCTCGAGAAGCACAAACTTGGCGAGGAAATAGTTTTGAGGCCGTCCTTCTTTGCCGCGCACTGCTTCCCATTTAAAAACAAGCGCTGTTGAAATCCAAGACGAAAGCCGCACACTACCCTTTTGGAGTTATAATAACTCCAACAGTAGTAACTCAGTTAACTTAACTCCGCATCATGGGGTTATGTCCTGCTTGTGTCAATTTACAGAGATTTTAAAATGCTATACTTGTACCGATTTACAGAGATTTTAGTGGATAAAATAACCATAGAAAATCTTTGTAAATGTCAAATTTACAAACATTCTTCAGAGATTTTGTTAACTCTGTAAATTTTTCAGTTTTCCTTCTTATTTCAGCAGTTAAATTTCATAATCATTTCATAAACATTATAAAAAGGAATACCACAAAAAGTGTATAAAATATCTATAAAAATGATTTTACAGATATTTTGTATGCCATATGTAAAAGTAGGTCAGATTTGAACTCTCATAAAAAGTCTGTAAATTTAAGATTCACAGACATTTCATTAACTCTGTAAATGGTCCAGATTTTCCAGTGAAACAGTGCAGTAAGTTATATTTATTTCTTGTATCCCTAGTGGCTTGCCTAATTCTAAGTAACCTTATCTATTTTTCTACCATCCTTGCCTGAAGGGGAAACAAACAAAAGAACCCTGTCAACGTTTTATGAAGACATGGTTAAGTAGATCGAACAAATTTCAGTCGGAACAAATCAAGCATTATGTAGTTAACACTTTGGAATGGAAACTTGAGGTTAAATTCAGCCGTCAAATGCTTCTCCAGCAGTTTTTATGTCCATGCTTTTACTGTTGGAAACTCTTTGCTCCCAGAATATTAGCATTTACTTGATAGACACAAACGAGGAAAACACACCATTTAGAAAATAGTTGTTTACCATTAACATGGGAAGACCAGTTCGTCGACTGTTGCAGTAAACGGTACGCATCAAACACCAAAATGAAAATTTCCTTGGGGCGTGCGTGTTCCATTTACACAAACATTCCCAACGGTCGGGTTTACAAAGCAATCCAAGCTGAAAGGCCTGGAACTGGTAGAAATAAGCAAATGGAACGCACATTTCCGTTTAGGAATTTTGGACTACCTTTCAAGAAATTCCGTTTTCCCCAGAAATTTTCCGTTTGGGAAAACTAAAATAGGCTTGCCATTTACATTCCAACCAAAATTTCCGGATTTTTTTGCTAAATGGTAAACAACCAATATCTTCCTAATTACTAAATAAGGATAAAAAATTGTGAAGAAATTGCATGAGGCCCCCTCTCCCAAGTCTGTCCTCGTCTTTCCCACTCACTGCAACATCTTTCATTATTGCAATAACCTTTGCTGCTAGCCACAATCTGAACACATGGAACAGGCTTCCCACTTAGTTAAAAGTCCAGCATATGCTGACTTAAGCTGGTCAGGGCCAGCTGAGGCCAGTAAAAGCTTTCTTAACAAGTACACTGTAATATCGCCTGGCCAAGTAAAGGCAGGGCTGCCCCAGGCCAGCAGAATTCTCTATAAACCCAAGTTTGAATGGCCTGGGCCGGCCTCGGCCAGCCAAGGCTTGGCTGGGCCAGGCTGGGCCAAGTATATGTATATATATATATATATATATATATATATATATATATATATATATATATATATATATATATATATATATATATATCTATATATATATATACCAAACACAAATGAAGACAGGACACAATTTTCAGGATCACCTATATTTCGACCGACTTGTCGGTCTTCTTCAGGGCGAATGAAGGAAACCGTTGTACACAAATGTATACTACGCCACTGAAATACGAAAATGCGCGCTACATTTCAAAAATAAAAGCAAAACGCGCGCGCGCACAGATATAACACGCGTACAGAGAGCATATATGGGAAGAAAAATAGTACCAAAAACGCAACAACATCCTGGTGAAAATCCAAACTAAGCAAAATTCTAGGTACGTATACGTGCCTCTCGATTCTGGCTAAAAAAGAAGTCACTCTCATTAAGGCCATCTGGTTTCAAGGATCGGAGGCGATATGCCCATTGACCCTCCTTAGCAATAAGGTCCTCCTTTACGTTGACCTTATCTATAAGCTGTATGCTAATGTCCTGAAGGCCATGATGTCCATGACCATGGAAATGCTTATAGACAAGGTCGTCACTTTCCTTTCTGGCAGCAGACATCTTCGAGTGTGCTCGAAGTCGGCTCTTGTGGTTATTGAACCTCAACCTGAACTTGGTAGTAGTGGAGCCGACATATTGTAAACCACAAACCTTACAGTTCATTAGATAAACAACATTCCTAGAATTACAATCTAACCGATACTTTAGTATAACGTGTACCAGTAGTATGGCTAGCGAAACTCTCCCCTACAGTAAGATACTTACAGACTTCACATCTACTACTAGCGCAATTGTGAGTTCCCCTGCTGCCCTCCTTATTACACTCTAAACGTCGTAACGTTGCGCAAACCAAATGGTCTCGTAAGCTCTTTGGACGACGGAATGCCATCATGGGCACATCCCTAACGGCCTGCTTGCACCGTTCGGACATGTGTAAAAGTGGATGTAACTCCCTTAAAATTCCTCCTATATTGGGCAATCCTGGATGATAGGTGACAACGAACGGCGTTCTTTTGTTGATTCTCTGTCGCTTCGGTACAAGTAGCTCGTTCCGGTCCAGTACCCGAGCTCTTTGTATTTGGTCACGAACAAATTTTTCTTGATAACCCCTATGAACTAAAAACTTTCTAAGATCCTCTGCCCTGTACTCAAAAGTAGTAGACGTGGAACAAATACGTCTAAGTCTTAGAGCCTGTGCATATGGAATTCCTTGTTTAATCCCCCTAGGGTGACATGATGTATGGAATAAATACTGATGCTTATCAGTCGGCTTAGTATACAGATCAGTCTCAATAATACCATTGTTATTAATAACCTGTACATCAAGATAGTTAATCTTCTCTCTTGACCAGTCCCATGTAAACTTTATGGTATCATGGTATTGATTTATGGAATTAAGAAACTCTTGTAGT
>JAEMWC010000416.1:330000-350000 GCA_016490735.1 Pachyseris speciosa | reverse complement strand
TTTCATGTAATAGGTGAGCAGTGTGACGTTCATCCTTGTCATTGTCTTCCGTATCCTCGGCGGTGGTTTTCTTCGCAGATAAACGGGAAAAAAAGTTAGCAACCTGTTGCGCAGTAAGAAATTCGGTACTGTTAAAGAGCCGTCCACCATTGACTTCCTTCGCTTTCCACATAGCTATAGCCACACTTGCAGGATCTGCTTTACGACCAGTGCGATCTGAAATTTGGCGCTCAAGTACCCTTTCTGTTTAGTAGAAAAACGAGTACTTCTGGCGCGAGAACACTTGTGGGCCCATCCCATGGGGAGGGCGGGAGCGGAAGGGAGTTTCTTGTAGACGCCGAGCAGACATTTAAAATTGCGAGTAGTGTACCACGTGCCATCGGTACGAAACCTGACTCACGACAAAACGTATTATACTGCTGCACTATTCGCTCGGGGATTAATGTTCGGATTACGTTTGGCACTGCAATCTCTTCTTTCGTAGACAACTTGAGCGTTTTCTCGCCAAATGGCAAGTCTTGCACAATGTGGGCGCTGGTTATAAAGGAAGAAAGTGGTCAAGCTGTTGTGGTGACGCATACATTCTTCTGGAAGAAAAAGTAGAGACAACAGAACCTCGGCCATGAAGGATCCGATTGTGCCTTGCGATCCTGCTCCTGTACCTATACTTCTTTGATCTGGAGGACTGACTGCGCAAATTGCACTAGACGTTGTATTTTTACGGCTTCCGCCGAAATTTTTACATTATTTTGACAAAAAAGGAAAAAAAAATGTAAAGTTAAAATGTAGAGACAGTGTTTATGCAGTACCTCACCCCACTTCCCCTATTGTCGACCCACCCCTTCCCCGAGACACAAATCGTGGATGTGGGTAAGGACATCTAGTCTTGCATGAGGTACAAGCCACCATCAGTCGTTGAATTGACTGTGAAACAGCAACAACATCAAAACAGATGCCATCAGAACTGTATGAAATTTAACATGTAAAAAATTCTTTACTTTGGGAGAAAATCGGACTTAATTTCAAACTAAGTTAAAAACTCAAAGGTTGATTTTATCTGGCAGATTACGTGGATTGGTTTCGTACCGGGGAAACTCTGGGTTATCCAAGAAAGTTGCAAACTATCATAAACTTTATACAGTTTATTTGCGGACAATCAGAGTGGGTTATTAGCATATAATACAATAATTAATTAAAACCAAGAGTACCTGAACCTACAGGAATGAGGATACCGGTTTGCTGATGGATATATTCTGAAATGTTCTTTCCAACTCCCCTGTCGGCTTTAACAGGTTTCCCTCTTCGTTTAATGTGATTAGCGATTTCCTTCGGAACTTGGCACGAGTTGAAATAACTGACCCGTCGCCATTCAATACCGAGCTCAGAACGATGGAAAGGGCACATATTAAAGGAACTTAGATCCTTTGATGTCACGACGAAAATGCCAGCAGGAGCTAGAATAAGGTCTGTTTCGCTTTCAATACCAGAAAAAGACCATGTCCACCTATGACCAGTTACGTCCAAGGTTGTTGCACAACGACAAAGGAACAATCTAGTAGGAATACCTACTAATGACTCGAAGAAGCAAGAACATTCCATAGCTTCATAGATGAAGAGCGCACACAAACAGTGTTTATACAAAGTTTTCTCTTTTTCTCTTTCACGTGGGAATGAACATGTACTTTAGTCAAACTAAACTAAATTTAATTAAAGTACGTTAAGCAAAAGCCTTAAATATTAAAAAGGTAATTCTCAGGTAAACTAATGTCACATTAAGTATTTTCGAAGAAGGAGGAATATAATGTTCAATTTTCTTCAGTGTACCGGGCAGTAACAGGTGAAACTCGTCCCGTGTGTACTACCGGAAGTAGACTTTTTGCACACTCTTATACAAATGAGGTTAATCGAAGTGAACGGATCCACGAACAAGGAACTTTGCCTTGTTAAACAACTGAACTTTATTTGATATCGGGCTTTTTTAAAGTCCAGGGTTCTCATGCAAAACCCCTAACAAGCACATGATGTTAACTTGAAAACATTAGAGAAAACAGAGGGATGAAGAAAGTGCTGGAAAGCTGTCACGCACCTCCACACGCACACATTCCAGCGGACTTCAGTATTACGGTAACAAAGGTGATAAGACGGCAAAATGAAACAACTTGGAGCTTGAAGTACAACAGATACGGGTTAAGGTTAGCTTTTTAAAATGTTATTCTGCATATCAAGGCTACCAGCGCTAGTGTTGTAAATGAAAACCTAAGGTCAAATGTTGGTGGTGTCATTAAATTTTGTTGGATGGCGTTATTTTATGTTGCCTGAAACACGATTTTCAAATGATTTCTGAGAAGCTCGAAGCAATTTCCCCAAAATAATTTCAAGATCGATCTTTAAACATTCTGATCAAAGGCACATGATGAAAATCGTCGCCATTTTCAAGTATCTCTCGTGGGTAAACAACAGGTAGCTGTACGCTTTAGCTTTTTATAACTACTCAGACTGCTGAAATGCTAAAAATATTATATATTTTGGTCAACGACGAGTTCTACTTACAATTCTAGCAATTTGCTTTTATTCTAGCGCGATTGCTTTGAAACGCGAGTCAAGCGAATCATAGTGAATTTCAACCCTGTATTTGGCTTGTAAAATCGACGGCGGGGCTTGAAATGGTTTTCCTCGTTTTTCTCGGAAACGAAAGGATCTTTCAAAGAAAATCCTACATGGCGTTTGTATACTTACTAAAGTCTACCTGTATGCAAAAGAAGAGCGATTTTGAATTTTTAAGCCTTGCCGCACTTTGGTCGATATTTGCATGGAGTTGCTCTTAAGACTTTCTAACTCTTGCCGGTAAGGGAACATTTTCTTTAAAGTGTTACTACCGGTAAATGGTTTTCAACCCTTTGCTTCTAGGTACTCATATATGTACAAAGGAATAAAGATCTCGCAATTTTTTTTTGTCTGATTTGAAATCCTCTAAGGTCCATCTTCAAATCCCAATTCACTTCGACGACTTAATGATCAATTTATTTTTCTGACGGATAAGTCATCCCTGGTATAAAACACAAAGTCCAGATGTGCTCAGTGCTAACGTATTTTCTGATGAAAGATGTAACCCTATTGTTTTCCGCCGTAAATTAGTCCATCAGTAGCAACTTTTGATAATCCATTTTGACGGATTTTTACTTCCATTCTTATTCTTTCTCTCAATATGATTGAATTTTGAGCAACGTTTCAAGTCAGCGCAATCTTGAACAGCTTGATGCCGATAACACAAACAACAGTAAGCCACTTTTGCACCAAACAGTGTGGTTTTTGTGTGAATTTATTGGAAATAATTTTTTTTTAGTTTTGAACGAACCAAGAAAAGTATCGCGTAGAATGTAGCGCGATATCAAGAGCCCGTAGGAGTCTGGCGTGCGAAACACATCAGATAGAATAATGTAATTCCTTAAAGGTCCATTATCACCCTTCATCCACGCGGTCGTTTGTTTTTGTTTTGAAATCGAGCCATTGTTAGATGATGCCTCTGACTGGTCAATGATTTTTATCGCGCTTTTGACCTGGTTCATCACGCTGAGTTGTCGCTAGTCTCCGGTTTCGCAAAGTAATGCGCCGATCAAATCGAAACTTAAACATCCCCCCCGGGGGCAAACCCCGGGCATTTGACTATTTTCTGTGCCCAGGGAGTGGGGAATTTGACAGGTAAGGCCTTCCCGGGGTGGAGAATTTGACCTTTACCTGGGTGGGGTGGGGTGGGGAAAATTGCACTGGAAGTATCATGTTTCAATTTTTTTTCGGGCGCCGAAGTCGCTTAAAGCTATTAACACGTGTAGAGACACAGCATTTGTGAGCGATTCTCTTACAAAAAAGGTCTTCAAAAGTTGTGTAGTATTTTTGAAGGTGTGTATGAAAAGTAGAAAGTGCTTAAATATTAATGATTTTTATAGATTGTATATAAACGATGTAGATTTTTTATACAATGAATGAAGCTGCGGCTTTATCGCGCAGTGACCAGCGAAAGAAAAAAACACTGTCGAATGAAAAACCGCTTTGGCATAAACTGCAGAATATCCTGCCACTCGAACAACATTCTACGTAGCCGAATAACTAATGAATATGTATTTCTAGTTCTTTAAACGACGTAGATTTTTTATACAATGAGTCAAGCTGCGGCTTTGTCCCTTTTTTGTGTCTGCAGAGGTTTTTAGAATAGCTATAAAACAGCAGTGAAAAGTGAAAGAAAAAAAACTGTCGAATGAAAAACAGCCGCTTCGGCTTAAACTGCAGAATACCCTGCCACTCGAACAGTCTACGTAGCCGCAATATGTATGTCTAGTTCTTAAAGCGTACCGCGTACCTCGTAGACAGGTTTCCATTTTGGTTTTTAGGAGGGGCATTTGACAGACAAATTCGACGGCATTTGAATACCATTTTGGCCCAAGGGTGCGGGAATTTGAACGATCCAATCTTCAAAAATTCAAATGCCCAGGGTTTCCCGGGGGGGGGGGGGGGATGTTGAAGTTTGGAGTTGATCGGCGCATAAATGGATACAAATTCAACTTCATATTTCTTCATTGAAACCGTGGACAATCTGTTCGCGGGTTTAAAATCAAAACAGCAAAGTACTGAATGATCCGTTATTGATAAAACTCGCTGATTATGTGCCGAGGATGGTGACAAAATATCCACACACCAAAAAATTTTGTCGGGTAATGGTTTCAAATTTGCAATAAGAAAAATACTGATACGTTGTCATTCAATTATCCCGTCCTTTGTTTTTTTCGCTTTACATTGTGTTTAAAATACGGTCTACCATGCGGCTAGATAAAAGGAGGCAAAGGTTGAAGTCCGCATTAAAACACAGGAGGAAACAATAGTTGTATAGTCCTCGATCACCGATCACGAAGATCTCGGCGAGAAAGAGAAATTAATTATCACGCAGTTTAGGCAAGCTACGAGGCGGTCGAACGTAAAGCTAGAATGTCCGATGGGGTATAAAAATAGCAGTTGATGAAGAGACCTAGCAACAAGGGTGGATTAAAAACATTGAGGAGTTGACCAAAGCCACGGAACCCATTACACAAATTGACCTTGAAGTACATTAAAAACATCAGACATGCCGATTAACAGTCATGCAGACACGTATAATTTTTAATACTCATCATCAAATCAGTTTCCAAATTGCAGTAAGTAGGCTCCAACAAGCATAGCAAATTCTTGAAAGCTCCGGTGTAAAAAGCACCAAACTTCAACAACGAGTCTGTAAATTCTTCGCCTTGAACCGGGCGTGTCTAGTTTACGGAACCCAAGGAACCAGCGGAACCTACGGAACCGCCTCTAAAATGCTTTTAAAAAAGATTGGCTATCTCTAAAAGAGAGAGCGGGGAACGGGAACGGGGAACGGGGAATCTCTTAAATGGGGAATCCCTAAAACGGGGAATCTCTAAAATGGGGAATCTCTAAAATGGGGAATCTCTAAAACGGGGAATCTACAACGAGGAATCTCTAAAATGAGGAATCTCTAAAAAAGGGGAAATATTTAAAGGGGGGAATCTCTAAGAAAAGGAAATCTTTAAAATAGGGAATCTCTAAAAGGGGAATCACTAAAAGGGGAATCTCTAAAAAAGGGAATCTCTAAAAGGGGGAATCTCTAAAAGAGAGAATCTCTAAAATAGGGAATCTCTAAAATAGGGAATCTCTGAAAGGGGAATCTCTAAAATAGGGAATCTCTAGAAGAGGAATCTCAAAAAAGGGGGAATCTCTAAAATAGGGAATCTCTAAAAGGGGAATCTCAAAAAAGGGGGAATCTCTAAAAGGGGGAATCTCTAAAATAGGGAACCTCCAAAAGGGGGAGTCTCTCAAATGGGGAATCTCTAAATCTCCAAATCTCTAAAAGGTTGGGAATGCCGGCTTACTTTGCAAGGTATTTTCAAGAAAGCCTGCTTTAATGTGAAAACAATAAGCAGGACACAAGTTTAGGTGGTCGGACGCGATAAATAATCGTATGTTCCACGAACTGTGGAATCGACCAAACGCGCTTAATAATCGTGAATTTTACGATTATTAAGTGATTTGCGATTTATAACCATAAATTACTGCGAGTGCAGGGTGAAAGCCATCCGACCGATATGCCTGTGTTTACAAGTCGCTCAATGTTTATTATTCTGATGATTTTGGTCTCTGAAAAATTAGAAACCTCTAGTTTTTAGATTTTCTGACTACCGGTCACGAAATCATTTCAAGAAGTTGAAATCCATTTTTCCATCAATGAATAACATAACGCTATGATGTTGTCGGTCTTCCAGGCATCGCAAATAAGACAATACTGTATCTGTCTTGCCGGAAAAAGTTTAACTCGCGTTTTATTTCTATTCTTGCAATAATTTTGGTCTCGATGGAAAGCTAAATCTCTGCAGTTTTAATTGCTTTTTGTATTCTGGTTGGACGAAAATTTTCACAGAGCATGGAAACAAATTCTCCGCCTTGTGTACGAGACAGCGCTTTGACTGACCACTTAATGACGAAACTAACGAGAGTTAAAAAAAACCGAAAACCGAGCGTCAGTGTTGGGACGGCGGTCAGTCAAAGGGCTGTCTCGTACACGGAAAATTTGTTTCCAGTTCTGTGAAAATTTTCGCCGAAGTTTGTGCCCGGCTTATTGTTATCACATTAAAGCAGGCTTTCTTGAAATTACCTTGCAAAGTAAGCCGGCATTTCGAACCTTTTAGACATTTAGAGATTCCTTACTTTAGAGCTCCCTATCTTAGAGATTCCCCGTTTTAGAGATTCGATCCTATTTTTGAGATTCCCTCTTTTAGAGATTCCCTATTTTAAGGATCCCTCGTTTTAGAGATTCCCTATTTTAGAGATTCTTCCATTTAGAGATACTTTTTTGAGATTCCCCCTTTTAGACATTCCCTGTTTTAGAGATTCCCTATTTTAGAGATTCCTCGTTTTAGAGATTCCCTATTTTAGAGATTCCCCCTTTTAGAGATTCCTTCTTTTAGAGATTCCCCCTTTTAGACATTCCCCGTCTTAGAGATTCCCTATTTTAGAGATTCCCCTTTTAAACTTTTAGAGATTCCCTATTTTAGAGATTCCCCCATCTAGAGATTCCCTATTTTAGAGATTCCCCCTTCTAGAGATTCCCCCTTTTAGAGATTCCTTCTTTTAGAGATTCCCCCTTTTAGACATTCCCCGTCTTAGAGATTCCCTATTATAGAGATTCCCCCTTTTAGACTTTTAGAGATTCCCCCTTTTAGAGATTCCCTATTTTAGAGATTCCCCATTTTAGAGATTCATTATTTCAGAGATTCCCCGTTTTAGAGATTCCCTATGTCAGAGACTCTTCCTTTTTAGAGATTCCCCATTTTAGAGATTCCCTATTTCAGAGATTCCCCGTTTTAGAGATTCCCTATGTCAGAGACTCTTCCTTTTAGAGATTCCCCCATTTAGAGATTCCTCGTTTTAGAGATTCCCCTTTTAGAGATTCCCTATTTTTGAGATTCCCCCTTTTAGAGATTCCCTATTTTAGAGATACTCCCTTTTAGAGATTCCCTATTTTAGAGATACTCCCTCTTAGAGATTCCCTATTTTAGAGATTCCCCCTTTGAGAGATTCCCTCTCTTAGAGATTCCCCGTTCCCCGTTCCCCATACCTTGATTTCCCGTTCTCTCTTTTAGAGATAGCCAAAAAACATTGTTTAAAACTCCCCAGCGTTTCCTGTGGACGTTTCCTGTTGGACGTTTCCTTTGTTTTTTTGGTATCAGGTAATGAGCACTATGAATCAACAATTGAGAGTAAATAATTGGTTTTTGTTTCTTATCACACTTTCGAAACGAATACTTTTAACAATTGAATCACCGCAAAAACGCAGAAAACATTACCCGTGGTTCGACAGCAAAAAGAGCGAAATGTGAAGAAATATTGTTTGGGGATGAAATGGGGAGAAGAGGATACGGTAGGTAGGTGATTTAGCGATCTTAAGATAAGATGCAAAATTGTGAAATTTGATTGAAATGTATTTTAACAGTCTCTCTGACTGGAATGGTGTTCACACTGCACGTTAAGGCCGCACTGAATCGTAACGCAGGCTACACTGCTGGCGGTAAAAAGACACATTTTCCTTTTAGACGCTTTTAGACAGGAATCTAAAACTACATTTGGACAATACTGCCCATGGCCCACGCAGTCAGTATACTTTCCAAAATGGCGACAGTTGTCAAAACCAGTGACCATTTTTGTATGAAACAAAAAAATCATTAAATGCGATACGGAGATATCTACACACCCTGGGGAGTTTTAAGCCATATTCAGGTATGTCAGTATTTCCTGTTTTAAGTATGTTAGAGGCGGTTCCGTAGGTTCCGCTGGTTCCTTGGGTTCCGTGAATTAGACATGCCGCCTTGAACCTCTCTTTGCCGATAATACAACGTTGCGTAGTTACCGCTACCGACTATTGCCACACTAACTCTTTTGAATTTAAACGGGCCAAAATTTACATGCATACAAATTGTTCCCTAAATAATGCAAGGAAAATGAAGAAGAATAAACAGAGAACATATTTACGGCCATAAGTTTAGAGATTTGTTCACGATGCGATGAAACAAGAGCGATAAAACAATAGCTTCGAAGTCTGAGTAATTTCGTGTTACATGAGATTCCGGAATTAACAGTCGCGGCGTGCGATGCATCAAGGGTGATAATGGGCCTTTAACACGAGCGAAATACACCTCGGGTGCTTGTCACTTGTCAGATAAATCCGGAAATTTCGGTTTGAAGTCAAATGGTAAGGTAATTTTCCGGAAAATCTCTTCGGAAACTGTGGACAACCTCCCGAGGTAGTCCTCTTTTTCCGTTCGGAAAGAAATTTCGGAAAATTGCTTACCATTTGAGCGAATTTCCGTTTCCAGGTCCTTTCGCGCGAAAACGAGTAAGTGCGCATGACGGAACGCCTTGCAGTAAATGGTAAGCGCCAATCTCATCCGGTTGGTCGGTAATTTCGGAAAATAGCTTAGCATTATTCAACGGTCATTCCATTCGGATTTTTCTGACGAATGGTGTGCACCCTGAACTTTTTCATATATTGCTGCGGAGGATTATAGAGAACGAATCACGGGTCCATTGTCATCTATGATGGTGTCGCGTCGAATTCACCTAAAAAATCAACGTTTGGATCAAGACATTCCACGTTCTTTGCAGCAGGGGCAATCTTAAGGGTTTCAACAGTTATTGAAGACAGTCATATCTAGCAGTACGCAGTTATCCTGGATACTGCTAGGATCTGAATGTCACCGAGAGGTGGCATATTCACAATGAGAGTAAGTGAGTGACTGCATGGTTTGAAGATGATTGATATGAATAACTGGTTTCCTGTCGCACTTTCAAATGGAAATTTGTATCTTGGATGCCAGTCTAGAAGATATTAGTAGTTAGCCCATCTTCAAAAAAAATTCTATTTTAGATCATATTAAAAGTTTTTATTATTTGAACACGTTGAACAACAAGTCCCACAGCTGCCTAAACTGAAATGGTTTGCAAAGAGCGTAACAGAATCCGATTTCCTTGGTAACGTTATAAATGCCTATTACAGGCGAATTCTAATATTGGTTTTGTCTATAGTCCTTTTTGGTCGTAAGTAGTTACTTTACTGGCATGTAATCAGAACTTAAATACAACACAAAAAAATACAATAGAGTTTGCTATAACTCCGTCTAAATTATTTTATTGAATTGCAGACTGCAGTTTAGAGTCAATCCTGTGAGGCAGACATCTCTCAGGTACCCAAGTTCGTATCTCGTAAAAAGTGACCATATAAGAGAATAGAAAAGTAATGCAAGTCGCTGATATCTTACCTCTTCGTACAGAATACACCTCGACTTCCATGAAATTCAAAAAACCATAGTCAGTTGTAAGTATAGTCACATATCTTCCATACAAAGTTGGGCGACAGAAAAATTTGACCATAGTAGAATAGCGGCCATAACGGAGATTTAAGCCACTGGCACACAATAAACCATGAGGAACACTTGGCGCTAAGCCTAATAAAAGAAAAACGGGATGATGACATAAAACTTAAAAGTGCAAGTTTAATTAACGACCTGGGGCCAGTTGCTCGAAGCATCGTTAGCGCTAACCGGGGTTAAGGGGGGACTAACGTAACTACAAAATTAGCTAACATTGTTGCTATGGAAAGTTCCAACCCTCATATCTTGGAAACCCTTACTTGCACAGGCAAGGCAAGCTGTCAGGCTATGTTTTTACAATCAAAAAGTTTGAGTCACAACCACATTTGGTAAGTCACGTGACCTGAACAGAAAAAGGCCTAAAACTCGAGTGGTGTACACTTCTTCTTGTCGAAAATGGTACCAACGGTTAACGATCGCCAAGGTGTAAAATTCTACGTATCGATTTTTGGAAATTCGCGTTTTTGTGATATTTATGACGTCACAAGCACGCAAATTCATACCATTTCGTCATTATCATTGCAGTTATGTACGTTAACAACAATTGCTTACGTAGGCTTCTAAAGAACGCTGGAATATCTTCGATTGGCAAAAAAATCGGAACTTCACATAATTTTCTCCAAGTTTTAGGGATTTTTCCACTCCTAGTGTCTGTCTTAATTTGATATTACGGGGGCACTCATAACTCAACTTCATTAATTGTAAACTGCGTTATAAGCAGTCTGGTAAAGTCCCCCGGCCAGCGTTGTAAACCGCCATGAGACTACGTGATATGAGCAGAGGCGTGCCAAGCTCAACAAAGGTGACGCGTGAAGATGTTGTGTTTCTGACTGTAATGAAAGGTTTTGTACGGGAAACAAACAGAAAATACCACATTTTCTTAATAAAATCAACTTACTTCGATACACTGTTGTATTCTTTATTGTCTAGCAGTTTTTCAGGCTGGTTTTTAGCGATTTTAGCAGGATTTTTGTCGTTTGGGTTTCCTAAAGATAACAAAAATGCAAGGCAGAGCAGAGGGGCATTTCGTCTGCGCATGCGTCAGATGTGATGGAATAAACAACTTCGTCTGCCATTTTGATGTCTCGAGCTCACTGTTAGAAGTTTTGACCCGAGAATCTACGCCTACAAGTGGATTCCATAGAAAGAAATGAACGAGAACGTCATGTATACATATAGCACTAACACCGTGACCTGTTGAGGTATTTGTGGTTCAATTCGGTCTCGAGATTTTATTGATCAAAGTTCCGCTGTGAAAGGAAAAAGGCGCCAAGCCTAGGGATTTTACCAAGGGATCACTCCACATCACGAAGCTCATACTAGAAGACAAACAACAGAGGTGAGTGTGTAGACATTAGACTTTTCCTACCTAGAAGGGCACTCTTGTATCTTAAAACGATCGTGAGATATACGCCTCTGTTTAGACGAAATGTGTTTGCTTAGATCTGATTTTGCTTCAACTTCGATGGCAATTTGCTCAAACTTTTGACCGTCCCCCAGAATCAAAATACCATTGTCAAAGTTGGCTTTCCGTTCTCTTTTCAGTGACATGGAATTCCAGACTTAAAAAATAGTTCCACTCCCGTGATTATTATTTTGCGCCGGGGAGATTCAGCAGTGTTTGCGAACAGCGAACTTATGCATATTTGCAAGTCATGGATCTCGGAGATTCTTTGGTCGATTGCTGATCAAGTCTGCGACACAAAGTGATTAGCTACATACAAATATCACTATTAAAATTTTACTTGGTTATGCTTTCATTTCCGCGTATTTTTTGTATTGTTTTTGCCTTGTTTGGCGTCAATGCTTTTTTCCTCTTAAAGTGCTAACTCAGCAAAAAACTTCACTGTAACTTTCTTCTTTCATCGTCCCCCAAAATTTTTACACCATGAGTGTATGTCATATTTACTTTATTTTGACTCTACGTGGTGTATTTACGCCAAAAAATGGTTCGCGCTTTACTTTAGTCGTTCAAAAGGCCGAAGTTTTCAGTCGAAAAACATGGTGTCTAAGCGTGTTGCTCACGAGTACTGATCGGAGACCCGGTATGTACGGTGTGATGCACATATTACTCTACATTCGTTCACTGTTTTGTACCCGCTAAAATACTCGCAACTCCACTTTCTTGTGAAGCGAAGTTTTATGGTTATAAAGTTATGCAAGTTTTCTCGGAATATTATCGTAAAACTTTGGGACAGTAAAAGAGGTCTTTCCACCAGCTGATTTTCAACGGAGGTTTGAAAATTGAGGAAATTTTATATTTTGGATTAGCGAACGGCGAAAATTGGCCTTTTCGGATAAATCTGATGTAAGCTTTATGTGAGCTTGTGTTAAAGATTATTTATTTATGGTAAAGTAATACTCTTTATGCTGTACAGACCTTTACAGTTTTCTGATCTAGAGGAATGCTCAGAAGTGAGCCGATATACTAGCCCTAAATAAATACAACTGTTGTACCCAAACATTTAAATTAAGTTTATTGGTACCTACATATCTAAGCCCTTAGGTGAGTTTGTGCAGGTACAATGCAAAACTGTAAAATCAAAACAAACTGTTCTCTCGAAATAATACTACAATATAACAAGCTTGAAGATTTGGTTCAGCCTAACTTGGCCAAGTTAAAGAGTATGACATGGTCATACACTGGAGGAAAAGATGTTGATGCTTAATTTAGATATAAGCCAGACCATAAAGATTGATAGTGTTGCTTTTCTATTTATAATTAAGGGTTCAAAAATAAATTACACCATATTTTCACTGGAAGGTCAATGGATAAATTCAAAACGTTTGACTGTCATTCTACTGAAATACTCTTGTATGAAGTTCATCTTTATGCACATATCATCAGTGTTCAGTGATGATCACATGGAATCCAACCATGTAGTAACTTTTGACTATCAGAATTTGTGTTAATAAAAATACAATTTCATATAAACTAATCCTCCACAAGACTGATGATGGACACTGTTTTGTAGACAATTTGTATAAAAGGAAGGAACTAACAATAATTATGTTCTCATATTTTTTTACAGATATACAGAGAAGACCAATTGCTGTGATAACATGCAGAGGGGCATTTTGTCTGCAAATGTTCCGTAATCCCGTTTTCATGAGGATAACCGCTGGAACATTGAAAACAAAATGGTGGTTGACAAAAAGCTGTCTTCTAGCTTGCGACTCTCAAAGTTTCCTTTCTTCAAGCTGTATTTTTATGTGCAAAATTGTAAAAGATGTTTACACGGTTCAGGAAGAAAGCTCCAGCCAAATCCATGTCAACCGAAAATTACATCGAGGAATAAAATATGCATTTTTGATGCAATGTTGAATTTTGCCGATGACAAAAAAGATGAGTTTGGTAAGTTTGTCAACAGTCAAATTCAGATCGAGTTAGACGCTTGTTTGAGAAGTAAAATTTTGGAACATCTGAGGGGGGCTCCGAATAGCTCTTCAAGAGTACAGCTTGAGTACAGAAACACTGAGTAGCCTATCATGCGGATCGTCTCGAAGAAGTATAAACAATGAAGTTAATTGTACTTTCTTCGAATGCCAAACTAGGGGGGGGGGGGGTCAGTCTCAAAAGACTACAAATGAGTTGCTAATAAAGTCATGCTCTCAACACATTTGTCATTTAGAAGTACAGTACAAACCACAGCATGTAACTAGCCATTTTCTGCTTCAACTAGTTGCACAGACTTTTCAAATTAATAACCAGCAATAATGGATGTCAAATGACTCACAACCTGTAGCAGTACCTCCCTTGTGTACAAAAATAAAGAAAGAAGCACAAATTAAAAATAAATTCAGACAGATTGCAAAGACTTTGTATTTTTCAAACTTTATTGTGCCTGACTGCTTTACAGGAACATTTTTTGATGTTGTTTGGTGAGTGAATTACAATGCCAGACTTGATAATGCAAAACATGACCTTAAGGAAGCATATGACACAGTTCTTGGAGCAGGTCTGGGTATTTGTATGAGAAAGTTAACGATTTTCAGGCCTGTTAATTTTGCTCCTGCAGCAAAATAATCAGGTAATGCCCAATTGGAGTTCTTCAGCTGCAATCTCAGTGTCAACATTACTCTCTCAAACTGCAGATGATACATGTATGCATATTCACATTCAATGTTACAGTTTCCAAGACCACAGAATTGATCAACAAAGCTTGCTCTTGAACTTGTCTGCCTTGTCATTCTTTTTGTGTGTTATCACAGCAAACTGTATACATGTATCTAAAAAATATGAGAAAATTATTATTGTTAGTTCCTTTTATACAAATTGTCTACAAAACAGTGTCCATCATCAGTCTTGTGGAGAATTAGTTTATGTGAAATTGTATTTTTATAAACACAAATTCTGATAGTCAAAAGTTACTACATGGTTGCATTCCATGTGATCATCACTGAACACTGATGATATGTGCATAAAGATGAACTTCATACAAGAGTATTTCAGTAGAATGACAGTCAAGCGTTTTGAATTTATCCATTGACCTTCCAGTAAAATTATGGTGTAATTTATTTTTGAAACCTTAATTATAAATAGAAAAGCAACACTATCAATCTTAACTAAGTGAAGCACGATCGTCCGGGTGAGTGTAGTCCTGAGAAGGACTGTTTGTGGTGACATTGACTGACGTTTCGACAACCTAAGCGGAAGTCATCATCAGAGTCAAGTGATTGGAGTAACGTCAGGAGATGGTATAAGTACTCTGGTCGTTGATGTGATTGGTCAACAAAGTCGCGATGTTATTGGTTGACTCAGTTAAGCCGCGATGTTATTGGCTGTTAAGACTAAACCGTAGTTGGTGCGTTTCGATCCGTCTTTTGTTAGTCAAATGTTCGTAGGTCTATTGTTAGTCAAATTAGTCGGTGCGTCTATTGTTTGTCTGTTGTTGATATCGGCAATAAGTCGTTTGTAAGGTGCGGGAAGCTGTTGACAACGGTTCAGTGGTGTCTGTTCTAAGTTAGTAAACCAACTTTCCAGTGCGATCCGTTGGTGGTAGTTAGTACAGTAGGTAATGCATTTAGCAGAGTCCCAGTCGATTGTGTGGTTTGTCAGTAAATGGTGCTCAGCAATGTTATTGTTGATGTCACCATTTCTCGTCGCTCGTTTGTGTTCAGTCAATCTTACGTTCAAATTTCTGCCAGTCTCACCGATATAAGTGGCTTGACAGTCGCAGCATTCGATCTTGTAAACTGCTCCCTGTCTGTCCTTTGGTTCGTCTTTGTCCTTAACGTTCGTCAATAATTGTCGTAAAGTTGTGATGGGTCTGTGAGCGACACGGATATCGTAAGGTTGTAGTATCCGTGCAATGGTCTCAGAAGTTCCTTTGATGTATGGTATAGTCACTGTAGTGACTGGTGTCGGGTTAGTGTTGGTAGCGTTTGGTTCTGTCCTGTAAGTGTTGCGTCTAACAAAGTCGCGGTTGCAGTTGTTCTTACTGAAAACGTTGTCTAAGTATTTGTGTTCGTCTGCTAAACTGTCGCTCGAGTCGCAAACTAGTTGCGCTCGTCTCGTTAAGGTCCGTATTGTCGTTGCTCTGTGTGAAGTAGGGTTGTAAGATGATTCGTCAAGTAGTCTGTCAGTGTGTGTGGGTTTTCTGTAAACTGTCGTCTGTAGTCTGTTGTTGTCACGGCTAACAAGGCGGTCTAGAAAAGGTATCTTACCATTTTCCTCGATCTCCTTGGTAAACTGTATGTGGGCGTTCTGTCTGTTGAGGTGTTCGTGAAAATCGTCGATTTCGTCTTTGTGTACAGCTGTGAAAGTGTCGTCGACGTAACGTAGCCAGAGCGGTAGCGTTTGTTCGTAAGTCGCAAGGGCTTGTTCCTCGATGTTTTGCATGACGATCTCTGCTACAACAACGGAAACTGGTGAGCCCATAGCTGTCCCGTGCAATTGTTTGTAGTGTTTGCTGTTGTACTGAAAGTAGGTAGACGTAAGGCAAAGGTTCAGTAAGTCCATTAAGTCGTCTGTTGGTGGTGGCAGTTGTAACGTGGACTTCTTGATGGCGGTCTCAGTACAATCTAGAGCCAGTTGGAGTGGAATACTGGTGGACAGTGATTTCACATCAAAAGACACTAGTTTGTAGTCGTCAGGTACTTGTGCTGTCTTAATGGCCTCAATAAAGTTTTCAGTCGACTGTAGTTTGTGTCGTGACTCGTCAGTCAGTGGTTTCAGTATAGTAGTCAGGTATTTAGACAGTTGGTAAGTTGGCGAACCACAGAACGAGACTATGGGTCGCATAGGTATGTTAGGTTTGTGTAGTTTGGGCAGTCCGTAGAGTTTCGGTGGTTGTGGCACGTGGCACCTCAGTCTGTTGTAGCGTCGAATGTCAATAACGTCAGCTTTCTTAAGTGAAAGTAGTTTGCCGTTGAGTTTTCGTTGAAGTGCTGGCGTCGGGTCTCGTTTAAGTAGTTCGTAAGTCTGTTTCTCGTTGACAAGTGCGTCCATTTTTGTCGTGATAGTCTTTCTTGTCCATAACAACAGTAACACGTCCTTTGTCAGCGGGAAGTATAACAATGTCATTGTCGTTTTTCAGTCGTTTAAGTGCTTGTCGTTCGTCTCTAGTCAGGTTATTGTCTGTGAGAGAGGCTGATTGTATAGTAGAAGCTATTCTACTTCTGATGTTATCCTTGGTCGGTTCTGATAGTTCTTTTTGACGAGACAGAGCCGCCTCAACACTAGATACAATGTCCTCGGTCGGTATACGTTTAGGCGTCACTGAGTGTTTAAGTCCGTAAGAGAGTACCTGAGTTTCAGTCTTGTCTAAGGGACGGGAAGAGATATTCCTGACCCAGTTGGCGTCTGTTTTGTGTCGTTTTTTGTCTTTAGTACGTTGTAGTCGAGTTAGTTTTAGTTGTGTCTTAGTGCGGCATTGTTCAGTTGTTTTCTTAGCTCGTTGGTCGGCAATGTTTCGTACAACGTCAAGTAAGTTAGTTCTAACTAAAACTAACTCGACTACAAGATTGCCCTTCTAGGTAGGAAAAGTCTAATGTCTACACACTCACCTCTGTTGTTTGTCTTCTAGTATGAGCTTCGTGATGTGGAGTGATCCCTTGGTAAAATCCCTAGGCTTGGCGCTTTTTCCTTCCACAACGGAACTTTGATCAATAAAATCTCGAGACCGAATTGAACCACAAATACCTTAACGGGTCACGGTGTTAGTGCTATATGTATACATGACGTTCTCGTTCATTTCTTTCTATGGAATCCACTTGTAGGCGTAGATTCTCGGGTCAAAACTTCTCACAGTGGGCTCGAATCAACAAAATGGCGGACGAAGTTGTTTATTCCATCACATCTGACGCATGCGCAGACAATATGCCCCTCTGCTGCAAGGCAGTACATTACTTCCAGATTGTCAGTCGCTTGGAGCGAAGAAAACAAACATTTAAAATATACTCGCTTGCCCATTTTCCCTAAATGATCAGAGATGAGATGTAAACGCTTCCTGTCAGCCCAATCTCAAGCCAAAATTACCACCACAGCTCTTGCTAGAAATGTTTTTTTGCCGAGCTAGCTCGCCCGATAAAGTTTGTCAACATGCTGCGACAGACCGCCATGGACACAACAAATTTTCCAATTGCATGCTGGGTTACAAAACATTCCCGTCAAGGACGGCTAGGCGGGCAGTTTTCGACAGACGAAAATCCGGCTAAAATCGCTAAAAACAAGCCTGAAAAACTGCTAGACAATAAAGAATACAACAGTGAATTGAGGTAAGTTGATTTTATTAAGAAAGTGTGGTATTTTCTGTTTGTTTCTCGTACAAAACTTTTTATTACAGTCAATAACCCAACAACATCTTAACGCATCACCTTTGTTGAGCTTAAGACGCCTGTGATATGAGCGGTATATAAATACACATTACATTACATTACAAAGCGCGCTTGGGGCCTGGGGCAAGTTGTGCATGCGCAATAACGATTTATAAATTTTGCATGTTCACCTCTTCGCACGTTTCACCAATATAGTGGCAAAACACCGAAAAACCGTGTTTTACAAATACAATCCGTAAGGATCCCTGGGCAACAACGCTAAGTCTGTAGTTAAGTTAGTTCCCACTTAAATACAATGACAACTTAAAGGTTTTACTACATCTTAACCAATGGTTAGCGCTAACCAGGCTTCGAGCAACTCAGCCCCGATCAATTCACAAAGTATATAACTATTATTTTATGAGGTCGTTCTGGATATGAAATGATAAATAACCCGAACGATGCACTTAGCGACGATTTGGTTATGATCATTTCGTATCCAGCAAGCTCGACTAGAATGGTTGTTTAACTAAAAACTCTACGACACATAATTGAGAATCGAGACAAAAAAGTGAAAGAAAGGAACGCAGAAAAAGTGAAAACCGAAAAGAGGAAAACTATTGTCGATCACATGACAATCGAAAAGGGCGCGAAAACCTTTAGATGTGTTGCAACGTTTCTGGGCAAAGTTGAATGAAGTCAATGAAACTAGCAGAGATAAACGTAGAAGCTTCACTTTTGGAAAAATTTATCTATTTATCTGCTGTTAACTGTTGTAAATGGTCAGTGGTTTCGTAAAAGTTGTTTCAATTATTGCATAAAGCGTATGGAAAAGCTTTCACATAGGTGCACGAGCCGAGGGGAGCGAGTTTGTTATCCGTTCAAACAACGGCGCCATGTGCGAATTTGATAAAAATGAAGAACCATTTTCAGGTTATTTTTGATGATGTGCAGCATTGTGTCATAAAAACTTGCCGGAAACAAGACACCTGAGGAATAAGCAAGAGAAATATCCAAGTTATGCTTCAAGAAATGGCTTGTTGAAAGTTGTCTGATGCGTGGCACAAAACCTGGACCCACAGCTGAACAGAACTGAACAAAAACAACGAGAAAAGCGTCTTCTCATTTTCACAGCACCTCGTATTTGTAAGAATTGAAAGTTTGAAGCTGGTGATTGATACGTTGCATCGATTGCGGGTAAAAGAACATTTTCAATGTCTGTCACTTTTTAGTTTTAAAAGTTGCTGATCCCTCAAAATATTTTCAATGGTGAATGCTGCTGTAAAGTTAAGCTGAAGTAGTGGTTGTTCAGTTTGTTTTGAATAGACTGGTCCATGAGCATATTTGCAGACTTGTGACACTTGTTGTTGAATACACTTTTTCCATTTCGCTTAGTTAACCTCAATTTCATAACCTCTTGTGGTTTTTCAGTGAATGAAAGTATAAAGTTTTGCTATGAGTTCCTTAAGTTGAACATCAACACAGCTCAGAAAATTCTTTCATGGCTGCAGAAAACACTCAGCAATGAAAAGTTTATTTCCGTTTGTATTTCGGTTCCATTGTCGGACTTTCTTCTTGTTAAATTTGCTGTGAAACATTTCTTGAATGGCTGCCGGTTTCGAGGAAGATCTTCATTCAGCTTTCTTTAATTATTTGCTGAAGCATTCATTGACCATATTTCTCGCAGCAGGTATGTGAACTGACAGCCTGTGTCCGGCTTGACAGTGAAAATGCTAGAAACCTGATATCCGCAGTGCAATTTAAAGAAAATAATGTGTTTATCTGTGCAGGTATTAAATTTGCTAGTCGATAAACGCTGTACAATAAACCGCATCCATCTTCACGCTACTTTTATTGAATGCAATTCACCTGGTCCAGTGTGCTGCTTCATTTTATAAGGAAAATGAAAAATGTGGAATCAATTTACATAATTTGACAAACCTGAAATTATTTATGCTTGTTTAACTTCCTAACCACATAGTGTATAGCTCTGTTGCGTGTAAAATGTTAAGTGCAACCTACCCACTCGGATGTCAATCAGTACGAATGCAAAGCCTACAATGTACACTGCAGACACAGGCTCCACTCGCCCCAGGTCCACCCTCCACCAGTCAGGATCCCCATGATTGGTCAGGGAATATGTGTCAATGTTTCCATCCACTGCTCTGCTTGCTCTATAGCGATTGTTTGTGCTTGACTGTTCCGCTGACTTGTTCAATGCCAGAGGTTCTTAATTAAAGGAAAAGACATAAATCGTTAAGGACTCAGTTAGCAGAGACA
>JAEMWC010000416.1:235000-325000 GCA_016490735.1 Pachyseris speciosa | reverse complement strand
ACCCACCTGCACTACCTTCCACCTAATCCTATGATCCTAAAAGTTTTCCACAAATCTTTTCCCACCGAAAGGAAGCCCAGGAAATGCCCAGCAAGAGAAAAAGAAAACGAGGTAAGAAAAGCGAAAAGAAAGGGGGGTGGAGGAGAGAAAGTGATTAGTAGAAGGAGAGGGGGCGGTGAAACTTTTCAACCCAAATTTTGTTTTCTGCGCATGCCCGATCTTGGAAAGCTAATATTAAGCATCAGGAACAGAAGGGCGCGATACACTCCACCAGCAAACAGAGTTTTGGTTCTTTTTGACTAGAATCTGGTGAGAAAACGGCTCGACAAGCTTCAAACGGTGTTTTTCGGCAAAATGCTCAGTAGTCAATGGGTTACTTAAAAACCAGTAAATACAAAACGTATTTTGATCAGCACTGCTTCAGCTTGTTTCGAAGGGCTTTTCCTATTCCGGTTATAAGACCCCTCGGATATAGCCCCTCCGTTTAAAAGCCCTCTTAAAACCCATTAGGAAGATGCATAAGCTCAGGGTTTACGGTGTGCTATTTTCTCCCGATAAATATAGCTTTGAAAACATTTTAGTAACAACATATATGTACAGTGTTGTAGAAAGAGGGTGAATGGGTGGTTGTTGTGTAATATTTACAGTGCAACGACTTCAACAGGGGCCACCCGAGGTTTTTTAACCAATGAAAAGGTGATTCTTTAACAAAGAATTTCGACTTGCGGTTTTCAAAGCCAATCAAATGCAATCCTAAATTTTACTTGTATTTTTCAACCGTGAGAAGAGACGCGACAGATTCAAAATTTCATCACAAAATACTTCGAAGCGGCCGCATTTGATTTTTCACGTGTGTGCACAGTTTTAGTCAATAAATCGATTTTGATTACCACAGCGGCCTTTTGTCGAAAGAATTTGAATCGATAGTGAAAGATGTCTGAGCGATTGAAATCCAAGACAAGAATCGGCCCAATATCTTTTTCAAAGTGTCTGTGGTTTGCGTAAGCCAGTCATTACAAAGTGACCGTTGGTATGTTTTTCATTGCTGATATATTCGCACGCTTTTTAGAAAATTATGTAGATTACACCAGACCTTGTCAGGAAGTCAACAAATAATCACTGAATATAGACTATAAAAGCACTATAAATATACTTTCAAAACACAGAATTTTGTATGGCAAATCAATCTTGATATGCCCACCAAACCTCAAAAGTTTTTTTTAAGTCTCAGACAAAAAAGGAAGAAAAAATATAAAAATAAACGAAATATCCGCTACAGAATGCCTTTTGCACCCAGATGAAAGCTACTGAAACTAGGGGTGACACTCCTAGTTTCCCCTCCCCTCCCCTCCCCCACCACCTTTACTTGTCGTCCTGCCACATTGTACATTTGAGCATCAAAGTTCCAGGTTCACCAGTTAATAGTTTCAAGAAATTCACTCAAACCAAAGTTTGCTTCTCTATCTTTAAGTGACAGACTACTAAGTGACTGCCTACACATTTGCGATGACCTCCGATCGAAAATTGGACTTTCGTTGATAGTTGTAAGTTGTATCTGGAGATGGGTACAAAATTCTCTAACGCTAAGAATAATAAAGACACTCTTAAATATAGTTTGCTTTTTCGATTTAAAACATGAAATACAACAAGATGAGGGAATTAAAAACCTCGTGAGTAGATTTCCACCTCGCATAGCTGAAGAAACTGTCTTGTGGTTATGATGCCAACATATCTGCCAGTGCCAAAATATAAGAAGTTCCGCCAGCTATGTTTAAAGTGACAAACAGCTGATGCTATAAAATCAGTAAAACTGTACCGTCCCACACACTCAGGGTTGGTTGTCACATTTGGACTGTCTCCTGCAGTTTAACAAACAAGTAAATTAGTTAAAATTTCAGTGGATAGCTTCGACTGTTACGTCATAAATGTTCCCAATCACTTAATTTTCTAACCCTCTTTTCTCAGTCGTGCTCATTCTCGTCCCATTCTCTTCACACAAACTGAAAATCGCATCGTCAAGGATGACCAAGTGACTGTACTTTTGCTTACGCATCCATCGGTGTCTGACGATTTGCTAAAAGAAGCAAATAATCGATAATCGCCAAATTATAGACAAGTATGCTGGTGAGATATGGCGACGCATGTGAAAAATTTAATTAATTACATTCAGCAAAACAGCTACATCCCTAAAGAGAGTGATGGCTTGACCTGAAGTACCCACTCCACCCACAGACACCCAAGAAAACAATCTAAGAAAACAAAGCAAAACAAAACAAAACAAAAACAAAAACAAAAACAAAAAAAAAAACAAAACAAAACAAAAAACAAGTAATGCTAACACAAACGGAAGCTCATAATTATCTTATGTTAATGAAGGGTGTTCCACAGGGATCAATTTTGGGTCCCATTCTCTTTAATGTATTTATGAATGACCTGTTTTATGCTATGGATGAATGCACACGATTCACGTATGCCGATGACACTCAATTGTTTAAGTCTGCGAAAGATATCGACCAGGTTGAACATGCCATAAATGCCGATCTGAAAAAAGTTGATGAGTGGTATGAATTCAATCAAATGAAAAGAAATCACTCAAAATATCAAGCGATTACTTTTGGAAGAGTCGAGAGAAATCCTGTGCTGACCTGTGAAGGAACCGTTATCCCTACTCAAGACGAAATAAAACTCCTTGGCGTCACTATCGATAATAAGCTTAAGTTTGAGGAACAGATTCGTAAAATCTGCCGTAAAGTCAGTCAACAGGTCGCTGTTCTCAATCGTTTGAAGAAAATATTGCCTTTTGAATTGAGGTTAGATATATATCGAGCTTTCATTGCACCACATTTCAATTACTGCTCAGAGTCGTGGCATCACTGTGGTAAAAGCGGTTGCGCCAAACTTGAAAAAATCAATGAACGAGCCCTTCGCTTTGTGACCCGCAACAAGTCAACTACGTACCTCTTATCCCCACTTAATCAAAGAACTGTTAAAATGGCCACCGGTGTCTACAAAGCTATCCATGGGTATAAAGTCCCTAGAGGAATAGATGACCTATTGCATGAACGATCAACTAATTATAATCTTAGAGGAAAACACATCCTCGAGCTACCTAAAGTGAATACAACCACCTATGGACTTAAATCGTGGCGATACACTGCAGCTAAGATTTGGAACGCTCTTCCGGATCGGTTCCGTGCCGCTAATAATATTGGAACATTCAAGAGCTTAATGTCCAAGATGGATTTCTCAAATTTTACATTTTAATTGCGCAAATACATGTTAATACATACTGCTTAGTTGTAATATCATTATGTAATAATCTTGTGATCTACTCTTAGTTTTAATATATTTTTAACTGCACATATATTTTTATATTGGTTCTTCAGCCATTTTCTCTTTTCATTATTATTTTTAGTTTATTTGTTTATTTATTTTTCGTGGTATGTCTGTAAAGTAGCTAATTAGCTAAGAACATTTACCACGTAAAATAAAGGGTATTGTATTGTATTGTATTGTATTGGTCGACGTGATGGTATTCATAGCACAGAAAGACATTGTCAGACAAAGAATTTTCTTAGAATCATATTGATGTAAATAGTTCACAATGGGCGGTTTCCTTTTTCACGGAAACCCGGTTGTTCCGGTGGTAAATCAAATGGAACAGATTTTTCCACTGGAAATTTTTCTAACAAAAAGGAATACCTTCTGAGGTATTTCTCTTTTCTCGTTTTTAACCGGAATGATCGAAAAATCCTGTACCATTTGCAGCGTCCCACTAGTTCCATGCTCCTTGATTAATTAACGCGCGGTTTGGTGCTGTTTTGGTTAATACCCAGTCTCTTAAAGAGTGACTCAGTGCAAAAGAACACGCTCGTCTCGTTTCATTTTGATTGAGGAAAATTTGCCCTGTTCCTTTTAACAGAAAATTCTCCCCGTTTTTTCCATTCAAATGGAAAGCGCCCAATGTCTAATTGGGGACGGCACTATCAGGTGATAGGGTCCATCCGTACAGTCATATCTTGCACGCTTCCTAAAAGTGAAATTGGAGAGCTGTTAAAATGGAAAGGTCACTTTTATCGACTAAAAAACAACAACAAAACACAACACAAAACAAAACTCTCCATTTTGTCTCTGTCTGGTGGCTATCGTTGTGATAACTTTCCCGTGGAATCTAGAGATCGTTAACACCTAGTGTATAACTCCTATAATAAGGGAAATTGCCTATAAGCGTCACTTCAGTTCCCGGGCACTCTATTTCGTTTACTGAGAAAATCAATCGTCCGAGGATGTCTGTTGGCCGACAACATTTCAACTCAAACATGCATATCAGGGGAGGTAATAACACTCCCTTGCTTATGATCCATTCGCTTGGATGGTGAGGTGATGAAAGGCAGTTAACGCTTTTGTTCAACCGCTTCGAGCTCATTATTCAGCAGAAAAATATTTGAGTTGCATGTTACAGAGAGAATAATTGGCTGGAAATTGGTTAAATTAAATAACTGGTTAACTAAAAACGAAAAAGAGAAAAAAGAAAAGAAAAGAAAGAAAAATTGGGTTTCACCAGAGTCGCCTCGAATTTAGACCGTACAAAAGACCACAATCTTTATGGACACTACGGTAATTAATACAAGGTAGATTATCTTGCTTTATGGGAACAAAAAAAAAATGACCTCTGCAGTCTATTCTGGTCTAGTCGAGGCTTTGGTGTTGGTCTCAAATCAAACAGTATGTCTACATTTCAATCACATCTGCAATTCTAACAGGAAGAATTTAAGGCTTTTCAAAAGCATTAAGGCTAGTCGGCTAGTGGTTTAACAGCACACTGGAAAAATGAGGTGCAACGAGAGTAGAAAAACAGAAACTTTAGATTTCCTTAGACTTATTTGTGTTTCCCTTTGTGAAAACAGAGTGAGTATGGTTGTTTACCATTTACCACAAATTCCCGAAAATTCCCGGTTGGAATGTAAATGGTAAACCTTTTTTTTGCCCGGGTCATTGGAAAATGAACTGCTCACTTTTAGATGATGACGTGTACATTAGAGATGTTACAGCCAAAATACCTGTCTGGTTGGCCGAGGGTAGCAGTGATTTGTCGGATAATAGAAGTATTTGGGATTGGATTAAATTTAACATCAGAGCACACGCAATCCAGCATTCAAAACGTAAAGCGAGGGAAAGAAAAGATAAAGAAAACATACTTCAAAAGGAATTTACCGATGCAAAGCAAAAGTTTGAATCAGACCCTACTAATGAAAACGTATTCAGTTTTAATTCGGCTAAAGAAAAATTGGAACATTTTTGTGAGGAAAAACTTCAAGGGATCATTATTCGTGCACGGGCTCGTTGGTGTGAACGTGGTGAAAAGAGCACCAAATATTTTCTTAATCTAGAGAAAAGGAACCATGTTAAAAAACATGTTCGAAAATTGGAAATTAGTGCTTCGATCACTACAGACCCCTTTAAGATACTTTCTGAACAAAAACGGTTTTATCAAGAGTTACATACAAGCAAGAATAGGGATGCAGGTAACACGCAAGCAACGGAATCCTTTTTGAATAATTTAAATATCCCTACACTTACAGATGAACAAATGTTATCGTGTGAGGGCAAGATTACTGCGGAGGAATGTGCTAAGGTTCAGCAGAGCTTTCAGCTTAATAAAGCTCCTGGCAATGATGGGATTCCAGTTAAATTTTACGTCAAATTTTGGCCGATTATTAGTGAACCTTTTATTAACTGTGCCAATGAGTGTTTTATTAAAGGCGATATGTCGTGTTCATAGAAACAAGCTGTAATCACTCTTATTGAAAAGAAGGGAAAGGATCGTTCATTTCTAGAGAACTGGAGACCGATTTCGCTTGTTAACGTAGATTCTAAAATTATCTCTAAGGTCTTAGCGACAAGGATAAAAATGTCCTTCCAAGTATCATCCACCACAACCAGAGTGGCTTTGTGAAAGACCGCTACATAGGCGAAACTGTTCGATCGATTTTTGATCTAGTGGAGTTTTCTCTCAAAGAAAATATTCCCGGTTTAATGATCTTTATTGACTTCCACAAAGCATTTGACACCTTAGAATGGAGCTTTCTAGTTAGTTGCTTGGAAATCTTTCGGTTTGGTCCCGGCTTTATTCGCTGGGTTAAGACACTATACAATAATATTCAAAGTTGTGTCATTAACAATGGTCTTACAACAGATTACTTTACTTTGGAAAGGGGTGTGAGACAAGGTGATCCCCTCTCTCCAAATTTGTTTGTGGTTGCAGTTGAAACTCTTGCAATCGCAATTCGTCAAAATAAAAAGATTAAAGGTATTAGAATTGGTGAAGAAGAAACAAAGCTCCTTCAATACGCTAATGATACAACGGCGGTTTTGTCGGATATTGACTCGGCTCGTGCTCTTTTTGATCTCCTTGATGTTTTTAAGAAACTCTCAGGGCTAATAATAAATTCATCAAAAACTGAAGGAATGTGGATGGGGTCCTCCAGAGGAAAAACCTTAAAACCCTTTGGCATTAAATGGCCAGATGAACCAATCAAAGCCCTTAGGGTCTATTTCTCCTATGACATTAACTTGCTGCACGAAAAAAATTTTATCGAGAGATTAGACAGTGTTAAAAAACTCATAAACGTTTGGTCTTTACGAGGTCTTTCTGTTTACGGGAAGGTGACAATTATTAAGTCTCTAATCATTCCAAAATTTCTTTATATTTCTTCACTTCTGCCGGTCCCTAAGGAAATTGTTAAGAGTGACTCTCTGTAACGACCGAGTGAGATTGTAAAAATGTGGCACAAGGTTGAAAAATTGGACCCTTTAATATTTTTCCACAGATAACCTATGGCATGCTACGAATCGTGACATAAGATTTAGGTTCCAGAGTTTTTACATTTTTGAGAAAATTTCGAAAAACCGTCGACAACCCGAGAAGCCGAAAAATCACAGAAATGAGGTCAAATTTCCTGATCGGAGAATCGAACTCGCGTGAAGGCGCATAACAAATTATGGTTTTCCTTAGGCCATAATTTCATTTAGGAGGTACTGCTAAGCTGCTTTGATGGTACTTTAGGCTGACAATTATAATTCCCAATTCCTGGAGAGCAAGCGAAGAGAAGCGAGATTTCCAAACTTTGAAAATCAAAAATACTATACCTTTTTCAAACATCTCAAAGCATGCTCGGTATTTCTTAGAATTCTTTCAAAATTCAATTCTAGCAAGTAAAAGAGAAGTATTTGAACGTGGTATAATTGTTTGCTTTGGAAAAATTACTTCTGCAACGAGCGACCCCATGGAAGTTGACTCAATTTGACCTTCATAAATGATTTTGATTAACCGGGAAATGTAAACAACTCGACTCGCTTTCGCTCGCTTTCTAGTCAGACCATTGAAAAGCCCTGCCATTTCCCATTAACACTACGCAGTAAAACTACCTATAGTAATACTTCGGTGACAGCTTACCTTCAAAGTGGGTGTTTGAGGGCAAATAATTTCGATGTTCCTCGCTAACATTTCCTAACTTTCTTGCTCCTGCCCTCAGGAACTGGCGTTTATATACGGCAGCGGCATTTTTCCCCGCCTTGTGCAATATTTTCCCAGTAAATGAATCCATGTCTTGCATATCAAGAGTCCTTGGGTATCTATAGAGGTTTGTATTAAACATTTGTGATGCAAAGAGGCAACAACTGAAGGAACTAATATTTAACTGAATATTAGACTTTAACTTAGACGCCTCCTTCTCTGCTAGCCAGGACCTATGGTACTCAGAAATTACCCACATTTTCATAGGACAACGAAAAGAAGTTTATAAAGTTACGATTTGGTTACGAGTTGGTGGCAAGCGTAACGTGTCGTAAAAACAACTAGCAGTGTGAATGGTGAAGCGCCAAAAAGTCATAGCTGGCGATTCAGAGGACAGTGACAGTGAGGAGTATTAAGATGATAATGCGAAAGACAACGGCTTCTCACACGCAGCCCACAAGCAGAATATGGTTGAAGCTGAACGCAGTAGATCTGGGAGAAGAGTTACCAGATATCTTTTATAAATCCATATAAACCCTTAAACCTCTTCAATTTAAACTCCAAGCAATTTGAATGTACTTCCTTTCGAACATACTCCTTTAAATTGGATTGATTAGAAATTTACACCAGTTTTTAGTCTTGGATTTTGCGCGATCCGGCCAAGACAGTACCGTCATCTTAAACTATTTTCTTACTGTCCAAGTTGAAAAAAAGTAAAAACAAAAACCACCAAACAAACCATTGCTAATAAGAAAAGACAATTCTGTCTTCTCCGTGAAGTATGAACGAACAAGATTAGTGCACAAATGACTGGATGTTGACCAATTTAAATAAAGTTTGCTGTGCAGGAAAATTTTTCGGCCTGCGCCCGCACAAGAAGTGCCGCTTCAAGTTCAAAGTAGATGGGGTATAGGGAGCCGAGAGTGAATAGAGTGTGGTTTCAAACCTGTGGTTAGAGAGTTTTCACCCTTTATGCGCTTAAAATCAATCCCCGCTTCGCGGCGTCTCTTTTTTTCACTCATGCAGTCTCTACCGGGTCTGTTCACTCTGCCCCTGACGAGAATGAGACCTGAACTGAAATGTAGTTTTAATGAGAGTATTTTTATATCATGTGTACTTTTATATCATGATGGAAAATCTTATAACCTCAATTGTTGCAGTGGCCATTAAATGGAACGTTGAATGTATTGTGTGTAAATTCAACGGGAAAAACAGATTGTTCCATCAGAAAACAGATTCTTACCCCCTTCCTAATCAGAAAAAAAAATTCACCATCCCCAAATTAAGATCATCTGGTCCGGAAGTGACGAAGGGGAAATTGCATTACACTCACCAGGCCGACAGTTACTTCTTGCGCTTAGGAAATTATTAGACAAGAAACTAAATGAATATCAAGAAGTTGCTCAAAGAGGTAGATTGGGGTGGGGGGGAGGGTGGGGGTGGGGGAGCTGGAAGATATTGAAAAAACCTCCTGTGTGGGTGAAGGCCGAAAAAAAAAACTGTAGAGCAAAATTTATTTACAACCTTGTACTTTTACAAAACGCTTCTCACTGGTCAACATCCGTTTCCCTTGCATGCGCAACTGATGCTGGATCGCTTTTTGTCCTAACCGCTCACTTTGGTGACATTTCTCAGTCAGGTACTTCTTTTGCTGGTCCGTAAATCTACCGTCTACGGAAAGCATTTGAGTTGAGCGCCCAGTCCTTTGATAGCAAGTCTTTAAAACATGTATGTTAGTTAACGAAGAAAGACATGAACAAGGCGCAAAACATCCACGCGAATGTATTTGCGGCACGTGATCACTTACATGTAAAGATTGCGTGACATCGATCAAATCTTTGAGTCTAATATTCAGTTAAATATTAGTTCCTTCAGTTGTTGCCTCTTTCCATCACAAATGTTTAATACAAACCTCTATAGATACCCAAGGACTCTTGATATGCAAGACATGGATTCATTCACTGGGAAAATATTGCACAAGGCGGGGAAAAAATGCCGCTGCCGTATATAAACGCCAGTTCCTTAGGGCAGGAGCAAGAAAGTTAGGAAATGTTAGCGAGGAACATCGAAATTATTTGCCCTCAAACACCCACTTTGAAGGTAAGCTGTCAGCGACGTATTGCTATAGGTAGTTTTACTGCGTAGTTTTAATGGGAAATGGCAGGGCTTTTCAATGGTCTGCCTAGAAAGCGAGCGAAAGCGAGTCAATTTGTTTACATTTCCCGGTTAATCAAAATCACTTATGAAGGTCAAATTGGGTCAACTTCCATGGGGTCGCTCGTTGCAGAAGTAATTTTTCCAAAGCAAACAATTATACCACGTTCAAATACTTCTCTTTTACTTGCTAGAATTGAATTTTGAAAGAATTCTAAGAAATACCGAGCATGCTTTGAGATGTTTGAAAAAGGTATAGTATTTTTGATTTTCAAAGTTTGGAAATTTCGCTTCTCTTCGCTTGCTCTCCAGGAATTGGGAATTATAATTGTCAGCCTAAAGTACCATCAAAGCAGCTTAGCAGTACCTCCTAAATGAAATTATGGCCTAAGGAAAACCATAATTTGTTATGCGCCTTCACGCGAGTTCGATTCTCCGATCAGGAAATTTGACCTCATTTCTGTGATTTTTCGGCTTCTCGGGTTGTCGACGGTTTTTCGAAATTTTCTCAAAAATGTAAAAACTCTAGAACCTAAAACTTATATCACGATTCTTAGTATACCATAGGTTATCTATTGACGAAATATCAAGGGGTCTATTTTTTCAACCTTGTGCCGCCCCTCACGCGGTGTTTACCGAGAGTGGCTCTTAAAGAGTTGAACCGTATGTTATTTAAATTTTTGTGGAAAGGACCTGATAAAGTTACAAGACTATCCACGATAAATGAATATGATAACGGTGGTTTAAAAATGATCGACCTGGAAAGCATGATTAAATCTTTACGGTTAGCCTGGATAAAAAGAATCTTCGGGACTAGCGAGGGTGCTTGGAAAAGCTATTTACGTTTTCATTGGGACGCTTTGGAGGCCTCTTTTTATTTTACTGTAATTATGATGTTAAAGATCTCTCTATCTCTTCTCAATTTTATTTCGGCTTACTTCAGTGGTGGTCAGAATTTCGTGATAATTTTGACACAAGAAAGGAGTGGAAATTTATATTGTGGAACAATAAGGAGATACGTGTAAGTATTGCAACATTTTTGTAAATAATTGCGTAATTCAGCCTTTGGCTGCGATGCAGTTTTTAATAAACTATCTATCTATCTATCTATCTATCTATCTATCTATCTATCTATCTATCTATCCATCCAATGAGCCCATCTTTTATAGAAATGTTTTTGAAAATGGTATCATCCATGTAAGTGATCTCTTATTCGATATAGATACTTCGAATTCGTTTACGATTGTCTCAAGGAGAATCAGGAAAACGAATTTCTTAACCTGGGCAGGACTTCGTCACTGCGTACCATCACACTTAAAAACAAACAACTGTTCTCGTTCGGAAACCACCCTAATATTGAAGATTGACAACAAAGAATTTGATGTGCTAAAAATGAAATCTAAGGATTACTACATGTTAATCACAAGAACAATTGCCCAGTTTCCAAAAAATACGCAACATTTGAGTGAAATGTTTAGGTTATCGGCAGATCAGTTGAATAAGGTGTTTCTGCTTCCTCATAAGGTGTCCTTACAGTCTTATATGAAAGCTTTCCAATATAAAGACCTCAATTCCATCTTATTTACCAATACAAAGTTATGTAAGATAGGTTACATCCCAGATGATAAATGTTCATTTTGTAAATCGGAACCAGAAACCCTTAACCACGTCTTTTTCAACTGCAGACATGCACGGCACTTTTGGAAAGAATTTGAGTGGTATTCCGAGTATAACCGCCTTTAAGCTAAAGGTTAAAATTAAGTATGAGACAGAAAAGTTCATAAGTATTAAAACTAACAATATGGAAAATTTAATAAGAAGTGGGCTCTTTCTTTGGGCTTCGCACCATAGTAATTTGATGTGAACTTTGTTTTTTTCTTGTGTATTTAAGTAATGTAGCGTTAGTAGGGTTAGTAATGATCTCGTGAGTTGTGTTTGTCGTGTTGTCAAATAAAAGATTATTAAAAAAAGAAAAAAAACCTTTTTTTGGTTCGTTCCACAGGAAAATTACCGGGACAAACGGGAATTCTGAAAAGGTAGTCCTTTTTTACCGGTTGGGACGTTCCCAATGGAAATTCGTTTACTATTTACAAATTTCTCATGTTTCGCACCAGTTTCAGGCCTCTTGCTTGTTGCAACTAGAATCCAGTTTAGCGAGGAGCAACAATCCGAAATTGTTTAACAACACGTACCGTTCTTTCCGACCGAAAATTCAAAACCAGACTTTACAGAAATTTTGTTTGGTAAACAATCTATGTAACGGGCCTGGTCTATCAACAGAAAATCAGGAGCCACCGTGCAGTCAAAAGAGTTAGTTCCATGGAAATTTACTGCGGCGAATCAGCAGCGGTACATCTGTTTAAATTTCGTCCTAAGCCCGCGCGTTGGATGTATGAGGTGGAGTGAGATTGGAACTCGCATTTCTTGCGAATCAGGGATGTTAAAAAACAACTGGCGCGAACGTCCACAAGAGGCCTTGACTGTAAATAGCGAGAAACGCCGGGGAGACTTAAAGTTGAAAATTCCTGTTAATTTGCATGAAAAACAATATTGAAGAGTTATCTTCAAAGATAATAGCCCATAACGTCTGGAAATCATTAGTTTTCTATAGACATTTCTACACTGATCGCTGAAAAGGTGCTCACCTAATGTTATTTTGTAATCCCGATTGCGCATGTCAGACGACCTGTTAGAGGACCATATAAGCCTGTTGACTATGCGCACTTCAAACACTGGCACGCGATCACCCAGGTTCACTCGCCACCAGCTGGGACTGTCTTCCAAAGTACGCGAACAATGTCCATGCTTAAAATCAGAGTTAGAATTCCCATCCACTGCTTTAGCCGATGTACCATTGGTGTAATTGTCACTGTAGGTGGAAGATTGTTCTGTGACCTTGCCAGCAGCGATGTTTTCTGTTAGCAATCCAAAGAGTATCATTTCAGCTCATGAAATAACTTAAGCAACGGAAACGTAAAGCTTGTGGGATGTGGCTGGAGTGACAAGGATACTTCACAAATTAATGTGATCAAGTAAGCTGAAGCCACTCAAAAGGCACTAAGGCCACAAGGTAGCGAGCATTACCCCTTAAATCTACCAAAGCAAAGATTGAGCCCAAGCATTAGCAACCATGCCTTGTTCGGCCTCATCAGCATAGCATAGCTAATGCTCAGGCTCAAGTACCCACATATCAATAAAACAAGCAACGAAAACGTAAAGCTTGTGGGATGTGGCCTTAGTGCCTTTTGAGTGGCTTCAGCTTACTTGATCACATTAATTTGTGAAGTATCCTTGTCACTCCAGCCACATCCCACAAGCTTTACGTTTTCGTTGCTTGTTTTATTGATATGTGGGTACTTGAGCCTGAGCATTAGCTATGCCATGCTGATGAGGCCTAACAAAGCCGAAACAGCTGTCCATGGTTGCTAATGCTTGGGCTCAATCTTTGCTTTGGTAGATTTAAGGGGTAATGCCCGCTACCTTGTGGCCTTAGTGCCTTTTGAGTGGCTTCAGCTTACTTGATCACATTAATTTGTGAAGTGTCCATGAAATAACTTAGTTTTTTACTGTACACGGCAAAACAGTGAAGCAATTTAAAGAAGCAAAACTGATTACACGGGAATACACTGCCTTTTTGTATTAATTTACTTGCCAAATTTTCGGTGTTTTTCTAACCCAGAGCAAGAAAGGTGTAATTTTATTTCTACAATCCCTGGTAAAGGAATGAAAATATTATTGTAGAAGCCACTACAACATCTACAACCTTGGCATAACAAACCCACTCCAGCAACCTGGCGACCTTACATGTATGTTCTTAATCAGATCGATCTTGTCCAGGACTGAAACATACAGCCACTTCCAGTAATGAAAATCAGTTATTTTCTATTGCTCTTCTGAAACATAACTTTCGGCTTTTTAAAACAGAATTAACCTACTCACAAAATGCATTGACTTGTTCATAAAATATTGCAGAAATACAATATTTATCGTATTTTTCAATTTTATCGTAGTACCTGGTAGATTAATTGAGTGGTGTTTCCTTACTAACTGGGGACCAAAATAATTCAAATGGTTCTTTGATATTACTCCCTTAATCAATGAGATTATTCGCCATTCAACGACACTGAACAAAACATCAGCACACAGCAATAAAAAATACTCAAAACATTAAGATAACATGTTAAAAGCAATTTTGATCTGAAAGAGTCACATGAAAGCATTATTGTTGTTTTACCTGGTTTTTGCTTCACTCCAAACACCTCCACTCTCATGCAGAACGCACCATGGCTAGCTCTCCCCATGAATCGCAACCACCTTGTTAAGAATCCATGGTAAATAAAATTCTTATTTGTTGTGGCGCTGTCGACATTTCCCTTAAGAACCTGAAATTCGGAAAAAATGATAAATTACAAACTATGATAGACAACAACATATGCATACAAATGTGTAAAAGCCGTCTATCAAGTAGTTGTATATTGTTTGTAGCCACCCTTTAAGTAAATAAGAAATCTGTCAACGCATCTCGTATTTTTTATACCACGTGATTAAAGTAGTGTCTATATCCACACTACTCCAACAGCTCACCTCAACTTGTCCACCCTCCTTATAATCTGTCCATGTTTTTCCATCTCTGGATGTTTGTAGCGTGTATGTCTTCACCCACTCATCTGCTTTAGCATTCCCCTGAGTGGACACAGCACAGACGATGTGAAGTGTCTGTAGATCAATCTGTAGATAAGGATTACTGTCATTTGTGGATGCACACCATGATGATCCCGCTGCATAGTTCAATCGGCCATTCTTGGCTGGTGTGCTGGCGTTAAGCTCAGAGGAAGCATTTATCTTGTTATCTGGGATTGAACCACTTTGCATTCCAAGATCCAGGTCACTGCAGTATCCTGCATGTAAAACAAGACAACAAATAGCAACGCTGATAAGAAGGTGAAAACACTTTGTATTGGAATACTCACAGGAACATGGCGTGGGCGAAATTTGGGAACTAAATAAAAAACAAGCGTAACTTTCAACGTAACGGAAACGGAAAGTACGATGGACGTGCCGTCTATGTTTACCTTAGAACGCTTAGAAGGAGGCGCATACCTGGAGCTACCAGATTATTGACACGTCTATTCTACATTTCATTCACCGCATACTAAGCTCGAGTTCGTCTTTGCCACATGTCCCTGTGGCGTGTTCCTGCAACATGGGCTCCTGTCTCAACATCGCAACTTTTTATGGACTGTAAAACAGGCCAAGCGCCGAGGATCGCGCAGTTCTCGAGAAAAACATCTGGGTGGGCGAGGAGAATAAACAAATTACTAGACAAGGCATAGTTTCTTATGTGATTGATTTGCTTTTCTCCAAACTTTTCTCTAAAGTTTGCGCGAGACAACTCGACACTATACACCTGCTGTACATCTGCGATGAGTGGCCAGCGAACGAATGAATTTACTTTAAGTATAAATTATCTTTTTCTTTGCATTCTTCACTTGATAATGGTACTTTTTTAAGCCAACATGCAATGAAACAGGGTAAATGAAACAGTTCTCTCACGCCGCTGTGTGATCATTTAAACATGTATACATCTGGAAACTGTAAAAGTACTGAAATATTTCAATAGCCTCACGTTCGCTAGAAACAAGTGAAAATTAACACGAGACAGATAATTCAGTAAAAGCCGAAGACTTTATTCATTTATACGAGGGATGTTACATGTAATGTCCAAAAGTTCTGTAACGTTATCGCTCGTTATCTCAACTAAGTAAAAACTTGGGGGTGTAAAAAGAAAAATACTTGAGAGTATCAGGTGATGAAGCTACAACTATTGCGATGAAGGGAAGCAAAGGCAGAAGTAGAGAATTTATGAAATAAATATGCTGATTAAAAGAGCCAGAAGCAAGTCAACAGACCGATTATGGTGATTTTGTTCAGGCTGGTTATGAAGACGAGCGGTTTATGATGCCTTATGGAGGATGTATCTTGATTGGATCACACTCGGCACCTAACACCAATCAAAGAAACACAGGAGTAAATACAACTCGACATAAAAATTGGTATGAAAAAGCTCCACTGTAATGTCAGGCACTGCAGAAAAAACGTCTAGTGTTTTTTTATTAGAATGCAAACGAAGCTGTTTGAAAGTGGAAGATGAAGACGGAAGAAGACGACTGAAGATGCCATCGAAAAGTGGACGATAAAATTGTATTGAACACTGCAGAGCATAATTTTCTTTGTGACACTTGTATCAGTACTTCAACAAGTATGCGCAAAAAAAAAAAGAACAGAAATGAAAGAAAAGCTTAGCGTCATCTTGTAAACAAGGGAGATTTGAGAAGCGACTTTCAAGCCGGCTAAGAGCAAAAGGAAATCTTTAAAACCAAATTAAAGGTCATGTTGTAAAAATATTCGGCTTTCGACAAGAATGTAAAACTATGGTATCAAAAAAAACTTCAGGTTAAATTGAATTTCAAAATACACCAGAAAGTTTAGAAAACTTGCTAACAAACACACTTTAATTGAATAAACGGCTCTGACAACTTCCGTGATGACGGAGCCGTAAAAACAAAATTGTGGAATGTGCTGAAAAAGCTTCCGTTTGCGCGGAAATTTAAAATAGAAAACGTCTACTGGAAATCCAGTCGCAAATGGATCTAGCGATATTAAAGTGAGGTGAGTTTTGAATTAGTCTTTATAAGACAAATCCGTCGTCATGTGGAGTTCTGTCAGGTGTCAATGAGATCATAGAATAGTCTATATAGTAAAATTTCATTGTAGTCGCAAGAAATATTTTGAAAAAACAATGGGTTCAACAGCTCTTTAAATCTGGTAGAGTAAATTATGGATACAGGATGACATGATTAAATATTTAGAGCTTTTAGGAACCCGATTAAATTTTACTGATCCTTTTACCACACGAAGATTGTCTGAAAGTTTAATTTCCATTGAATGTTATCATCATTGTTCTTGTTTTTCATTCTTAGTTTGAAACTAACAAACATTATCCTCCTGCGTTTAACATATTTACCTCAAACAATTTCTGAGGCCCGATAAATTTATGTTTCTTAAAAACAAAGCACATCGTCAGTTTGTAAAATGAAAAATGCCACATTGTTAGTAAAATAGAGCTTTTGAAACAATAATCACTTCCATATTATGAAAGGTGTTCGTCATCGTGATTTCAAATGATAGCTGAGTTAATCTTTTGTCTAACGATTGAGTCACAAAGATGTGGATCGCGACGTTTCGACCACTATACTGCTGGTCTTAGCTTCATAAGGCGATGGTATCGACTGGCTGGGTGTGAGTATAAGAAGCACCGTGGCTGGTGTTGATTGGTGCATTTCGATCCTCGCTTAGGCTGTTGTTGATTGGAGGATTTTGATCCTTGTCGTTCAGTCTAGAAATTGTTCCCTCAGCGGTCCGCTTTGGTACTGATCGCCTGTTGTGGTGTTTGATCGTGGGCATCCACGCTTCAGGAATTTCAATTCCACTGTCCCTGTTGATGTTGTTAGGGTGAAGTTTTATGTGAATAGCATCTTTAACCCTACGGGTGTACCAATGTGGGTCTCGGTCAATAAATTTAACTTCGTCCCAGAGCGGATAATGTCCGGTCGCGTTGCTATGTTCTGAAACGGCGGAGGATTGGGTTCGAGCAAGCCGTATGTCTCTATCGTGTTCCTTAATCCGTTCATGCATAGATCTTCCCGTCTCTCCAATATAAACCTTACCACATTCGCAGGGAATCTTGTAGACTACTCCGTCTTGTTTTACTGGATCGGCAATGTCCTTAGGTTGCACTAGGTGTGATCTAAGAGTTGTGTCGGATCTGAAAACAGTCCGTATGCCTTGTTGTTGTAGGCAACGGCGAAGAGCCTCCGATGTGCCTTTGACGTATGGCAGAACCACAGTAGATTTAATTTCGGGTTCAGGTTCTTTAGTAGTTGTTCGTCCCTTGGTTTTCGTAAGATTTTTTTACAAACGAAAACGGATAACCGTTGGAAACAGGGACCGATGAAACAAGGACCCTTCCTTGATACGTTGATCATCAAGGTTTCGAACGGATACCTCTCTACCAGTGTTTACAGAAAGCCTACACACACTGACCAGTACCTAGCGTATGATTCACACCACCCACAATCTGTAAAACGCAGTATTTTCAAGTGCCTGTTCGATCGATCTAAACACCTCATAACAAAACCATCAGTTATCTCTCATGAAAAGAAACACCTCTCATCGGTCCTTGTTTCCTCAAACAAGCGAGAAGCAATATTCCAAAGAAGGTATGTAGAAGACTTTTTTTTTCTGAATCAGATTTTGCGAGGTTTAAAGAACCAAATTGTTCACGTATCAGCTGATTTTGACCATTGTGATAAAGTGAACCAAAACGAAAGCCGTAAAATGTGACAAATAGGTCTGATGTCACACCTTAATTACCCAAATTCAAAACAGGAAGTCAACATATTTTGGTTCTTTTAAACAAAAAAATGTTAAAAGTTGAACACATTGAAACTGCAAACTGTACTCTATTGAAGCCAGATTAAATTCAACCTCTAGAATAACAACACCAAAGTAGAGCTTGCGATGAAACTCCATTGTAAGCCAATAGGGCTTAAACATTTTCACAATGGAAGCTTTTCTCTATTATTAGCATACAGAAGTCAATCGACCCTAGCTGCCAAATTTCTCGTGCGTTAATTGGCTAATTTTATCTGTGAAGATGCCATCGACCACCTTTTGAGAAACTCTTCATCAAAGTCAAAACTGGAATTTACTAATCAGACAGTCAACTAATTATATGGTTCGGCAGACTTTAATCTTTCGTTCCCGGGTATGAATGAAGTGTGGATTGGCCGTTCGTTTGGCCATTGTAAGTAGTCCATTGCCAGCATGATGTGAACTGCAATCGATTCAGCGATTTCAATCTTCCTTTTAGCAACGTACAATTAATTTCAAACAAAACCAAAACCATATTTGTAATGTCCTATCCTTAGGCTTCTGTGGGTAAGAACATTGGCTCATGGGAATTTTTCGTTAGGCTGTGGCTGTTATCACAACTTGGTCCTATCTGAAGTATATTGGGAGCAACCGTAAATGGCCTGTTTTTCAGATGGTATATTTTCCATGCCCATGTTTTATATCGTCAAGTCTTAGTATTCCTGCAAAGATCAACCCTTAGTTTAGTAATATCAAGAAAAAAATACTAAGGTTGAGGCTTTTTTACTACGATACACTTTAAGAGAAGTTACCTACTATGCACTTCCGGTCAAAGTCTTAATTCCTTAATAGGAGAGCTTTTTAGACGCCAATCGCAGATTTAACAAACAAGGAAGCATATATTTGCAAACCATAAGGTAGAAATCAATTTTCCTACTGTGGTTCCTACTAAGGTTAAGGCTCTTTTACTAAGGAAAAACTTACGAGAAGATGACTAAGGTTGTCTGTTAAAGGTTGTCTGTATTAATCAGCCATTTAATTTCCATTATTACTTTTCTTTCTTCTAAGTTGTGATTTAGTATGGAAAGCCATAACTGTCTCATGATACTTTTTTCTCAAATGAAGAATGATCCTCGCAGTTGTGAACGCAATTTATGCAATTGCGAAAAGAAGCCTGAAAACAATTCAGGACTTCAACGGGGTTTGAACCCGTGACCTCGCGATTACCGGTGCGATGCTCTAACCAACTGAGCTATGAAGCCACTGACGTTAAGAGCAGGTCAATTGTGGGTTCATATGTTCCCGTGAAAGAAATGAGTGTGATTGATATATGAAATGAATCATACATGAACTGCGGAAATGAAATCAAATGAAGAATGATCCTCGCAGTTGTGAACGCAATTTATGCAATTGCGAAAAGAAGCCTGAAAACAATTCAGGACTTCAACGGGGTTTGAACCCGTGACCTCGCAATTACCGGTGCGATGCTCTAACCAACTGAGCTATGAAGCCACTGACGTTGGGAGCAGGTCAATTGTGGGTTCATATGTTCCCGTGAAAGAAATGAGTGTGATTGATATATGAAATGAATCATACATGAACTGCGGAAATGAAATCAAATGAAGAATGATCCTCGCAGTTGTGAACGCAATTTATGCAATTGCGAAAAGAAGCCTGAAAAAAAATTCAGGACTTCAACGGGGTTTGAACCCGTGACCTCGCGATTACCGGTGCGATGCTCTAACCAACTGAGCTATGAAGCCACTGACGTTGGGAGAAGGTCAATTGTGGGTTCATATGTTCCCGTGAAAGAAATGAGTGTGATTGATATATGAAATGAATCATACATGGGAACATATGGGAACATATGAACCCACAATTGACCTGCTCCCAACGTCAGTGGCTTCATAGCTCAGTTGGTTAGAGCATCGCACCGGTAATCGCGAGGTCACGGGTTCAAACCCCGTTGAAGTCCTGAATTTTTTTTCAGGCTTCTTTTCGCAATTGCATAAATTGCGTTCACAACTGCGAGGATCATTCTTCATTTGATTTCATTTCCGCAGTTCATGTATGATTCATTTCATATATCAATCACACTCATTTCTTTCACGGGAACATATGAACCCACAATTGACCTGCTCCCAACGTCAGTGGCTTCATAGCTCAGTTGGTTAGAGCATCGCACCGGTAATCGCGAGGTCACGGGTTCAAACCCCGTTGAAGTCCTGAATTGTTTTCAGGCTTCTTTTCGCAATTGCATAAATTGCGTTCACAACTGCGAGGATCATTCTTCATTTGATTTCATTTCCGTAGTTCATGTATGATTCATTTCATATATCAATCACACTCATTTCTTTCACGGGAACATATGAACCCACAATTGACCTGCTCCCAACGTCAGTGGCTTCATAGCTCAGTTGGTTAGAGCATCGCACCGGTAATTGCGAGGTTACGGGTTCAAACCCCGTTGAAGTCCTGAATTGTTTTCAGGCTTCTTTTCGCAATTGCATAAATTGCGTTCACAACTGCGAGGATCATTCTTCATTTGATTTCATTTCCGCAGTTCATGTATGATTCATTTCATATATCAATCACACTCATTTCTTTCACGGGAACATATGAACCCACAATTGACCTGCTCCCAACGTCAGTGGCTTCATAGCTCAGTTGGTTAGAGCATCGCACCGGTAATTGCGAGGTCACGGGTTCAAACCCCGTTGAAGTCCTGAATTGTTTTCAGGCTTCTTTTCGCAATTGCATAAATTGCGTTCACAACTGCGAGGATCATTCTTCATTTGATTTCATTTCCGCAGTTCATGTATGATTCATTTCATATATCAATCACATACTTTTTTCTGTTACATTGGGTGGTTATGTCATTATATTCAGTACTTATGCTATTAGATTGGGTGGTTATCTCATTATATTCGGTGCTGTTGTCTCTATATTCGTTGCTTATTCTATTATATTCGGTGCTTTCATCATTGTATTCGGTTCAAACACCATTATATTCGGTGCTTACTTTGCCATGATATTCAGTGGTTTCTCTATTATATTCGGTGCTTACTTCGTTATATTCGTTGGTTTCTCCATTATATTCAGTGCTTACTTCATTATATTCGGTGCTTTCTTCATTATATTTGATTCTAACTTTGTTTGGTGCTTTCTTCATTATATGGGGTGCTTACATCATTATATTCGGTGCTCTCTTCGTTATGATCGTCACCAGTTTTCCCAAGGCCCGGCACCGAATATAATGAGATAACCACCCAATATAATAACATAACTACTGAATATGATGACATAACCACCCAATGTAACAGAAAAACGTATCATAAGACAGTTATGGCGTTCCATACATTTTAGAATAAGGTGAATAATGATGATTCATACCGTGTATAAGTTCGTATGTCGTGACGAGGTTTGCTGGCTATGATTGACTTGGAATTCACTTGTTTTCGAAACGACGAAACTTGAAAAAGTTAACCTAACTTTTTTCAAGTTGCAATGCATTTCCTCCTCCTCATCCGAGCCATAGACAACCGCAAATAGTTTCAATACACATATTAGGTACTTCGAAGGAATAGTGGATAATTTTTTAAGCGTTCCACTTTGCAAACACATGTTTGGGTTCAGATCCAAATTACGTGACAGTGCGCCTTTATATAATTAAGGATTATTTATTCATACCAAGTCCCCCAGTGCAAACGATCCAGGTATTAGATGGGTCCGTTTTCGTCGCCAAGCCGCTAAACTGTTTGACCAAATTGCAAGAAGATTACTTGTGGGGGCACACTTCCCCTTTCTCTATCGGGATTTTCCTTTTGATGCTTTCTTATTCAGCACGGATCCATGGTGGAAACCAGACTTAATCAGTGTACTACATATATATCCAAAGATAGGACAGGGGGTGGAGTGTATTTTCCTTCAAAGGCTACTGCTTTGGCAAGTTTGAAAATGCAATAATTATTTCAGCTTTCTTGGAGCATTTAAGGACTTGTGTTTTATTTTATGGCACCCCTAGCTGTAGATCAGATTAAAAAGTAAGTCTTGACGGACTTACATCGAATTGCTGGTCCTTAACTCCGGTTTCCCTAATAAGAAGCAAACTAAAAGCGAAAATTTCCCTGGACAGCTATTATGCTTGCTGTAGGTGGTAAAGTAAGTCGTCAGAGGGGCAAGTGCCTCATATCTGCTGGAGCTTAACTTGGTTATTGCTCCTCTTCCCTGGACAGAATGATAATCACCAGTGCCCATTCAAACATCTGGGTGGAAAGAGGCCCTGTTAAAGAAGGCAAAACGACATGGTAACGCCCTAGCAACCATAACCGCTCGATCCGGAGTCCAGACTGCTAACCATCAAGCCACCGCGATATGCGTATGGCAGGTGTTTTCGCGTAGAATCCGAATGCATCACTACGTTACATGTATACTTTAATATGTCGTAAATCGACAAAATGCAACAGAGAAAAAATATATAGCGAGCACTTTTAAAAGAAAGTGAACATCTTGCTGGCTGTTTTGTTTATTCACAAGAAAGGAAACTATCTGCGATCAATAAATTAAACTAATTAAATCTAATCAGTCTGTAAGCGGAATTTGTTTCATTTTAGGGGCTTAGACAAAACACTCATGCCCCGTTTACTGATCCCCCTTTGATCCGCTACTGATCCCCTTACTGATCCCCCTCTGATCTTCCTACTGATCCCTTTACTGATCCCCATAGTGATCCCCCATAACATTCACTGAAAAAGTAAAACAACAAAATAAAAAATGATTTCAGGCTGAATGAAGTTCAAGGATAAATTCTGGCTTCTTTCAGAGTTCAAAGATGGCGCAAACTTGGTCCGACGGAGCACCTACATTCTGACTCGTTTCACAGTCATTACAAGCACCCCAGTCCTCTTCTACAATAAAAAAAATAAATTGAAGCATCATAAGTATGTTATCCATGCCTACGAAAAGCTATGACAACGGCAACAATGAAAACATACAGAATAGAAAACGGTTGGAAGATAAACACAAGCGTCAAGCGAGCGACATAACAAACCGGAAGTCGATCCAATCAACATCAGGTTGCAATGTCGCTCCGTGCATGTTAATTTATGCACATATCATCGGCTTCCCCGTGGGTCGACCCCCGGGCCTACCAGGGAGATATGTGGTGGAATATAAGGAGATGGATGGGATTCTGTGCCCGAGGGTAGGGGAAAATCTTGACATTGTTTTACGATCAAAGATTAGGGGGTGGGGGAATTCACAAGTTTGAAAGGGTTGTCACGGGGATTTCCAGCTGAGATACACCTCACCCAGGGGGCTTTGTCTTGAGAGATTCCCCGACCTCTCGGGAAAATTCCTCAGGTTTGCTTGACTGATTTTACAATACCCCCAGTTAGCCCGGCGGTCGACCCGACGGAGAGGCCGATGACGTGCATTATCGTCGGACTGTTTTCGTTTCTTTCTGTCTTCGTTGTTGCCGTTGTAGACAGGCGTACGGGTAACATACTTGATGATGCTTCAACTGATTTTGCGCTCGTTTATCGTAGAAGAGAACTGGGGTACTTGTAATGACGGTGAAACGAGTCGGAAAGTAGGTCCTTCCTCGCACCTAGACTGCAAAACAGCCGTCTTGTCATGCGAAAGGTCTGGAGCGAGGTGAAAACGTAGAGTGAGACATACAATATTTCTCTCGCCTCACACGCCGTGTCGTGTGAGGCTCGCGTTCGCAAAACGAAAATAAAAAGCGACTGTTTTGCAGTCTGTCTCGGACCAAGTTTCCACCATCTTTGAACTCTGAGGCAGCCAGAATTTATCCTTGAACTTGATTCAGCCTCAAATTGTTTTTTATTTGTATTTTGTTGTTTTACTTTTTCCAGTGAATTTTATAGGGGATCAGTAAACGGGGGATCAGTGTTTTGTCGAAGCCCTCATTTCAGTGCGCTTGAAAGGTAGAGGAGCAAAAATAGTTAAAGTTAGGTTAACTCACATGTAAAATGGGGGTTCTGGGACAGCTGCACACAATAAAATGCATATCAAACAGAGCCTCGTCACTTTGCTCCTCGGCTCTGTTTGATATGCATTTTATTGTGTTTGCTGCTCCCAGAACCCCCATTTTACATGTGTGTGTTTGCAAAACCGGTTTAACCTGTTTTGTTGCCAAAACAATGTAATTTGTCCCACCACGTCTCGCCTATTGAAGAAAACTGCAAACATTATATACCCAAGATGGCAGCAGCACAAGTTGGTAATGAAGTGCTTGCCGAGTTTTACGAACACATCGGGATAAGGGTGGAGGGAAACCCCTGGGGGCCCGACCAAGCCGTTGTTTGGGACGAGTTTCAAGTTTCAGAAACCAATTTTGATGGTTGGCTGGATGTTTGGAGGATGGATGTTGATCCAAATAACCCCTTCAGGCAAGACATTCAAAATTTTGCACAGAATACAATGCGTGGCAAAGCCTTTGATGTTGTGAAAAGTGAAATTAATAAATTAGGCAACATAAAAGTACAGTTTGGGTTGGAAGTGCATTTTAAAAGGGAAGTTACAGACGAAAATGGGATGGAGGTAGTACAAAAACAAAGAAGTTACTTTCATGATGATGAGCCCCACGTTATAACAATGCCAAACCTCGAAGAAGAATTTGACATTGCATTCATTATTGATGAAATTCTTGGGAAAATAGACAATTGGTCAGAACAAGGATCAGGATGGACCATTGATAAAATCACAATTGCCTATGTCAATGTTGCAAGATATAGTCCTTTGAGAGGCGGCACTTACATTCGTACACCCAAAAAACTGGCCAGCAAAAATGCAATGATCAATGTGAAAAACCGAGATAACGAACGCTTGAAATGGGCTTTGAAAGCTGCAAGGTTTCCGGTTGAAGTACATGCAGAAAGAACCAGCAAATATCCAAAAGAAGACGGGCTGAACTGGAATGGCATCATGGCCAGAATTAAATTTCACGCACGCGCAGTAGCTATTGAAACTTAGAAAAAAAACTACGAACACAAACAACAGAATTTTACAGAGATATGTGAGAAGGCACAACTTCTACAATAAATAGCACGAGCTGCAACAAAGATAAACAATTTGTTCGATCTCATATTGAAAGTGTAACGTGTTTAGATATTAGTTTCGGCAAAATTGAATTCGCAGATTTAAGTTTCGCACTTCCCAGCAAAAAAGTACAAACAATATATTTTACCTTTGTCTTCCATACAAATGTCTATAAAGTCGACCATCGCGCTACAAAATGCCACTTTTCGTTGGTTCCTGACGACAACACAATTGACAAATTCGCATTTGTTCGGTCCAAAACTTCAAGAAGACATTCGTCTCTTTCACATTTCAGTGTTTTCGTCCTCTGAAAATGCATCCTCGTCCTTCCCACCTCATCCAAACAAAGGCAAAAGTTCGGCTCGTAATACAAACACACGGTAGCGTGACGACTTCAATCATTCGAGGATCCTTGCGTGTTAAAATACTGTCTTCACTTCACAACATCTTTGTTCATTTTTCGCCGCCGTCTTGCTCTAATAACTTGGTGTAGGCCTAAGTACTAGTTTATTGCTTTAGTACAGGACTAATGATTGGTCCTATTCTATGGCCACCATAGTGATTATATAAGAAAACCCTTTATTGGTGAAATAAACAAACAAGGTAAAATTGCCGCGAAATATAAATATGACTTATGAATGACTTGTACGCATGACTGAGAATATAAACTGTTGAGGTATTATTTAATTTATTTTTTTGTAATCCATACCTCGTCTTTATCGTTCAACTTTTTCATACAAAACGATCGAAGCTGTGTTATCTTATCCCTAGAGCCTGCGTCTCGGTCAGCGGTGCAGCGTGCAAAAGTGAAATGAATTTCTGGCCATGTGTATTTCCAACCCCGATTAAACAGCTTTGCAAACTCGAAAAACAAAATCCAAACCTTGCACTTAACGTGTTTGGCTGGGAAAACGACGAAGTAACTTCTCTTTGAATCAGCAAACAAGACAAAAAAATCCCAAGAATCAACCTGTTGCTTCTCCAGCAAGACGAAAAACAACATTACTGCTTTGTGAAAAGGCTTTCATCTCTGCTCTACGACCAAACAAAACATAGAGATAAAAAACACTTCTGTGTGATGTGTCTGATTGGCTTTACAACAGAAAAGATCCTCGCCGACCACATAAAACACTGCAACGGTGTCACGGGAACACCCACAAGAATTGTAATGCCCGAAGAAGGCAAAAACAGTTTGGAATACCAGAATTACAGCAGCCAAATGAAAGCACCCTACGTCATTTACGCCGACTTTGAAGCTTTGATTGAAAATATCCCAGTACAACAACGCGAAAGAACCGCTTGCACAGAAAAAAATAACCAAACACACAGCTTGTGGTTTCGCGGTAACATGTGTCAAAAGTAGCGGGCAAAGCTGCACAGTCAAGAAATATAGACAAGGATGTGATGGGGACAAAAATGCAGTGGAGGTGTTTCTAGATTATGCTGTTAGCTTGGAAAAGGAACTTCGCGAAAGTTTACAAACTGCCGTGCCGATACAAATGACAGAAGATGACAAGTATAAATTTAAAACCGCCAAAAACTGCCATATTTGCAACGAAAGCCTTCTAAAACCAGAATTTCTTGATTCAAAGCCTGTGTGGGACTACAATACAGGCAAGTACTGCGGGCAAAGCCATAGGGATTGTTTTTACATTGCTTTGATAGAAATTGGGTTTGTGGGCCCCAAAGCAAAAATAAAACCAGTAAAAGGCATTGATAGCTGGATAAGTAAAAATCAAACAGAATGTTTATTCTGTGCAGAACCATTTCTTCGTAAAAAACACAGAGATGCAGTGAAAGATCACTGCCACATCACAGGCAAATTCCGCGGCGCCGCCCACAACGCGTGCAACAAAAAGTTTAAAATTAAACCCCAAACCATCCCCATCCCTGTCGTGTTCCACAACCTGAAAGGCTACGACGCGCACCACCTGATGCAGGGGTTGGCTAAAATTGGGGGCACAGGTAAAATATCCTGCATTGCCAAAAACATGGAAACATACAATTCGTTTTCTCTGGGTAGCCTGCGTTTTATTGACAGCAACCAATTCCTGCTTGCCAGCCTCGACGCACTGGTGAAAGCCACACCGAAAGAGGCGCTAAAAATAACGAAAAGGAAATGCCCCGAATAAGCGAAATTTGATCTGTTAAGCAAAAAGGGAATTTACCCCTACGAGTACATGGATTCGTGGGAAAGATTCAACGAAACAAGCCTTCCTGGCAAAGAACGTTTCTTCAGCCACCTTTCCGGTGAGCACATCTCAGACGATGATTACAGTCATGCGCAAAAGGTCTGGGAAACGTTTGGCTGCAAAACCCTCGGCGACTATCACGACCTGTATGTTAAAACAGACGTCGCTCTTCTGGCTGATGTATTTGAATATCCGTGATCTATGCCAAAAGCAGTATGGTTTGGATCCAGCCCACTACTACACATCCCCAGGCCTGTCGTGGGACGCTCTCCTAAAAAAGACAGGAGTTAAGTTGGAACTCCTGACAGACGTGGACATGCATCTGTTTATAGAGCGCGGAATGCGGGGAGGCATTTCAATGGTAAGCAAGAGGTACGCCAAAGCAAACAACCCACTAGTTCCAGGTTATGATGACAGCAAACCAACAAGTTACATCATGTACTATAATGCAAACAACCTTTATGGATGGGCAATGAGCAAAGCCCTTCCAGTGGGAAAATTCAAGTGGAATTCTTGGGTCCCCTCAGAGGAAGAAATTCTGGAAATTCCAGAAGACGGCAAAAAAGGTTATTTCCTTGAAGTCGACCTCGAGTACCCCCGTGAGCTCCACGAAGAACACAGTGGCTACCCTCTTGCACCTGAGAAACAGGCCGTAAAAAAAGAATGGATGTCGCCGTACCAAAAGAAAATGATAAATGATCTAAATCTAAACCCTCCAAACTGTCAAAAACTACTGCTTACATTGCAGGACAAAAATAACTACGTCGTACACTACCGCAACCTCCAGTTCTAACTGAAACAGGGCATACGGCTAAAAAAAGTACACAAAATGTGGAGTTCGAACAAAAGAAATGGATGGAGCCATACATCACGATGAACACGAAGTTCAGAAAGAAGGCCAAAACACATTCGAAAAAGACTTCTACAAACTAATGACAACTCTGTATTCGGCAAAACCATGGAAAACTTGCGCAGCCGCACGGATGTAAAACTGGTGCGCCCCCACGAGACGACCAGGATGAGAAAGCTGATTGCAAACCCACTGTACTCACGTCACGAGTTCTTCGCAAACGATCTTGCAGGCATATGCATGCGCAAAAGCAAACTCTGCCTAAACAAACCTGTTTACACCGGCGCGACAATCTTGGAAAACAGTAAAATTCTGATGGATGACTTCTACTACAATGTCCTGAAAAAGCAGTATGGGAACAAATGTGAATTGTTGTACACAGATACCGACAGTTTCATGGTTCTTATACAAACAGAGGACATATACAAAGACATGGGGCCCGGAGGTTGCCTCGGCCAAAATCTCTTTGACACAAGCGACTACCCGAAAACCCACCCGCTGCATTCACAAACCAACAAAACGGTTTTGGGGAAAATGAAAGATGAGTGCGCGGGCGCCCCGATCGCAGAGTTTAGTAGTCTTTATTTCACTGATAAAATACATATCAAGTGTTACATGGATTATATATAACTATTAAATACTTAAAAATGCGCCAAATATGCATTAATTACCAATAGCTAAATTGTAATTAAAACTAAGTATTACAAATTGGAAATGTAGGCTTGACTTGTCTAAGCTTAAGGGTAGCAGGGTTAATCCTAGGAAGGGAGTGATGTAAAGGATGACGTTCCCACTCGCTTAATTTCTTAAAAATACCTTTATCGGACTTTTCTAAGCAATTAATAATGGAAACAGGAGTGGGCGTGTATCTTCGTTTATGACAACGATCAAGGAAACATTGTATGGTATTAACTTCTGGTGGAGATGAAGCATAAACAGATATTCCATACATAAGCTTAGGCAAAACTAGAGTGCTGAATAATTTATCCAACTCCGCCTGACAATACCCTTCCTTCCTTAGAGGTCTTAGAATATATAGACATTTATTAGCTGCGGCCAGCTTATTCTTGAACAGAGAACCTACAATTTTCCTGAAATGTAACCCCTAAAATACACAGTTCTGGATTTTGCGGGATATTCTTTACTGTCTCTAGTACATTATTGTAGCCTTTCTTTCGGAAAACCATTTCTTTACATTTAGAGAAATTACATTTCATGCAATTATTGATTGACCATTCTGTAAAGTTGTTCACTACATGAATTGCAGTATTACTTTCACCATCCTTCCAAACAGGAATAATTAGAGTGGAATCATCTGCATACTTGAACAACGAAGAGTTAGACTCTGGATCTGTTTGCAGATCGTTTATGAATATATTAAATAAATAGGGGCCACTAACACTTCCTTGCGTGGTGCCTTTGTTCACGCTGATCCAATCACAAGCAATGCTATTGCAGACAACCCGTTGTCTCCTATCAGTGAGAAAACTTAAGTACCAATTAAAAATATATGGATTAAGCGGTAGGAGTTTAAGTTTGGAAAATAACAGATCGTGTTTAACAGTGTCAAAGGCCTTGCTGAAGTCCATCGCAAACACCCTTACCGCATTGCATCCCTTTTGATCCAAAGACTTAAGAATTTCATGTTGCATTGTTAACAGAGCGCCAATACAGCTGCCACCTTCTCTATAAGCAAACTGTGTGGGACTCAAGCTACTCTCGACAATGTTCTTAACGTAGGACTTATAAACAACCTTTTCGAATGCTCTAGCAATAACCGGGGTTATGTTTATTCCTCTAAAGTCCCCATTTTCCTTGGGAGTTTTAACCTTGGGGAGAGGGGTTATGTTGGCACTCTTCCACAAACTCGGCCATGCATGGGTTTCAAGGGACAGGTTCCACATTTTAGTTACCACAGGAGTAAGAATTTCAGCATGGTCCTTCCATATCCAGAAAGGGATCTGATCTGGACCGGTGGCTGTCTTCTTTAAACCTAAGAGTGATCTCCATACCTGCATCTCGCTTAAGCGTGGTATTTCAGCATCAGATGGAACCGGTATGGGCTCTGGTTTATAATAATTGTTATCAGTGCACAATTGACCGAAAAAGCAATTGAGATCCTTAATTTCCGCTTCGCTTAGTGTGCAACGAGAGGAAGCTTTGTAGCTGCAGATGGCATTTGTTATTTTCCACCACTCTCGACCTCCGATACCATTCGAAGAATTTAAATGAACTCTATTATCCATGATGGCTTTAGAAATTCGCTTCAATAGATCTTTTTGAGAACCTGTTACTTTGGCCTTGATCTTCAATAAATATTTAATAAGTGGACTCGTGACACAAAGGCATACAAGCATTCATAAGTTCCAGAATTTTTGTCTCGAGGCTTGTCACAGCGTCCTCGATATTGTTGGCCTCCAGTACAAAACCCCAATCCACTTGCTCAAGTTCAGAATAAAGATTGGCCTTACGATGTTCCCTGCAATCCCTAAGTTGAACTTTATATCGAAGTGGTTTAAGTTTTATGCCAGGTGGTAATATCACTCCCTTATGATCGGTCTTCGTCAGCATTTCAATAGGATAGCAAAGATTGAACAGGCCTGGATTATTGGTGAAACAGTTATCGAGGCACGACTCTCCTCTTGTGGGAAAGCTTACCAAAGGACGCCAGCCAGAAAGCGATTCGAAACGGGTAGTGTCCATTTGATTGAGATCTCCTCCACAGATTAACAAACCGTCCGGAAAACTTTCCAAGAAGGAGTCCGCCAAGTCAATTATACAACTCATCAGACTCGTTTCTTGATAACTATGTAGCGGTGGGTGATAAACTCCACAAATTAGCATATGTTGTCCCTTGGGCAGGCAAGTGGTAATCGCAATCAGTTCAAACTCTTCCGATCTATATACATCGATAACATTAATATTGTTTCTGATGTAAATGGCAATTCCCCCATTTTTACGCATATCCCTTCCACTCCAGTTCCTGTCTCGGCGGTATAGAGCATAATTTGACATGGCGATAACCGCGTCAGGAACATCGAGTCTTAAATGAGTTTCAGAAACCACACATATGTCAACATCATTCGTATGCAAATCCATTTCAAGGGCTATGGAGGATCTGATGCGATTTTTGGTCTTAAGAAGGCTGCAGATATTAATAAACAAAAATTTAGGAACAGCGTACCTTTCATCCGTTTGCTGATTAAGACTGGCATATCTTGTAACTGGAATCAATACACGATCTTGACCATTCGGCGCTCTGTTGCGTCTTTGTACGTTAAAGCGACTGGTAATAACAACAGGGATATTTTGTTTAGAGGTTCTAAGCCCAGCCCTTTTACCGCGATAATGTAGTAATTGATGTTCCTTTAAATCCTTCAGTACTTGTCGATCAAAACGATGTTGTTTCCGAAGGGATAAGAGAGTACTCCTCGCGTAAGAGATATGCTTCGCGGAACCGAAGCATGAACCCTGTTGTCTGCCGTTATTAACAGCACATTTCGGCAAATGTTTCTCACTCTTCCTGTCATCTTCCGGCCCAGGATTAGTAGAGATATCCTTGAAAATTGTAATGTCAAGCACAGGTTCCAAGTCTGGAGCACTGAGTAGGATATAACCATGTTTATGTAGGACAAAAATTCCACGACGCAACTGTGCTACCTGTTGCCTCGTGTGCTTGATCCAACATGCCGTTTTCAACTGCAAAATTTCCGTAAATCCAAGCCTTCTTGCGAATTCGCCTTTCTTTGGCGATCCAAGAGCGTAAGCAGAATGATAATCACCAGAAGCAGGCTTAAAATTACTAATAAAAATTGAAATAATTATAAAAATGTACGGAGCTAATTTAAGTTTGGCCGTCATGTTCCGGCGCCGGCGCAGAGTATGTCGGTTTGCGGCCAAAGATGTATTCTGTTATGATGGCCAACGAAAAAAACATGAAAAACGCCAAAGGTGTAAAAAAGAACGTGGTCAAAAAAGACGTCAGGCACGAGCAGTACAAAGAAACATTGTTAGCCAAGAAGCAGCTGACGCATGGAATGAACATTCTTCGAAGCGAAAAGCACAACATCTTTGGGATGGATGTGAACAAGACGTCTTTGTCGGCATTTGACACAAAACGATGGATAGATGAGGATGGTATCAACACAAACGCCTTCGGTTACAATCCTCTGCCGACCGCTGAAGAAATGAAAGAACTTAATGAATGGTTTGATGGTCTTTTGGAATGCAACCAGCCCCCGCCCATGCCTACTGAAGAAGAGCTGGAAAGACTCGATGAGTGGTTAGAAGAGCTTTTCGGGGTTGGGTTTTATGTTTAATCGCTATCACTTTCACTTTCACTCTCACGTTCACTTTCTGTTTCACTGCCACTATTGTCAGAATCCCCACAAAACCTTCTTTTTACTTTTTTGTTATGGAACGATGTTTTTGGATATTTTCTTATAAGTGCTTCAAGCTCACCCAAATTTTTGTACATATCTTCTATTACTTTATATGCGGCTTTTTTTGGTAAACGATCAATAAGTAATATCGCATCGATAATTCTTGTTTTTGAATGAATGTCAATTAACTTTTCCCATGGATTTAAAATAATATTCTTTTTAAATCCACATTTTTTACAGGAAAGGTTGACCAGATTTGATGGTCTTATTCCGCTTTCTTCTTTTCTTTTTTTCTTTCTCATACAAAATTCACAACAAATAAACTTGTGAATTTTTTCCCACCCCATCGCTTTTTTTCTCCTCAAGTTTTTCTTTAATAACCATTCCCAAAATTTTTTCTTTTATTTCTGTAGGAAGTGGCATCTCCATATAACACCAGACATTCTTTTTTTAAATGAGCTTTTCGGGGGTAGCTCTGTGTTTGGAGGAATAACCAGCAGCTCTTCGCGCACGAAGCCGCGTTGGGGCCCGTCATACCAATAATACAAAACAGGTGTGTCGGGTTTGACGACAGTTCTTTCAATCTTCAAGACTTTTAAAGACCAGACAGAGTCTGTTGCTCTTTTTTTGCCGCCCTCCAACTCGCCCGGTTGGTAAAGATAGCGGACGTTGACAACAAGGGGGAGCTGCTTTTCGCGGTTACCAACAGGTCTTTGATATGTTGTGGAAGGTTTGGAAGCAACCGCCTTTTCTTTGATCGCAACTGCCGGTTTCTTTCCAGTCAGGCTTGTTTCCTCGTTGTTCAAGGCTTCAACAACCTCTGGAAGCCGTTTCACCCACGCGACTGACCGCTGGCCTTCCTGCAAATGCATTTCAACAGCGTACTGGTAACCAAACAAGCGCTCCGCCAGCGTGCGGTTGAAACGTTCGACAATGGCCTGGTCGCGGTGAATTTCGGGCTGCCCACGTCTTATATATACTTTGTGGTTTCCCATCTCTTTTGTGACCTCACCCATAAATTCACGCCCGGGGTCCACCTGTAGCATTTCCGGCCATTTCAGAGGTGATGTTCTGTAAATTTTGGGAAACCCCGCGGCGACCTCGTTAGAGTTTTTTGAGGTCAAAGGTTCGGCTTCTTTGTAGCGGCTGGCCACGTCAATAACCGTAAGTGCATACTTGTAAACCCTGTGCCCGCGGGGAAGCTTGTCATGCGGCAAAAAAAGGTCAGCTTGGTGCACCTTGTTGGGTGTGAAAACATCGAATTTCGGCAAAGGAATTCGTCGCGGCGCCGGAAGATAGATCTGCCAAAGTGCCTGCCTGATTAGCCACTTTTTTGCAACATCCTCGGATACCTTTGCAGCTTCAGCCAGTTTTTTGATTGCGGCGAGTCCTTTCCAATATCCACCTGGGATGTAATAAATCTTTGCCAGTTTGGCGTCCATATTTTAACACACATTAAACTTCAAACCATCCTGAGGAAGCTAGGATTAATAGTTAATTGGCTTTTTCAGATCTTTTTTCAGCTCTATTTTTAGTTTTTTTGACATTTTCTTTGTGTTTTTCGATTTCATAATCCTTTTTTTTTAATCTCTGTTTTGATTTCGGCGATGATCCGCCTGCGTGTGGTGGCGCCATTATATTATCGAAAAATATTTGTCCAAAACGGTGGTTTTCAAAGAAAACGAAAAGCAGCGTAGCCCAAAGCGAGAGACCCGGCGCCCCAAAAAACAAGCTCGCCATTTTTTTGCTGCTCGCTCGGCTGGTAGAAATCGGAGAACTTGGGTTCTTTTAGTGAAGCCATAAGACGGTTGGGATGAGCCTGGTTGTAAAGTTTGAAAGCGTAGTCGGTATTGGTGAAATTCTGCTTGGCCTGCGCTTTTATTTGCTCGTTGGTCTGGATCCAGTCAAGGAGCTGGGTGCGCTAGCGGTTGTATTTCGCGTAAGCCGCCTGGTAATCCTCAAGAGCCTTGTCGTGGCGCTTTTTTTCGTCGAGCGCGGCGTCATCGCTGCCGCCAAGCGCCTTCGCAAGATAATTGCCGCCGATAAAGGTTGCCGCATTGAGGATTGCGCCGCCAACAACAATTGCGACGATTGCCATCCTTATATCATGAGTCTATTTTTTTAATTGCTAGTTTAAACGTTGTATTTCGCGTAAGCCGCCTGGTAATCCTCAAGAGCCTTGTCGTGGCGCTTTTTTTCGTCGAGCGCGGCGTCATCGCTGCCGCCAAGCGCCTTCGCAAGATAATTGCCGCCGATAAAGGTTGCCGCATTGAGGATTGCGCCGCCAACAACAATTGCGACGATTGCCATCCTTATATCATGAGTCTATTTTTTTAATTGCTAGTTTAAACGTTGGAAGGGATAATTTTTTGGTCCTCAAGATAACCTTTGAGTTTGATTGCGCCAAATACAACCGCAGAAAACTCAAGATAGTTCATAAAACTAGTGCTGGGGTCTGTTAAAAAATTTTCTTTTAAAACCTTCTTCCCAACCCAACCAATGCCAACGATAGTACCTGTAATCACCAAAGTATCCATAATATCTTTGGCAAGCGTGTTCCCAGACATGCCAATATAACTTTGCGACAAAACTTCAAATAAAGTAATTTGGTGGTTGAGGTTTCAACTCTCTATCAGCCTCTTTTTTTTAGCCGATTTTTCATGTTTGCTTTTGCTTTCATCATCTTCGTTAATTAATAAATCGTCAGGACCGTGATTTTCATCTTCTATGTCCTCTTCCTCAACAAATACAAGCCTGGGTAGACGGGGGTTTTGAAAAAACGCTTTTGTTACTTTGTATATTTCAAACCCTATAAATAGTCCTCCCACGAAAAGGAAAAACGTTTCATGGTTCTGAATGCTTTTGAAACACATTGCTGTATACAAATGCTGCAAATATTCAAAAAGCATTTAACGCATCTTTAATAATTCTGTTTTTAAGCGGCCGTGGCTTAGCGACGAGCTGCTTCTAGTAATATCCATTTTTTTTTGTGGTTATTTTTCGTCGTGGTGTCCGTCGAGAGGCCCGTGCCCCTCTCGGCCAGAGGAAGAAACATTTACATAAAGTAAAGTAATAAGTTTTCTAATAACGGCGCCCGGAGTTGAGCTCATGACCTTCAAATTCCAACCTCGGTCCCTTATCCGATTGCGCTAATGAGACACCTCTTGCGGTTACTGGAGAATTTTGTAGTAAATAAGGTCATTACGTCGGTCACGCATCGTCTCTTTAAAAGCCGTTCAATGCTCAAGGGCTACAGAGGAAAGAAATGTTTTGTCAGAATTGAATTACTCCGATGTACATCCAGTAGGAAAGGAATTTATTCGAAAGCGTTTATTTTGAGCAGTATTTCACAACATCGATGACTTAACTAAAGCTATTCGGAAGACCGTAAATGTTTTTCAACTGAACTTGTAGATTTTGGTGGCCATAAAATACAGGGGTCAGAGTCGGAAATGGCGAAATCCTTTCAAAAAGAAATGTTTAGTCAGAATTATAGGAAATGAATTTATTTGAGCGTTCCTTTTGACCCGAAATATTGACCGAGTTAGTGATGGTGCAATACCGGAAGTACTAGTGATTGTGCAATACCGGAAGTGAAATACAGCTCTTTTGCGTGGCGTTGTTTGAACATACCTTGGTAGTATTGAGATATCGGTTTTCGTCGAGAAACTGGTCAACGGATCGAAGACTTAGATTTATAGCAAATTGTTCGCTTTCTTCGAAATTGTCAAACAAATCGAAGTGCCAGTGTTTTGTCAAGCTTGAGCTGGCCTTGGTTTCTCCATAGAATATCCATTATCCAATATCCAGCCTTGGTTTCTCCATAGAATATCCATAGTATCGGTTCAGTACTTTTCCGTGTTAAATTGCAAAATAGGTTTACAGCTTAAGCGTTGACAAAAGAAAAAAAAACAAGTGAAAAGGAATAGAAAAAAAAGGGATCAAAGAGCTGAGCTGCCATTACAATACGTAAAGAGCGCACTAACCCACTAGGCCACCAAAACCTTCTCTAACCGCCTGATCGAATTTTAAATTCTTTATCATTCAGAGTGACGAATTGACTGTCATACCATCTGAAAGGTGACATAAATTGAATTACGATCAACTTGAACTTATCCTGTGCATTAATCCGGCTCGGATGGTCAAAAAGGCCGCTTCTAATTTTCGCAGAATTTCTTGTTAATTTTTAAAGGAATGGTATTGGGAATAATTGCATTAATTTCATTAATACGATTTTCTAATAACGGAAGCTTTAGATAAACAATTGAGAATAAAAATTAGTGATAAAAATTGTGAATGACGTTTCGATGACTCGTTCATCATTTTCAAATTCGTAAAAACTAAAAGTCAAATTCTTGTGAGTTCTTTATATGCTAAAATGTGTGTGGGAATCTCGTTGCATGTAATTAAAAACGCTACAATGTGGAACGTAGAAAGTGATAATTAGGTACTAAATAGTTTTGCTTTGATTGAATCAGATTGAGTGTTCAGCTTAGGTTTCATTTCTTGGATAAAAAGCTTAATTTACGAAATGCTTTTTATCCAAGAAATGAAACCTAAGCTGAACACTCAATCTGATTCAATCAAAGCAAAACTATTTAGTACCTAATTATCACTTTCTACGTTCCACATTGAAGCGTTTTTAATTACATGCAACGAGATTCCCACACACATTTTAGCATATAAAGAACTCACAAGAATTTGACTTTAAGTTTTTTCGAATTTGAAAATGATGAACGATTCATCGCGATCGAAACGTCATTCACAATTTTTATCACTAATTTTTATTCTCAACGATTTTCTAAAACCTGTTTAACCGTGTTTTTGGTTGTTTCTCGCCATTGTTTTTCAGCAAAATCATCAATTTCACCAATTTCATCAATTTAATTTTTTGTTTTAGCCAAGAATGCTTTTCCCACAGCGGCAATTAAAGGGTTAGAATTTTCAGCTGCCTCAAAGGCGCATTTTTCAATGGTTTCTTTGGCAAGTGTAAAAAGCTCATTTTTATGCTGTTCAAGCCTATTAAAATTCCAGTTTCTTTTGTCGTGGTCAAGTAAAACAAGCGCGCCAAGAAGCCGTGAAATTCTGCCGTCGACACACTGAAGATCAAATTCAAGTTTTCCTTTTGAATTGTAACGTTGCTCCCAACAATCAACCAATGCGTCAAATACCGCTTGCCTTATTTTTTGCGCATTTTCGGTATTTAAAGGATCATTTGCCCTTGTCCAAATACGCCTTAAAGTTTCATAATCTGTTGCATTTGCTGAACTGGTGAATGAACGCGTTGAATCAATATATTGGACGGCTATTTTGGCTTGGTTTTTTAATAGTTTTTGTTTTTCTTTTGGATGCCAGCTGGTAAAATTATCATTATCATTAACTTCTTTTAAAATTTCTTTAACATCTGCAAGCTTTACATTAGCCTGCTCAACACGCAAACGGGAAATAATGTCTTGTTTTAAAGCATTAACTGAAGTGTCATGACTATTTTGACTGTCGTTTCTATTTTCTATTTTTGTATTAAAATAATTATTTACATCATTAATTCGCCGCGGCTCTTCTTCAATTGTTATAATGGTAGTAATTTCATCAGTTTCATTAGGTCTGTCCCAACCCATTAATTCAAATAAATTATCGACCCTTATAATATTGTTACGCCCGTTGTTTTTAAAATAAGGGCTATTTCTTATAAGAAAAGCACCAGCGGTTGATGCAATTGCAACCCCCGAAGCGGTTAAAAAAACTTTTCGAAAAGTCTCGGCCTTTTCTTTCGCTTTATTGTCTGAAGAAAAAAATCCATTATAAACCATAAAAACACCTGCTCCAAGTGCAGAGCCTTCAAAAAACGCGGAAGTGTGTTTAAGTATGTGAGAGAAAGTCTCCATATACATAAATATTTTTTATTCAATTAATCCATACCTCTTATCCCAATTTTTTGGTTTGGGTATTTTGGTTTTCTTTTGAGGCGCGGGGATCGGCGCTGGGGCAGGTTCTCTGGCGACAACAGGTGGCGGGCTTGGGTCTTTTTTTTGTGAAGACAATGACTGAAACCTTTCTTGTATCGCTTCACGCTGGTAATAAACGCTGGCCGCCCCAACAATAAGCCCGCCCACACCCACAAAAGTGCCCCAAGAAATGCCACCTTTGTCTTTGGGGCTTTCACTCGCAGGTTCCTGCACTGTGGTGGCAGGAGCAGCAGCCGCAGCTTCCTTTTCTTTATATTTTGCAAGCTTGGCTCTGGAATCTTCCAATTCTTTTTTCTGTGCTTCTCGTGCCTGCCTTGTTTTTTCTGCTACCGCTTTTCCAGCTGCAACCCGTTTGGGGTCTTTTTCGTTTTTTGGCGGTGTGGCAGGAGAAGTAAGTCCATTGGATGGCTGCTGTGCCTGTGTTTGGGCAGCGGGTGCTTCCGCCATTGTGTATAAATTTAAAATAAAAATTCAATTGGTAAGAAATTATTCAGCAATTGCTTAGTAATTATTCAGCAGTCTCTGAGGATTGCACAGGAATTTGTTCAGCAACCGTTGGCCCATTCTCATCCTCTGTGCTGGTAAAATCAATGTGTTTTGCTGTTATCAGCACCGAGTTGGCCAAAGCAAGCCACCTGCCAAATTTCAAACCAAGCCAGCCTGTTAAACAGGAAAGCTCATTTGTGATTATGTAGTCCTCTTTTATCTCTTTCCGGTAATCCTCAATGTCTTTGATAGTAACGACCGACCCAGCGGCTTTGGTCACAAGAAAAATGAAGCTGTCAATCAAAATTTCGGTTGTCTTCGAGCCCACGTAAGATTCATACCTTTTGTAATATTTCTCAACATCTTTGTCGGTAAGGCGCTTAACCTGTTCTTGCGTCATCTGTACGCCGATAGCCTCCTTGCACTTTCCCGTCGTCACCAGAACGGCCAGCTGCTCGCGTAGAGCGGGGATATCGGGGCCAGGCGATACCAAAGTCAGGGCACTGCCGGCTGGCGCGCCAGTTGCTTCTGCTTCCAGCATGTTCATAACTTCTGTCATTGCTTGCTGCTCTTCAGCCATCTATACTTCAGCTTCTTTTTTTAATTCTCGGTGGTGGGGGTAACATCAGCTGCACAACAAATGGACGCCGCATCGAGAAAACAAGGTAAGAAAACTCTCGCTCTTTCAGTTTCGAAATCATGCCTTTGTACTCCTCTGGGGACAGGTCGCGTGCATAGTCCTCAAATATAGATTTCATGGTCTTGACTGGTGGGCTGTAAAAAAGGACGACCGCTGCGATGTTTTCGCGGAAAGACGCGGTTATGCTGGTGTAGTTCTGTGTCAGCACCCACACGCTGATGCCGGCGTGCCTCGCTGAAAAGGCGAGATGAACCAGCTGGCCTGTGCGTTTTTTTTTTACCTCTTTCGAGGCGGCGCAGTCGCCAAGTATTATTAGAGTGTTGGTTCCCTCAAAAGCAAAAGTAACGATCTTTAACCAAATTTCTACTTCGTGCTGCTCGCAAATCACGACATACACCCGCGAGTCATTTTCCGCAAACCTGAAAAGGGTCTTATTGTAAGCGAACGTCGGGCAGATACGAACAATGTAGTCGAACTTTTTACGGCAAGGGCCCCTGAGCTGGTCAACCACAAACTTTGTTTTGCCACAGTTTGTCGGCCCCACTATGAGAGCATTGAATGGAATCTTATCCGGATTCATTCCGACTTATTATAACTCAACAGATTGCAATTGCCTGCCCAATACGTTGAACTGCGCGTCGCTGATTGTTAAAATGTGGCAGTTGACGTTTCCAGAGCCGCTGGCGGTCCGCTTGATCTCAAGCAGTACTGACCCCGTCTTTTGTGTTGACAAGTCTAACCCCGCTTCCGTGCATTTCATTGGCTGCCATTGACCTCAAGTCAATCAGAAGCCCGAATCGGTTGCCTATGTAAAACTTTGTCAAATTCATGTGTTGCGTTTTGTTTGTTTTTTTTCATGAAAAATCGGCTGACTTCCTCCCAAATATCTTTATTATCGAGGCCGCTGTTGTATAGCTTGTTGGGCGCGCCATTAACCGTGACGCTTACTTTTTTGATGTCGGGGTTGAAAAACTTTTCCGAAACCCTCGCGCCTGCTGTGTAAGGTTCGATGAAAAGCACAAGAATTCCTTTCAAAGACCTTCTTTGTGGGTTGGCGTGGATGTTTAAACGTTCTGCGGATCCTTTTGCAAATGAAACAACCTCTTCCCTGTGCACAAAGTCATACATGAACTCTTTCCCGGAGTTATAACGTTTTTTCCGCTTCATTGGCCAAATCTTCATTTCGAATCGTTTCATATTCGATTTGGATATTTGTCAGCTTGTATTTTAGTTTTGTAGTATCTGAGCCTTTTACGACATTATCAGCACTTGCCAGGGTAAGTTCAAACAAAAGGTCGTTGTAAAGAGCTTGGGGGTAAAAGATTCCGTGATCAGTTAGGATTTGATGGTCAAGCCGAATGCGGTACTTGTTTTTGTAAATGGTTTCCAGCTTGGTTTCAGCGACGACACTTGAGGTGGGCTTATCGCCGGCATCTGAGCGAATCTTGTTAAGATTATCGCTCTGAATGCCCTCGAGCACCATGTTGTCCCGCTCCTCTTGGGGAAGAAAAAGGTCCTCCCAAATTTTGAAAATATCGTAGCTGGCCGTGTCCTGCAGTATTGTGCTCCCGTATTTTACAACCAGCTTGTCAACCAGAGCCCGCGAGACGTTTTTTCACGAGATAGTTGTTGGCGTGGCCACCGGCTAAATAAATTTTAAACAAAAGAGAAAGAGAACCTGGGACGAGAACCTCGTTTTGATTCAGTTTTGGAACAGAGACATAAAAAGTCACTCCGGGTTGGCGTCACTTTTGTTAAATGTTATTCGGTTAATTATGGGTTCAGCTATCATTGCGCCGAGCATTTTTTTCTTTGTGTGAAGGCAGAAGTTTTTCATCCACCGCGGCCATGATATAATCTGGTGTTAAAAATTCAATTGGAAAATTAAAAAAAATTAATATATTACGCAATGGCAGAAGGTGGTGTACCAGACGACTCTTATCTTGATCCTTTATTGGATGAAAAAGATGATGATGACGATAATGAGGTTGACACGACTAGGCCTTTTTACCAGCCGGGGTACACATCAACACCATATCATGGTGGCGAAGAAATTGGGATGCGAACTCATTTGGAAGAAACGAGTGGACTGCCGGAAACTTCCTTTGCTGAGACCTCTTTTGGCGGCGACGGCATCCCTTTACTCGAGGGTCTTACTCATCAAGATGACAAACCTGCTATGCTTGAAAGAGCAAAGGATTTCATAAAAAAGAAGCTCCCCCGGGTGGATTTTAGGAAATTGGGCCCAATTGGTTTCAGCAAAAAATCCGGCGATGAAACAACAATTGTGTCGTTTGGTTCAAAGGGCGGTGAAACCAGAATTTTCAAAAAGAATATGAGCGGCCTTCTTAAAACCTTTACCGACAAGTTTAAAACAAGCCTTGGGCCCGAAGCTGAATCTTTGATTGCTGACAAGAATCAAGAAATAAGACAAACGCGGCAAAGCCTTAGAGAAACAGAAAAACAACTTAAAGAAGCTGAGCGGCTAAATGCACTAAAAGAAAAATGGGCACAAGAAGCAAAAGATCTGCGAATAAGATTAGAACAAACTCAAGCAAAAATTGATCAATTTGGTGGTTCAAACGTCGAAAACGAATTGGAATTGCGCGAGCTGCAGCAACGGGCCAGAAACTATCGTGAAGATTATGAAAACGCAAAAAAAGAGGTGGCTGCTGTGGAAAAACAGAAAAAACAGCAGGAAAAGCAAATAGCGCAAGAAAAGGCAAATATTGGACGAATCCGGGCAGGCCTTGAAGAAAAAGAAACAAGAAGAAACGCTCTCGAGCGTGGTCTCAATGATACAAAAACCCTTGATGAACTTAAAGAACAAGAAGCTGAGATTAAACGCCAAAATGAACAGGACCAGGAAATAATCGAAGATACCGGCACTTCCCCTTCTGACAGGCAGGCCGCGGAAGGCAGGATGGCCGAAAGAACAGAGGAGCTCGCGCGCTTGCAAACAGAGATTGCGGAAAGAGAAGAGGAGCTTCCTCTGCGTGAGCGGGTGAAAGCTATTTTTAAAAAATACGGAGTTACCATCACGGCGATTGTTCTTGCGGCTGGTGTAACGATTGGTGCTGTGGTTGGCGCCATCACCAACTCTTTGAAAGCTCTTGGTAAAGGGTTGGGAAACGGCCTGAAAGAAATAGGCCAAAAAACAGCTTCACTTTTGCACGGCCTTATCGGCTCGATTGTTTCTTTCCTTTTCAAAACAGCCGGCGAGGCTATCAACTTTCTTGCCGAGCACACCTGGCTTTTGATTCTGGCTGTGGTTGCTTTTCTTGTTGAAATGTATGTTAAGAAGAATCGCTAGTTTTGCGGCTCTTCAATGAAAAGAACACGACCCCAGCAAGCACAATGGCTCCTACCACTACAACTATTTTGTTTATGTTGTAGGTATCGTTTCCGGAGTCCGCTGGTGGGGTTGGTTCTTCCACCGAAGGTTCGGGTGTTTCAGCCAGATCTGAGATTGGTGGTGGAGACGATTTTTTTGTTGGGTTTTGGCCTTTCATGGCAGCTTTGTGGATAGGGTTTGACGGATGGCTGTTTGGTTGGTTTACCTTTGAAGGGCCGCCAGCCATCAGGTGAAGCGCAGCTTTTTTTGTGCCCTGATTTACGTCATTGTTTACACCAAGTTTCATACCCGGCGTGGCCTGCTTGAGCTTGTTGTTGTAGCCCACCACGCTTCCTGAGTTTAAAACCATATTCGACGGCATCACCCAGCACCCAGGCGCCACTGCCAAATTCAAGCGCACCTTTGCTTCGTCCACAGCTAGCTGGTAGCGCTGAACGCTTTTTGAAATGTCTGGTGTGTGGATGGCGTCCTCCATCAGAATGAGAAATTCTCTTTGGACCTCCTTAGCTCTGCCGCCATTTCCAAGAATGCTGCTTCTTACGTTTACCTGTGACCCTAAAATGCAGTAAACAAACGCTTCTATTGACTGGTTCAGGGGTGCCATGCCGGCCTGAGTGAGCCCGTGGGCGGCATCCGGCACAAAGCACTCAAACTGTTTGTCTGAGTCCTGGTCGTTTCTGATAAAATGAATTTTATTGCCGGCGTCGTCTGTGCCACCTTCCGTCTGCAAACCTTTGATTAGATGGGTTTGAAAGTGGTGTGGGGTATTGCCAGAGCTTTTGCGCAAAGTCACCATTGTCGTACTGAATGAATACGTAACCGAGGCCGTGGTTTTGTCCGTGTGTGAAACGAAAGTCTGAGCTTGGATTGACACCGAATTCTGCGCAAATCCTTCTGAAAGAAGCTTTGTCATATTTATTGTTTTTTTTGGTCAAAATTGGGGCCATCTGGCAGAGAGCTTATGCTTTGAATTCCGCCCATCTCAAAAAGAATTCGCCTTGTTGTGAAATAAACGTGAAAGAGGTAAAAGGAGCGAAGCTGCTCTGCTCCTGGGGCATTCCTCAAAACGTCACCCGTCAAAATTTCTCTTGAGACACCACAGCCCGTTGTTGCACACCAAAACGCAAAGTTCAGCTGTTGAGGCAAAAACCCCATGTGTGGACCGCCAAGTCATTTCCTTGCAACTTTGGATGTGTTGAATGTTATCTTTGTGTCTTTAAAAATGTTTCTGTACTGCGTTGTGAAAAAGTCTATGGGTGTTACATAAATTTTTTGCAAACCGTTCAGCTTTTCGCCGATCTGTGATTGAATTTTTTCTGTGAAATCGACCGCTGGGATTGTCTGCGGAGGACTCCCCGAAATGGCGGAAAGCTGTGATGGGAAACCCCCGCTTGGTTGCATACCCAGTGCCTTTTTAATTGCCTGAGGCCAATACTTGCTTTCTGAACCAAAAACGCTTTTCAGGTAGTTAGGCCCTGCTTTGTACATAATTTCCGCTGTTGCCTTGTGGTCTTTGGTAAAGTTGGCTTCAGCGGTAAATTTGCTCTTGTCAGCGTTAGGGAATTTAGACAAAAAATCTGCCCAAGCCTTGTCTTTTGCATTTTTTGAAATTTGTTGGGCCTTTGGCGTTTGCACCCACTGAAAAAAATTTGCCATCTTATTAAAGGGGCAATATTTTCAAATTGGATGTTTATATTTTATTGAAATACAATGGTTATGATCACCATTTCCACAACTGACAACCCCTGCACCGTTTATTTTGACGAGCGGATTCCTAAAGCCGATTATGTGCGGCTTGTTTCTTGCACGCTTTGCAATTCGTGGCACAATTTAAAACAAAACGGGAAAATTTGTTGATAATCGTGGTGAAAGAATAAAAAAACAGTATTACAGGGGCATTATACGCTTGAAGGAATGGCAAAAGAAATTAAAGGTGCTTTCAAACAATACTCAGAACCGTTAAGTACCGAAATAAATTCGCCTTTGGGGCGATGGTTATTTACAATGAAAACAACAGAAATATAACATTTGATGAAACTCTTGCCGAGTTTCTTGGTATAGACAAAAAATTGTTGTTTATTACATTTGTCAAACAGCTAAAAACACCAACTAGTTATTTTGTTCATTGTGATTTGGTTGACACAAATAGAAATTTGTTGAATGGTAAAAAATCAAATCTTCTTGCACAAGTTGGAATCAAAGGAAAGGCTTACGAAAATGTTAACTATCAAACAGATGAGGTGTCATATCTTCGTGCCGCTTCAACGAGTGAACATGTAAACAGTGTAACGCTTTCAGTCAAAGATGAAAATGGAGAACTGTTTGATTTCCGCGGACAAAAGCTTTACTTTGAGTTGATGATAATTTAAAGAAAAAAAAAATTGGTTAATAATATCATGCCGAATGAGGATGTGATGCCGTTTGCCCCCGAGGCAACTGCTCCACCCGAAAACGTTGCAGAACAGCAGTACACACCTCTTTATCCTGTTCTTCTCAATGCTGAAACTTTCAGGCTGACTGAGCTCAGCAAAACTGACAAACAGATTTCTGATGAAGCGGAGCACTACAGAGTTGTGCTAAAAAAATACAAAAAGGCCCAAAAGGCCTGCAGCTATGCTGTTGCCTGCCTTGGCGTTGCAACAACGGCTCTTTCTTCCGGGGCTGTAACCTCTGCACTGACTGGCGTTGGATTTGTGGTCAGTGTTCCTCTCGGTGTTGTGGGTGGTGTTTGCGGTGCGGTTTCCACCGTTTTGACTGGGGTCAACAAAAAGCTTGAGCGAAAAATAAACAAACACAACAGATTAAGTGCTCTTGCTACAACAAAGCATGACACAATAAATGCTTTTGTTTCCAAGGCGCTCGATGATAATCGTGTCACAGACTTGGAATTCAGACACGCAACTCTTGAAATGAAAAGCTACAACCAAATGAAGACGAATTTGCGTGCAAGCTTTACCGAAAAACAGCCAGCCCCGGCGCCTCCAGACCTTAAAAAAATAAGGGAAGAGGTTTGCGAAGAATTCAGAAAAAAGCTGGCAGAGAGCGCAGCCTTGAACTAAATTTTTGGGAGAAAAAGGCTAGATTTTATCTAAGTTGAAATGCGTGACGCCATTTAAAGAAATGAAAAAGATATAAGGCGCAATGATAGCCTTGGTCCATGGAATGTGCTGTTTTTTATTGGACGTTTTAACACCTTGATTGGCAAAAAGAGGTAAGACAAATTACCTTTGAATTCGTCGAAGTGATAAAAGAAGCAAAAAAAAGAAAACGATATTATGGCTGGGAAAACCCCCAACACGCTTCCTGTCTCATATGACATTTATTGGTGAAAGGTCAAACAAGCCGTATCTCAACAGCGTTTCAAAAATTCTTCTTCATAGTCTTCAGGATCAAACCAAGGCGGTTCAATATAGTGTTTCTTGTCCCCTTGTTTGGGGCATAAGTCACAAAGCCCATTGCAAGGGCAAGGTAAATATTTGAATACACTAATCTTGTGATTCGGTTTTTTCTGTCACACACGGGGGCATTAGAGATAACTTTATTAATCACATCCCAACCCATTCTTCCCCTTTCTTCAATTTTGTCCACAATAATTTCAAGAATCATGATATTGCCTGCTTTCTGTGGCAGATTTATAAAATCGTCATAAGCGGAAGAATATAACTCTTTTGGAAGCGAACAACATCCACGCGCAAAGTTTATGTATTCCAATTCTCCGCGTGTTTTTTGTGCTGGTGATGGAATTAAATCATCAGCGGAAGAACAAAATTCTTTTGGAAGAAAACAACATTTGCACATATTGTTTATATATTCCAATTCTTCACGTGCTTGTTCCAGCTCTTGTTCTTCTCTCTTTTTTTACTCCTCTTGTGTCTCAGAATCATCATCATCGTAATCCCAGTATTCGCACCGCTCCTCAGAATTTTTTATAACGACTTGGGCGGGCGCCCCGGGGTTTCCCCCCGCCTCGGGGTTTACCCCCTCAGCCACGTCATTTCCGTAAAACTCGGCAATAATTTCGTCAGCAAATTGTGCTGCTGCCATCTTGGGTATATAATGTTTGCAGTTTTCTTCAATAGGCGAGACGTGGTGGGACAAATTACATTGTTTTGGCAACAAAACAGGTTAAACCGGTTTTGCAAACACACATGTAAAATGGGGGTTCTGGGAGCAGCAAACACAATAAAATGCATATCAAACAGAGCCGAGGAGCAAAGTGACGAGGCTCTGTTTGATATGCATTTTATTGCGTGCAGCTGTCCCAGAACCCCCATTTTACATGTGTGTGGTTAGGTTTCCAAACGTAAAAACCAAAGCTCTAAGTATCATATCTGTCAGTTCTGTGTACTTCCAATTTAAGGTTACTTATTAAGACTTTAAAATTTTAAAGGAATTTCTCCAAAAAGCAAGCAAAATAGTTTACTAATTGAGTTCTTCAACCGGTTCTCATTTGAATTAACCAATTGGCGTTCCACACCAGATGCCTAAGAAGAATTCTTGGCGTCTCCTGGTAAGACCATGTGCCAAATGAAGTGATCTTCGAGAGAACCAGCCAAGTACCGCTCATTAACATCCTACGACACAAACGTCTTACATGGCTCGGACATGTCATCCGTATGCACCAAACTCGCATGCCCCGCCGCTTGCTCCACTGGGAACCACGAGGACGCCGTCGCCCAGGCAGACAGCACATGCGCTGGAAAGATACAGTGTCGAGAGACTTGCAAGACTCTGAGCTTTCCTTCGAAGAGGCAACAGTGTTAGCGCAGGACCGCAAGGAGTGGCGATCGTTTGTGTTGGCGCTATGTGGGCTCGGCCCACGGCAGCAGTAATGTAATGTAATAATACAAGTACAATGAAAGATGAATTAAGAGCTCAAGCCAAGCGACTCATAAACTCGATCACCATTCAAACTTTATTCGTTCCACTGGTTCATGGTCGTTGTTCCATCACCATCTGTATACACATTTGAACAAAATGTCTCTAACTTAAATGGTCTCCGCACCTTTTCCCTTTTGCGGAGCTTTATCTGTTTTGTTGCCACAATTCAATTGCTAACATTTTCGACGCCATATTGGATGTTGTTTCACTTGAAAAGTCGAAAGAGCTTGGGGATGAATTGCCCAATAATGAATTACCGACAGCGCAGACGCTTCACGTGTCATGCTCAAGCGATGTAATCTCCTGGCGAAAATAGGAAGTAATTTGGCCCTCTATTGTATTACGAGGTTTACTCACTTACAATCTCTGTTGTAACGATGGTATTTGCCTAGAGTCGATACCAAAGAAGAGCTAAGACAGAAGCTTGAAGGAAAGCATCTCTGGGTGTGTCAGAATTAAATCGGAAATTTTAGTAAGACTAGTCACACAAGGTATTTTTGATGTTCTGGGAGAGGGAAGGAGAAACGAACTTAGGGCTTAAAATTCCCAAAATGGGGAATAGTCAGTTATAAAGGCATGTGACGTTAGAATGTCATAAATTCCAAAACATCTGTCATATTGAATCCAACAGTCTGGCTTTCATGACTATTCCATGAAGTCAAAAGATCACTTTTGTCAATGACAGTGAAATTAAAAGAGTAGACAATGAGTACTAAAGGAATGAAAAAGTGCAAAAAAACTCTGTTTGTCACAAGAAACATGAAAAAGTCAATAAAAAACTGAGAGTAAGACGAGAAAACTCACGCTTAAGTAATTATGCCTGACAAAACAAGGTCGCCATGGAAACAAGATAGAGTCCTATAAATAAAGTTTTGTTTGGCCAACTTATAAACTCACTAAACAACTAGTTTCATTGTATTTTGATTACTTTTCTTGTTATCAGTGTTTCTTCGTCACCTTTCATACGGTCCCGAGTCGAAACTTAGCTAGTACAAATACGCAAAATTTAGTTTCAAATCCACAGTAGGAAAATTGATTGATACCCTATGGTTTGCAAATATATGTTTCCTTTAATAATTTACTTTGGGATCATTGATTGTTTGTTAAATCTGCGATTGGCGTCTAAAAAACTCTCCTAATAAGGAATTAAGACTTTGACCGGAAGTGCATAGTAGGTAACTTCTCTTAAAGTGTATCGTAGTAAAGAAGCCTCAACCTTAGTATTTTTTTTCTTGATATTACTAAACTAAGGGTTGAACTTTGCAGGAATACTAAGACTTGACGATATAAAACATGGGCATGGAAAATATACCATCTGAAAAACAGGCTATTTTCGGTTGCTCCCAATATACTTCAGATAGGACCAAGTTGTGATAACAGCCACAGCCTAACGAAAAATTGCCATGAGCCAATGTTCTTACCCATAGAAGCTTAAGGATAGGGCATTACAAATATGGTTTTGGTTTTGTTTGAAATTAATTGTACGTTGATAAAAGGGAGATTGAAAAGTGGCAAAATTGCATTGAAAATCAGCCTCTCGGGACCCCTGAGAGGCTGATATCCGGAACTCGGCCAAAAATAAGTCGTTGAAGCAGAAACTTTGGTATATTACATAAGTCCACACAACGACTTTGTGTACCAATTTTAAGCGAAATCGGCCGACCTTCATTTCCAAGTCTGCCCCGGTCTCTCTTGCAGAAGCTCTTAAATAGACATTCAAATTTATCTCGTTTTCTTCCAACACGTTTTACTGCTGCCGCCTTAATGGGTCAAACTTTGTTCTAGTGCCATTATCTATTTGTTGAGGCTGGGGTCGCATCGTGGACTCGTCCGTTCGTCCAAACATTCCGGTTTGAAATTAATGTTGAAATGTTTAGTTGCTGAAACTTGCGCTAAACCGTACTGGAAATGGGATCAAATCCGTTTAATTTAAAAGTTTATTTTTAAGATAAAAATAAGACAGTCGATTTATGTTGCAGAAAGTACAGTAAAAGCTGGTACACAAATGGGCGAATATGACGGTTTTTCTAATTTTCTGGATAGTCAGGACAACCTAGTGATCGAGAAGTATACTAATTCCGGAAATTCTTCCCAACGAAATCCAGTTGCACGTACTTGATTTTGGACCTAGAGTTGGCTAGACTATAAAATGCAGGCGAAGTTTTGCCATACACTGAATAACAGTCAAGTCAATTGTGATATGCCTCTTCAAGAACCTCCGACACATGTAAAATAAAGTAGACCAAAGCGGCCCTGTATTAATTTTACAGTTGCTCACTGAAATCCCCGATATTCTCAGCCGAATGATACGAGACCCTCCAGTAAAAAAAGGCCGTTATCGTATTTATTAGATTATTAACGCCGCCCTCGACTTAATTGTTTAACGCCGCAGATGGAAGCAAAAGTACCAATAAACGCTGCACCCAATCAGAAGAACGGGGCTTTTATTCGAGGATTGTAAGGAAAAAAAACACAAGTGCACGTACAAGCCAGACAATTATAATTCTATCTCAGCAAAAAAGAGACATATTGGAATTGTATTAAAGTTTGAGCATGTCCGATGCGGCATTTAATAAAGGGCTGTATTTTTTTCGAGGGCGACGTTTATTTCAAAATCATCTTTCTTATGACAACAATTACGGCAGATCATTTGCAAATATTATTTAAAAGAGGAACGTGTTTAACCGCCGCGGCGTTTAATGAGTAAATACGGTATACCCCGGATTTTATGGCTTTCATTAATTTCATTTCTTTGCGCAAAACGCGACAACGAGAGATGTCAGCTTAAGTAAGCATTTGTGGGTGACAAGCGCAGTTGAATAACGAATTTGCGCCGACTTGGCAGCATTACATAAAATGGTCAACCACTAAATGGCAGTTATATAAGAAGCGGATATTTTTAACTGAGAGGAAATTTATGTCATATTTCTTGAAACGGAGGCAAATGTTTTTGAGCTGTTTTCGGCTTCCTGGATCTCGGCATTTCGTGAAAGAAAACATTTTAGTCTTTGCTCAACGTTTGGTACATTCCAATATCCAAACAGATGGAAGGGATATATTTACTACATGAGAAAAAGTAATATTTTAGATGGGCTATCGTAGCATACAATTTCATGCTTACTGTACTTACTAGAAACAAGAATATGAGCAGTAGCAGCGAAAGATAAGTTGTATCCCATCCTGCTCCAACTGTAATCTGATTGAAAGGATATTTTGACAAAGTGTCCAGTGACAATAACACTATCTCCAGAACGGATACCACAATATTTACCAAAGTCCTTGTTATTCTCATTCTTGATGCTCAAGTAGTCAAACCTGTAGACAAGAAAATGTTTATCGGCTCATGAGAAGATGAGATGAGAAATGGCTCATATAGGTATGTAGATTTAATTTTTCGACCTTGGAAAACAAAAGGTGTCACTTTTTACATGATTCGAAATCTTAAAGGAAAGCGTTCATACAGACAAATATACCATTTTAATTAAAACTTATTAACTTATTATTATTACTAATCGAACTACCTAAGACAGAAATAAATACCTGGTAATATAGTGTAGAAGCATATTTCAGACTAATAGGGAAATCTTTTATTCAGTTCTTTTTTTCAGAATTTTCAACTGTAATTCTCATTATCTTAAAAGGTGTTTTAGCTGTGGTGTCGGAATAAAGTTATTTTCTCGTAACGAAACTTTTGCCTAGAGCTTTCAGCTATGTTAGTGGTTTGGAATTAATTTAACGTCGCGCTTTTTCTGCGGACCGTGAAAAGCCAACCAGTATATATACATGGCTCCGAACAATGAACGAATGAAAAGGACACGGTAAAGCCAGCATGAGGCAACTACTGTCTGGATATGGCAAATCAAAAGTTCCACCTTTTCCTGGATATAATTAAGGCGGCTTTCGAGCAATTTCGTTCGATCAAACCCGGCCTAGGAAATGTAACCAGGTAAAACAAAAGTTAACAGCGTTTGTAAAACGAGAAACACAGCCAGCAACAGAGACACAAGTGGGTTTGTTATTACGTACAATTAATTGAAAACAACTGGGAGTTTCTTCAGAGACCGTTACAAAACTTGAGGGACAAATCCCTGACAACAGTGAAATTACTTTCCCAAGACAACTCAGTAACTCTGACTAAATTATCACGAAGTTGAGGTTCTGTAATATAATGCTGTGAAAGCAATTTATTTTTGGCTCACCTGCAGGATAGATGATAATATTCCAAGTCAAAATAGTTGAAGGCTATCTTCATCGTCATGCCGTGTGGAATATAAACCGAATAAGCACATTCCATGTTGTTTGGATAGTTGTTAGGATATCCAGGACTGAGCAGGATGTTGTTGGAAACTCTACCACAGCCTGCAGTGTAGAAATTAATATAAGGACAAACTGGTAACATATTTTAAGTATTCGTAATTTTTTAGCGCTTCAGGTTACGCCACTGGGGATCATTCTAGCTTGGCGTGTGTGGGAAAACGGTCTTAGAATCTAAAACTTAATTCATTGTCTTCTTGGGTTGCAACATGCACCAAACTCAACACCTACTAAAAATTCAGCCTAAACAGACCACGACAACGCATTTTGCTTTGCATTTGGTGTGGTTTTAGTAGGGTTTTGTTGCTATTTTGAAAGTTACAACCAAAATAACTTTCCCGCTGCTGCACAAAGCAGGGAATTGCTCCGTAAAGTGAGCAATACACGGGGAAGTTTCAACCGTAAGAGCTTCGAGAAGGCGTTGCGTGACGAGACAAAGAACGGCTGTGTAGCAGACAAGCATTAGTAACGTTCACTACGAGGTAAATCTCAACAGCAAAGTAACTCTCTCTATATGAATAATAGCGGTCTGATATAAAATATAGTGATTCAGAGTTCATAAACACCAAGAATTGTAAATGTCATATTCAGAACTGTTGTTTACTTGAAACATTTACGATGGAGTAATTAAGAGCTCATCAGGACAAAAAGAGGGTTCTATCATATTTGTTATGACTTCTAAAATGAATAAAGTTAGCTTTCGCCCCATTAAAGTTCAGTTTTGGCTAGAAAATACAAGCTGTTGTCTTAGAAAAATTCGAGAAATAATGGAATCCTTGTTATTGGTATCAAGAAAACTAGTGATGCTCTCTGCTTTGTAATCGCTGTTGCTGGGTTTGTTAAAGGGTTTTAAAGATAATACCAAAATTCACTTACCAGTCGTATTTCCCAAAGAAGCATTTAGAAACCGACCTAAAGACCAGAATATTATCAGAAATGTCACCATTATGATACATTAAATCTCTTGTAGCTCATATAACTAATCCGGCAACAAATAAATAAACAGACAATAAATAATGTCACTCGCGTATGTTACTGAAGCATTTTCCAGGATTGCAGATCGAGTGATCTTACTCCACAGCACATCAAGGAAAACGCTCCTTGTCATAAGGAAAGTAAGTGAAAGAGTAGAACATTTCTTTTCCTTTGGGTCTCATTGTTAATATAATAGTAGACTCAGGGTGTGTTCCTTTCGAAGAATCCAAAAACGGATCACCAGATTTCACGACCGAATGGAACACAAAATCCGAAAAAGATTGTGTTACTGCGGCAACATCGCATATTCATTGAATACAGCGTCAAAACAAGTGACGAGCTCTCTTAATGTGCCTGACGAGGTATGTGATGGAGAGCTCGTCACTTCTTTTTCTAGCCTGGGACCAGGCTCCGCAGCGGGGTTAATTAAGGAGCAAAAAGGAGGAACGTGACGAAAACATGGCCATACATGGCATATATGGCCATACACAGGTGTGCATGGCCATACACGGGCATACATGGCCATACACTGGTGTAAATGGCCATACACTGAATACATGGTGATACACTGGTGTACACGGGTATACACGGGCATACATGGCGATACACTGGTGTAGGCGGGTATACACTGGCATACATAGCCATACACTGGTATAATTGGCCATACACTGGTGTAAACGGGTATTCACTGGTGTACACGGGCATACACGAGTATAAATGGTCATACACTGGTATATATAGCCATACACAAGTATACATAGCCATACACGGGCATACATGGCCATACACTGGTGTACACGAGTATACACGGGTATACATGGCCATACAATGGTGTAAACGGGTATACATGGGCATACATGGCCATACACCAACCTCGTACCTAGGGTCTTCGTTCCCCTTAACCAGCGGTCTGAAAACGAGCGACCCTGGAAAGATCCGATTTGAAAGTACGAAAATATCGGACTTCCGGCTGAACTGCACATGCTTAGGGCTCAGAGAGTTTGTAAGAGTTCTGTTTTACTTCCGTTTATTTGAATTGTTTGAAAAAGCCAGTCAGAGTTGTCAACCTATTGGATCTTTCGAGAGTCTCTCGTTTCGTCAAGCCTGCGCAGTACGAAGCGAAGACTCGAGGGACGAGAATGGGCCATACACGGGCATAATTGGGCATACACTGGTATACATGGCCATAAACGGGCACAAATCGCCATACATTGGTGTTCATGGCCATACACTGGCGTACATAGCCATACACTTGTGTACTAGCCATACACTGACATACATGGCCATACACTGGTATAGATGGCCATACACGGGCATACATGGCCATATACTGGTGTACATGGCCATACCGGGCATAAATGGCCATACACTGAATACATGGCGATAAACTGGTGTACACGGGTGTACATGGGTATAAACGGGCATACATAGTCATACACTGGCGTACACAGGTATAGGCTGGTGTACACGTGTATACACGGGCATACATGGCCATACACTGGTGTAAAGGGGTATACACGGGCATACAAGGCCATACACTGGTGTACATGGCCTTATACGGGTATAATTGGCCATACACTGGTGTATACGGGTATACACGGGCATACATGGCGATACACTGGTGTATATGGCCATACATGGGCACACATCACCATACACTGGTGTATATGGCCATACACTGGTCTTCATGACCATACACTGGTGTACATGGCCATACACTGGCATTCATGGCCATACAATGGTGTACATGGCCATACACTGGCATTCATGGCCATACAATGGTGTACATGGCCGTACACGGGCATACATGGCCATAAACTGAATACATGGCGATACACTGGTGTACACGGGTATACATGGGAATACATGGCCATACACTGGTGTACATGGCCATACATTGGCATACATAGCCATACACTGGTGTACATGGCCATACATGGGCATACATGGCCATACACTGGTTTACACGGGTATATACGGGCATACATGACCATGCACTGGTGTACACGGGTATACACCGGCAGACATGGCCATACACTGGTGTACATGGCCATACATGGGTATACATGGGCATACACTAGTGTACATAGCCATACACTGGCGTACATACATGGCCATTACACTGGCGTAAATACATGGCCATACATTGGCGTACATGGTCATACACTGGTGTTAACGGATATACACGGGCATATATGGCCATACACTGGTTTATATAGCCATACAAAAGTATACATCGCCATACACGGGCATACATAAGCATACATTGGTGTGCATGGCCACACACAGGCATACATGGCCATACACTGGTGTACATAACCATACACTAGCGTACATACATGGCCATATACTGCTGTACACGGGTATACAAGGGCATACATGGCCATACACTGGTGTATATAACCATTCACAAGTATACATGGCCATACACTGGCATACTTGGCCATACACTGTTGTATATGGCCATACATGGGCATACGTGGCCTTACACTGGTGTACATAGGTATACACGAGTATACATGGCCGTACACTGGTGTACACAGGCATACAACGTTATACATGGCCATACACTGGTGTACAGGGCCATGCACGGGCATTCATGGCCATGCACTGGTTTACATAGCGATACACTGGCGCACATACATGGCCATACACTGGAGTACTTGGCCATACTCTTGTGTACACGCATATACACGGGCATACATGGCCATACACTGGTATATTTAACTACTCGAATGTGGTTTAGTGTTGTCTATACTCTTATCGACAACGATATTTTTCATCACAGTGGTCAAAATCTCGTGGTCCACAGCAAATTTTGACCACTGTGATGATGAATATAGTTGTCGATAAGAGTATAGACGATGCTAAACCACATTCGATTCGTGTTTCACCACAATGTCAGCGTCAAAGAAAATGTTAATTTCAAAGCGCGAGCTGAAAAAGGCATTGCACAACACGTTGACGTGAGCAGCGTTGTCTAGACTCTTATCGACAACGGCAAATTAGCCAATCAGATTGTGAGATTACTAGCAATTGTGGTAAACATACACAAGTGTACATGGCCATACACGGGCATAAATGGCCATACACTGGTGTTCATAGCCATACATGGACATACATGGCTATACACTGGTGTACATAGCCATGCACTAGCGTACATACATGGCCATACTCTGGTGTACACGGTTATACGTGGGCATTTATGGCCATACACTGGTGTACATGGGTATACACGCGGGGCATACATGGCCATACACTGGTGTATATAGCCATACACTGGAGCACATGGCAAAACACTGTTGTACATGGCCATACACAGCTGTACATGGCCCTACACTGGTGTACATAGCCATACACTGGCGTACATGGCCATATACTGTTTTACACAGGTATACACGGGCATACATGGCCATGCAGTTGTATATATAGCCATACACAAGTATACATGGCCATACATGGGCATACATGGCGATATACTGGTATACATGGCCATACACGGGCATACATGGGCATACACTGGTGTACGCGGGGATATATGGGCTTACATGGCCATACACTGGTGTACACGGGTATAATTGCCCTTGCAATGGTGTACATGGGCATACACAGGCATGCATCACCATACACTGGTGTACATTACCATACACTGGCGTACATGGCCATACACTGGCGTACAGTGCCATACACTGGCGTACATGGCCATACACTGGCGTATATGGCCATAAACTGGCGTACATGGCAATACACGGGCATACATTGCCATACACTGGTGTACATTGCCATACACGGGCACATATGGCCATACACTGGTATACATGGCTATGCATTGTGTACATGGGTATCCACAGGCACACATGGCCATACACTTGTGTACATGGGCATAGACGGCTATGCACTGGAGTAGATGGGCATCCAGGGACATACGTGGCCATACATTGGTGTACATGGAGATACACAGGCATTCATGGCCATAGAAACTTCACAAATTAATGTCATCAAGTAAGCTGAAGCCAGTCTAAGGGTACTAAGGCCACAAGGTAGCGGGCATTACCCCTTAAATCTACCAAAGTAAAGATTGAGCCCAAGCATTAGCAGCCATGGACAGCTGTTTCGGCCTTGTTAGGCCTCATCAGCATGGCATAGCTAATACTCAGGCGCAAGTACCCACATATCAATAAAACAAGCGATGAAAACGTAAAGCTTGTGGGATGTGGCTGGAGTGGGAAAGATACTTCACAAATTAATGTGAAGTAAACTGAAGCCACTCTAAGGGCACTAAGGCCAGAAGGTAGCGGGCATTACCCCTTAAATCTACCAAAGTAAAGATTGCGCCCAAGCATTAGCAGCCATGGACAGCTGTTTCGGCCTTGTTAGGCCTCATCAGCATGGCATAGCTAATACTCAGGCTCAAGTACCCACATATCAGTAAAACAAGCAATGTAAACGTAAAGCTTGTGGGATGTGGCTGGAGTGGCAAAGATACTTCACAAATTAATGTGATCAAGTAAACTGAAGCCACTCTAAGGGCACTAAGGCCCGAGGTAGCGGGCATTATCCCTTAAATCTACCAAAGTAAAGATTGAGCCCAAACATTAGCAGCCATGGGCAATTACTGTTTCGGCCTTGTTAGGCCTCATCAGCATGGCATAGCTAATACTCAGGCTCAAGTACATTCATGGCCATGTTCATTCATGGCCAGAAACTGGTGAAGATGGGCATAGAAGGTATAGATAGATAGATAGATAGATAGATAGATAGATAACTTTATTTCACCACGGTTGTTTTGTTCAAAACTTTACTATTCTTGTCCTTTACAAAAGCCGTGCAACTAGGTAAGAAAAGGTAAAATACATTATTTAGAGATGAAATACAATCAATTTTTTAATTATACAGTATTAAAAAGAAATGGCTAGTTTAGATATCAATACTGAGGTCGAGAGACTCTAGTTTATTCCTAAAAGTCTCGAAGAAGAGCTCGGATTCCATATCATTAGGGAGTGCATTCCAGATCGCCCGTAAAGGTGAAACTCTCCCTGTAATAGTCCGTTCTGGCCCTTGGTATGGCAATATCATCCTGTGATGTCCTGAGGCTGTCTACAGAGGCTCCCGGTTTCGCTGAGAAAATGTCTTTTAAATAACGCGGTGTCAATTCGTTGACAATTTTGAACATCATAAGGGCTTTTTGTTTATTTCTTCTCTCCTTAAGATTATACCAGCCAAGTTTCTTTAATATTTCCTTCGTTGGACTCAAATAATCTGCACTGGTAATCACTCGTGCCGCTCGATTTCGCAGTTTTGGAGTTTATCAGCTAAGTTGTCACCAATGCCATTCCAAACAATACTACAGCAATCGAAATAAGGTTCAACGATAGATTGGTATATGTTTAATAGGCTAGATATTGGAAACAATTTTTGATCTTTCTCATCATACTTATGCCAGACGACACTTTCTTGGAGACGCTTGCAATGTGGGTATCCCATGTGAGGAATTCATCAATTTCCACGCTCAAGCATTTGCTGTGATTAACTCTATTCAAAGAAATTCCGTTTATAAACGCATGAAACTTTTCTGTCATCGTGGCAATTCTTTGTCTTGAACCGACTAACATAAGCTGTGTTTTTATTATATTCAATGTTAGTCTGTTAGCAATCAGCCTGTTTTTAAGACATTGAATATCAACGCTCATTTGTTCTTGGAGTTCAGGGATACTGCAAGGGGTAAAAGTCAAGTTGGTGTCATCTGCGTACATTCTAGTAGTAGCAAAATCTATAATGTTAGAAAGATCATTGATGTATATCAAAAATAGTAATGGATCAAGTATCGAGCCCTGGGGAATTCCACATTTGATTTGTTCATGCTCGGAAAGCACACCATTAGTGAAAACAGCCTGGGATCTATTTGAGAGATACGATTTAAACCACTCTAAGGTTTCTCCTCGAACTCCTATAAACTCCAGTTTAGTCAGCAGGAGATTGTGATCGACGGTATCCAAGGCCTTCTTGAGGTCTAAAAACAAAACTCCGTAAATCAATCCTCTGTATATATTAAGACACCACTGGTTCGTTAGGTCAAGGAGCGCAGTTACCATTAAGTGGAGGGATCTGAATCCAGTCTGGCGTGGATCTTCCTACTTAAGGTGCTATGGTACCCTAGACTACTTTTTCTCCAAAATCAAGCTCATACAGAAGAAACCACCATCATGCAACTCGTTGCCATGAATGATGATAAACAAAATGATGTTTGAGTGTCTTGTTGCCATGGTAACAGAACAAGCTTTTGTCAGATGTCTTTAATAAAGCTTCCTCAGTAACAAGAAATGAGGAAAAATGCCTAGTGAGTGAGGCAAGAAACAATTTTTTTAACAATTATCGTTGTATTGATCTATGATATGAACCTAAACTTGTGGACTGACTCTTGTTATTTGCAGAGAGAAAAATCTTCAAAGTTTCACTTTGCCAAAAATGGGTGTTTTCTGACAATACCTACCATCAATTTTTCAACTATTATGAAAGAACAATTCATCAAATTGGCTTTAATTTGGTTCATTATATAGAGGGTTTGTGTACCTCTAATTTGATCCCTAAAAAGCTGGTAAAAGTAAAATCATGAAAAGCAAATAATTGTTGCCATCTACAAATTCCACGCCAGTTTCAAATTTCAAACCTGCATAGGGTCACGAAAAAATTGCTGTGGTCAGGTTTTGCCATCTTTTCCAGCAGTATCACAGCGAAAGTGTTTGTTACACATGGGGAAGACAGAAAAAATCAAACAGGCATGACAGTGCACTTCTCCAGCAAAGTAATAGCATACAGATGGGATGTAAACAACATATCAGCTCAAAACTAGTGCAAGAATTAAATGAAAATCTTACCTCGCAAACGAGCAGTCTGAACAAATCTTTTTACGACTGAATCCTTTATTCAGAGAGTAAACATTACAAAACAGCTCTTCTGCTTCCAAATTAAAGAGGAAGTTTGAGGAAAAAAGGCAAACAATAGCTCTCTCAGCTCCCTTTTTATCAGCAAACTCAACCAAGCAGCCAAATAGCAAGAATTTGCCCCTGTTGCACCCTGGGAGAATCCACATATCTTTGCGCGGGAAAGGCTCTTCCGAAACAATTTACCATTTTCTGACCAAGTCTCAGACCAGGCTTCAATCCTGCACCAAAAGTTGTGCGGGCACCTTCAGCATTCAATGAAACTTCCGCCAATGAAGATTGGAGCCCGGTGAGACAAGGCACATCTGCTTTGAGGCCCCTTGTCCACGAACAACAAACTGTCAGCAGATTCAAGCGAGCGTTCGAACAAAGTTTGTTGTATTCGCAGTGCCGGTAAGCGCTTCTTTGGAACTGGCAAGGTTTAAGTCTTCTCAGCCCTTGATGGTGAGCTCCGGCACCAGCAAATGACACAAAACACAGTAATTAAGGGCAATTTTGACACATTCCAAGGTAAATTCTGCAAATGATTCACCCGACCAAAGAGTGAGTTCAAATAATCGGCGAAACAGGAAGACGACTAGGTGACCGATTCCGAGAACATCTTCGTGATGTTGAGAAAGACGACAAAGATGCATCCAAACCACTCGCTCGGGATTTTAATCTCCCTAGCCATTCCAAACAACACATGTCGATCTTCCGTCTTTCCCTACATCAAGCTACCACGGAAAGCCGTAAAAATCTCGAGCAAAAATTTCTCTTTCAAATCGGCACTCTTAATCCCCACGGTATCAACGAGCGCTTTTCATTCAATTAATTTATTCCTGTTTTTCACGTTACCATGTTACCACTAATAGCGTAGCTCCATTTTCTGTATATAAACCATACACAACCCACAATTACTCGATGCACTCCGACGAAGGGCTAACGCTCGAAACGTCAGCTAATCGAATCCCTGTACGGTGGTCAATTTACATTATCAACTCCGCTGATAAACCAAATTTTCGTGTTTCACTCCCCCACCGACGCAGCACCACAGTTTCTTTAGAAGCTAATCCCCTGAGTTCAAATATGCCAAGTATAGCCACGTGATCGGCTGTCACGTGACAAGATACATGCATAACAATACCCAGTCCTCCATCAAAATCTTTGGAGAAATAAGGGATTTAATACCCCCTAACCCCCAACTCACTTTTAGTAAAAAAGCTATGATTTCCATACATTTTCTAGGGTATCATAGCACCTTAAATAATCATAAAGCTGTTCATATATAACCTTTTCAAAAATTCTGGCTATGGTAGATAGAACTGAAATAGGTCTATAATTATTTGGATCACTTCGTTCTCCTGTTTTGTACATTGAACATTGGCATACTCTGGTATACATGGGCATACATGGACATACTCTAATATAGATGGGCATACATGGGTATACTCTGGTATACTTGGGTATACATGGGCATACTCTGGTATACTTGGGTATACATGGTATAAGCCTGGGTACTTGATTCACTTGACAGACAGCGCCACTTGACAGATTGTTTCCTCTATTAAAGGATGATCGATAACAATAACCCCTTAAACGTAACGTGAGTGGGCACTTTCAAAAAGCCAGGCAAGGAATAAACCTTAGATTAATCTTGGGTCGAAAACCACGACACAAAACAAACCATTATAATGGTAAAGTGTGATTCTAAATGACCTAACCATATTACGGTATGGAAATTTTGCGAGCGCCTCTCCTAAAGGGAAAGAACGTTTGGGTTTCGCTTAATTACTTTAAACAAAGGACAATTTTTGGGACTAGTAGCATACCAGCGCTAAGATGGTTGATTCTCCCTAACAGGGGGGGGGGGGGAGGTGGAGGTTTCAGTCGGCAAATTTTTGCTAGATTTCTTTACCTTGCAAGCGGTAGAAGTCTGTTGTCAGAGAATATTGCCAAGTGCCACCCCAAGTTTTCCGACTGGAAACATCTTTCAAAATAGGCAAAAACATCAAAGAAACCGTAGTGCTTGGGTGAGGCAGGCTAAGAGGCAGGCATATTTAAACAAAGGACAACGGTTGCGGGGACCAGTTCTCATCGTGCGAACCAACAAAACTCTATTTGCAGAGACCAAATTTTTTTTCCCTGTGAACGTTCCCACGAAACAAAACCTTTCAGTCAAAGAGACTAAAAGAGACCAAAATTATACTATTCCGTTCCCTGCTTGTAAATCCTTCTAGGGAATTGTCCCCGTAACAGTCCATGTCCATGTCCATGTCCACTAGTGTATGGCCATTTATGCCAGTATATAGCAATATACACCAGAGTGTGCCCATGTATATCAGTGTATGACCATATACACCAGTGTATGGCCATGTAAGCCCGTGTATACCCGTGTATACCAGTGTATGGCCATGTATTCCCGTGAGTACCGGTGTACACCAGTGCATGGCCATGTATGCCCGTGTATGGCCATGTACACCAGTGTATGGCCATGTATGCAAGTGTATGACCATGTACACCAGTGTATGGCCATTTATACTCGTGTATGGCTATGTATACCAGCGTATGCCCTTGTATGCCCATGTATGCCTGCGCAAACCAGTGTATGGCCATGTACGCCAGTGTATTGCCATGTAATAATAATAATAATAATAATAATAATAATTTACATTTCTAAAGCGCTAAAATTATAAAAATATTCTAAAGCGCTTTACAAAATATTATATAAAAAATATCAAAACTATTTAAAATGTTAAAACAAATTGTTAGCCAGTTTGAACAGATGTGTCTTAAGCTTGGACTTAAAAATGACTACACTCTAGCTGTTTCGAATTTCACGTGGCAGTACAAACGTGTATGCCCATGTATGACCGTGTATGGCCAATTACACCACTGTATGCCCATGTATGCCCGTGTATGCGTGTCCACACCAGTGTATGGCCATGTAAGCCAGTGTATGGCCATGTACGCCAGTATATAGCCATGTGCACCAGTGTATGGCAATGTATGCCTGTGTATACCCATGTACACCAGTGTATGGCTACGTATGCCCGTGTATGCCTGTGCACACCAGTGTATGGCCATGTACGCAGGTGTATGGCCATGTACGCTAGTGTATGGCCATGTACACCAGTTTATGGCCATGTATGCCCGTATATGGCCATGCACACCAGTGTACGGCCGTGTATACCAGTGTAAGGTCATGTATACCAGTGTATGGCCATGTACAACAGTGTACGGCCGTGTATACCCGTGTATAGCCATGTACACCAGTGTATGGCCATGTATGCCTGTGTATAGCCATGTACACCAGTGCATGGCCATTTATGTCTGTGTATAGCCATGTATACCAGTGTACGGCCGTGTACACCAGTGCATGGCCATGCACACCAGTGTACGGTCGTTTATACCCGCCTATGGCCATGTACACCAGTGTATGGCGGTGTATACCAGTTTATGGCCATGTACACCAGTGTACCGCCGTGTATACCAGTGTATGACCCTGTACACCAGTAAACAGCCGTGTATACCCGTGTATGGTCGTGTATGCCCGTGTATCGCCATGTACACCAGTGTATGGCCATGTATGCCTGTGTATGGTTATGTACACCAGTGTACGGCCGTGTATATCAGTGTATGGCCACGTATACCAGTGTACGGCCGTTTATACCAGTGTATGACCATGTATACCAGTGTACGGCTGTGTATACCAGTGTATGGCCATGTACACCAGTCTACGGCCGTGTATACCCGTGTATGGCCGTGCATGCCAGTGTATGCCCGTGTAGAGCCATGTACACCAGTGTATGGCCATGTATGCCTGTGTATGGCCACTTACACCAGTGTACGGCTGTGTATACCAGTGTATGGCCATGTACACCAGTCTACGGCCGTGTATGGCCGTGTATGCCAGTGTATGCCCGTGTAGAGCCATGTACACCAGTGTATGGCCATGTATGTCTATGTATGGCCACTTACACCAGTGTACGGTTGTGTATATCAGTGTATGGCTGTGTACACCAGTGTACGGGCGTTTACACCAGTGTTAGGTCATGTATACCAGTGTATGGCCATGTACACCAGTGTACGGCCGTGTATACCAGTGTACGGCCGTGTATACCAGTGTATGGCTTAACCGCGGTCAAACGTAAAAAATAAGAAAAGTCCTTTAAACATAAGGTTTTTACATTTAGAGCTCAAATATGATAAGTTTTTCGTCAGTCTGTGAGTTTACTAAATCATTCTAAGAATTACTAGAACAGTTTTAGGAACAATAAACTGAATCGGTTTTCCGGAAGTCACGCATTGAAACAGAAAACAAACACACACAGCGCCGACCAGTCTTCACATTCTTCGCTTTAAAAAGAATTAAAACTTTTTTAGTAATCCATAAAATGATTTAGTAAACTCACATAATGACGAAAAACTTATCATCTTTGAGCTCCCAACATAAAAACCTTATCTTTCAAGGACTTTTCCTATTTTCTTACCTTTGACCGCGGTAAAGTGTATGGCCATGTACACCAGTGTACAGCCGTGTATACCAGTGTATGACCATGTACACCAGTGTACGGCCGTGTATGCCCTACACGGCCGTGTATGCCGTGTATAGCCATGTATACCAATGTACGGCCGTGTATACCAGTGTATGGCCATGTACACCAGTGTACAGCCGTGTATACCAGTGTATGGCCATCTACACCAGTGTACGGCCGTGTATACCCGTGTATGGCCGTGTATGCCCGTTACAATCCAGTGAATCTTTTACCAGAAAGGATTCATTAGATTCAAAATTCAGATTTGGATTTGCCGGAAGGAACGCGAAATCAATTTTCAGATCAAAAATCTGTTTTTGTATTCTCCGAAAGGAACGCACCCTCAGTACGAGCAGTCCCTCTTTCGCCGCTTAGTTCGTCGAGTGTACGTGAAGCTTTCGCGCAGCCACTAGTTTTTTTTCTCACGTCGGTTTTGTTTTACGTAGGCTCCATTTCACTGCTCAAAGAATCAAACTTGGATTATGTATCTTTTGGTTTTGCTTTGTGCCAAAAATTTTGGTCTTTGCTCAGCTTGAATTCCACTCGGGTTAGTACCTACAATATCCTAGCTGAAAGCTGTAAGGGATTTATTTTACTACATGAGAAAAAAAATAGTATTTAAGATGGGCTTTCGAAGAAAAGAATTTCATGCTCACTGTACTTACCTAGAGGAACAGCAGAGAAAGATAAGTTGTATCCCATCCCGCTAATACTGCCGTCTGAATGAAAGGATATGGCGACATAGTGTCCAGAGACAATAACACTTTTTCCAGAACGCACAACGCAATATTTACCATTCGCCTTGTTATGATTCTCACTCTTAATCTCTAAATAGTCGTAACTGCAGAAAAGAACATGTTTATGATCATGATAAGCTGAGTTGAGCTCCTGATGAGGAATGACTCACAGTCATAGTAGGTAAAGTTAAAATTACTTTTCTAGAACCTGTCACTTTCGACCGTGGAAAACAAAAGCTGTCACCTTTTTGCATGATTCGAAAGTTTTCTGGAAAGCGTTCATCTGATACTGACAAATATATCACATTGATAAAAAGTTATTAATAATACGTAAAGTCATCGACCAATTGAATTACCTAACATACATTATAAATACCGGGGAACATAGTAAAGGAACAAATTCTCTGAGAATAATTTTGGAAATCTTTATTCGTTTATTTATTTATTTATTTATTTATTTGCTTATATATTTTAAGAATTTTCTTGTGTAATTTTCATTGTATTTAAAAGGTGTTTTAAGAAGTAGGATCGGAAAAATAACTTATTTCTCGTAAGGAAGCATTTGCTTAGAGCGGGCGACTGCTCGGTATAATGATTAGTTTTGCTAGTCTCCGCTTAAAATCGCTTCGTTTTCAGTTGACAGGTTTCAGCCAAATTATGCTTAGGTTTTCTATCCAAAACTAAAATAAATGAGAAGTCACCGAATAAAACTGCTGATCTGTACGTTGCTCTGAAATTTTAATTAATGGAATGAGTTTTAGCGACTTTCGGAAGAAAACACGCAAAGGACTTCAGCCTCAAAGACAAACCCAGACAACATAAATTATTAAATTTACAAAAGCACCGGTAACCTAAGTATAGGGAGTGTTTTAATTACCGATGAACCGTTTGTTAATAGTGTTAATTACAAGGATTTGTATGAGAATTTAACGGTTATCAGATATCAACGGAATCGCCTTGAAATAGCCTAATACATGACAGGCACACTAAATAAACCACATATGTAAAGTTGTACATTTCTATTGCATTTTATTTCATTTATTTTTTTATTCCTACATATTTATTACCGTTAAATTCTCATACAATTAATTCTATTACGATAAGGCTCAACGTTCATTTATAAACACTCCCTGAGCGTGGGTCACCAGTTATCAAAACAACCTCATGATCAATAAAAAGGTTACAAGGATACTCCTTATTCTGGTTCTATGATTTGATTCCCTTTGTTATGTTATCACGTCTGCATTGAAATATGTGTATTAGTGGTTAAAATTTATTTAATTTCGCGCTTGTTCTGCGGACCGTGGAATGCCAACCATTATCAGGGGCACCCAACGAGCCAAATCAACCAAAAGCTGTAGAAAGGCATTTTAAAGTACCTTATGGTGTTTGAAGTCTGTTTAAAGTGATGTTTTCATAAGCTAGAAGAAGTTCATCTGTTCAGATTCCCTAGCTGAAATTTTAATTGTCCGAAAATGTTAGGGAACAAAATCTTCCTTTGAGAAAATGCAAGCTGAAATAAACTTTCCACGAAATTTCTAGGGAACTATTTTCTTTCCGAAAATGCTAGGTGACGTTTTTGACGGCCAAAAACAGTAATTACGACCTTTCCGAAAACCTTAGGGGCTATGATTTCTCCATTGCGAATCTTTTAGGCCACGTTTTAGTTACGAAAATCCGAGTGCACTCTTTCATCGACGCCGAAAACCCGAGGCGAATTACCCTCCACCGAACAGATATCTACCGAAACTTGTCGTTGGGTGCCCTGCATTATGGCCGAACAATGAACGAATGGAAAGCAAAAGGGTAAGCCACTGTGAGGCAACTATTATATGAAAATGCCTTATATGGCGGATCAAAAGTTCCACCTGGGTATAATTACAACACTTTTAAAGCAATTTCGTTCGATCAAATCCGACCTTGGAAATGCAACTAGTTAAAGCAAACATAAACAAACAAAAGAATTAGTCAGATCTCAAAGCAAATTTATACAAGTGAACAGCGTCTGTGAAACACGGGAGAACGCAAGCAATAGAGACACGACTGGGGTTGTTCTTACGTCTACTGAAATTGCAAACCATGGCAACCGTGACTTCGTTCTGAAACAGTGAGAAAACTCAATGGAGAAAATCTCTGCGAACGATGAGATTGCTTTCCACAGAATAACACAGTAACTCTAAATTATCATGAAATCGAGGTTCAGTAATATAATGCCGTGAAAGCAATTTATTTTTGGCTTACCCGCACTTAGTTTGTTCCTCCAAGTCAAAATAGTTAAAGGTTATCTTCATCGCCATGCCGTGTGGAATATCAACCGAATAAGCACAGTCCATGTTGTCTGGATAGTTGTTAGGATATCCAGGACTTAACAGGATGTTGTTGGAAACTCTACCACAGCCTGAAGTGTACAAATCAAGGTAATGAAAATATGTTAACCTTAAAGGAAAAACTGGTAAAATGTTTTAAGTATTCGTAATTTTATAGTGCTTCAGGGTTTTTTTATTTTTTTATTTTTGGTTTGTTTTAAATCTCTATAGCGCATTTTCCTAATGCCCAAATGCCGCCGGGCATCATTATCGGATGTGGGAAACTTACTATGCATTCAGTCTAAACAGACCACAACAAGATGTTTTCCTTTTTGGCGTGATTTTAGTACTGTTTCGTTGCTATTTCCAAATTTACAACGGAAATAACTTCCCTGTGTTGCACAAAGTCGGGATTCCTAGGTTTAGCGAGTCACATACAAGGAGGATTTCAATCTCTACTTAACTACAAATCCATCGGGTGGAGGCATCAAGTTTGATTATATTGTGCTGACATTTTTACACCACAGCAGCACTTACGTTCAGTACAAGAGGTAGATCTCAGCAGCAAAAGAATTCTCTTGATGTGAATAATAAAGAGCTGTAAGAATTGTAATTGTTATGATTCCGTTTCTTACTAGGCTTCCTGTGGCCCAGGTATACAATACCGTCTGTGTCCTTATGTCCAATGGAAAAAATATGTATAATATTTGCTGTCAATCAAAGTTTGAAGTTATTTTTGCAAGTTTGCATTGTCTGTTTGTCGTCCTGTGTACAGATCAGAAGTTAGTTTTGCTTTTTCCAAGTCTACATTAAATGTCATTTTGGCAAAGAGTTCAGAATTATTTCTGCAGCTCGGTTCTCTTTTTTGTTTGTGTTTGGTGTATTGCCACAAATTCACCATCGTGGTCGTGTGCTAAAAATAAAAATAAATATGTTATAAACATTTCTTGGAAAAACATTTCTCATCAGTAGACGGTGCATAAACTGTTTGTAGGCCTTGTAGAAACGGAGATATCACTATTTCATGTTTTCCGCCACGTTGCAAATTCACGCATGCTTTACAAATCGGAAATACTTGAGCGGTATCAGGTAACCGTTGAACCGTTCTTTAGCGAGGTTTGTTGCCAATGTAACGAGTTTTTGGTGTTTCTGTTCAATGTACTGTTTATGTTTAAATGCGAACCGAGAAAAATTTAGGATATTGTAATATTACGCTTGTCTTTCTTGTGTGGTACGGGTAAGCGAGAATTTTAAATAATCAGTGACAAAAGTTGGATGGATTCTGGATAATGTTAATTCGCATTCAATTTATACGTTCCGGTCATTTTCTGCAACAAGTGATATGTTATTTTCATCGGCGATTTTTGCAGACTAATGATGGAAATGTGGTAGTTGTCGTGTATGCAAATTTTTGTCGACGGTCGATCAAATTGAAATCCAGTTACCAAAACTCTGGGCAAATGTGTTTTGGCGGGGAGTACATTTGTCTTTCCAGTGCGAACTACTTTCAAGTGACAAAATGGCATAAACGGCAGGTAAAATTTATCCCAGTTCCAGTTTTTCCACTTTCCAAAGTTGTATTCTTCTTAAACGACTACTTCAACCCCCTAACGAATTCTTGCAGCACTGTGCAACAATAATAGCCCCGTTTACACTCTTGGAGAGTCTTATTACAGGGACCGTGCATGAAGTTTGTAACTGGAGGGGGGCTCGTTTCGAACGCGTTAGCATGAGTCAACTAGGGGGTCTGGGGGCATGCTCCCCCGGAAATTTTTTTAATTAAAGTCCTCTGAAATGGCTGGAAATGCATTTAAAACTAACATGGTGTGGTGAAACTTGTATACTTTCAGCAACAAAAAAAAAGTTTTTAAAACAAGAATAATCAGTTTTCGGTAAAACGTTAAATAGAAAACTAACTTCGTTTCTTTTTTTAGTATTACTTGCTTTTTACTGTTGAAAAGTGGTCTGGGGCTCTTAACTTCTTCATATATGGAGTTATTATGAAAATATCTGCTGTCTTGAAATACTGGAGACCCAGGCTTTAGAGTCACGTGATGCACCCGAGTGGCTGTTGTTTCTCGAGTGAGTGGAATCGCTTGACTGTGGTGCCATATTGTCAGTTTTAGAGTGCTTTTCTGAGCCATTTTCCTCTGCAGAAGCTCCCATGCTGGTATCGTTAAGCTAGAATGCGGGTAAAGGCAAGCCTTTGAAAGAAACCAGAGGTGAGAGGCGGTTTTATGTTGATGTTGATGCCAAACACGCTCTGTTGTGATGATGGTGGTTCGATATGGAACCTGTTTCTCTTGTCTTTCTGCAAGTGGATTCCGGGACCTACTGAGGCAATGTGGGCTAGTTTTGACCGCTAAAAATACTTATCGATGCAACATTTTGCTGGTAGCACCGGGTGGCTCAGCACTTATCGAAAAACTATGATATGAACTGAAGGAGAGTTCTATGCTCGCGGCGTGGTTGAAGTTCCCAGAATTCTTTTCTGCCGTGAATGAGTCAAGTTAAGACACACAAGATTGGATCTCAGAAACAGGCTGAAACGTGGGAGGCAGAAAATGTGAGAGAAACGTTTCATAGCAGATACTAAGAAGAGAGCTTGAGGTTTGCTATAAATGTAGAATTTTGATATTTGGGCAGTTTTTCTTATTAAAAAGTTGGCCACAAAAATATGTAAATTTTGGTGTTATTCTCTGGCCAAAAAACAAGCATTTTGGACTTTGCTGTTAAACGGTCGGTGATATGCAGCAGAATTCTGGTATTTTAGTCGTTATTTTTAGCTTTAATGATTGCAAAAACACAGTTGGTCCTATTCACACAATTATTATGACGTTCTGACAAATTTTAAACAAGAAATAAACCATAAAAGGGAAGCAGTATTTATCGTCACATATGTGTGGCGTTGGATGGAAAAGGGTTAAAGATTTTAGTTAGCAAATGTAAGCTCTTGTCCTATGAGGCCAGAAAACAAAATGAACTTGTGATGGCCCTTGCTATTTCTGACCGAAAGCCCAGAAAGTTATCAGAAATATCACCATTATAATATTAAATCCCTTTCATTGTCCAAGATTGCAGACCGAGTGATAACCGATGTTACTTACTCCTCTGCAGATGAAGCAAAACTTTTGTAGTGACGAGGAAAGTAATTCACAAAGTGGAACATTTCTGGTCCTTCTCAGCTATACTGAGTACTGGGTCAGTTAAAATGAAAGTCAAAATGCTGGTGGATGGTCCATTTCTGAAACTATATAATAGTCTTAACATGTAACTTAGCCAAAAGCTAAAACTTGTTATCCAAGCTCCTTTAGACGGGCAACTATCACAGAAATGATCACGTGACTCTTTAACGTCTCCAATTGCCTTTACTCTCTTTAGGGAAGGTTTACACCACCTTTTAGCAGATGTGTCTTAGAACTAACTTGTTGATCATTTTGAGTAACAGAAGTTGAACATGAAACGAACTGGAAGGCGTGTCCAGATCACGTGGCTATAATGTCTTCACTGTCTCAGACGTCCATAATATGTAGATCCGAGACATGAAGAACACCATTCAAGTTGGATTTGGAGACGGCCCCCAGTAATTAGGGATTAACGCAGCTAAAAGTCAGAGTAGAAGTTAGGGAAACTCTGCGTTATGTTATAAACAAGGACGATTTGACAAACGTACCCCGTGAAATGGCGAGCAGATGTGCTTTTGACAGCTGTACGATCTTACTTCTGTTTCTGGCTTAATCTTCGGTAATTTTTGGCAAATATGGTCATCTCAAGGAACAGTATTTCCTCTCAAAGGCGAATGACATCAACTTATTCGATTTGGTAGAGCCTTGGCCATCTTCTATCGACTTTTGTCCCTGGAGACATTTTCGCCATGTTATCACTGTTGCACGTGGTAAGGACTACTTCGCTACGAGATTGATATACTACTCCAATTCAACGTCAAGTTTCCATCAAATGCGGCTACTCATTAATGGAGATATCAGTTTAAGCCCTGGACCAGATAAATGTCACCATTGCTCAAAAGAATCTCCCGAAAACACCGAGCGCTCGACTGTAGTGACTGCGAGAAACGCTATCATGTCAAATGTAGTGGAGCAAACCCAAAGCAGCTCAAAAGTATTTAAGCAACAAATTGGATTTGCAATGCCTGTCTTCTTCGTAATTTGCCTTTCTCTAATGAAGTTACCTTGAATATTTCGCTAGAGTGCGAACAACACTCCAACTATCTGGATGCGGCGGATTTCGATGAAGGTCCTGACTTAGCGAACATTACACCTCAAGCCAGCAAACGTTGTTTTATTGGCAAGTTAACATCAACAGTCTTCCCTCGAAATTTTTAGAAGTCCAAGACTGGATTTCATCATTTGATATATTAACCATCCAGGAAACAAAAATCGACAGCACACTTCCGAATTCACAATTTTCTGTCCAAGGCTATAATTTATACCGACGAGATTGCAAGAAAGGCGGCGGAGGAAGTTTACTCTACGTTCGTAATTCCATTCCTTCATATAAACTAAAAACCAAACGTGGAGAAGTTGAAGCAATTCTTGTTAATATTCAACTAGGTCAACAACACTTCCGGCTTCTGTCAGCATACAAAGCTCCATCCGTAAAGAATGAGATTTTTAGGACAGAATTGAGTGCTATCTTGGATGCAGATATTTCTAATCGCCCTGACGTGATTTGTATTGGAGATCTTATTTGCGATTTGTTACATCCCATGGATAATGGAAAACAAGGAAGAGAATTGTTGGACATCTGTTTATGATCTTCATAATTTAATAACAGGTCCAACTAGGATTTCCTCCTCGAAAGAATCCTGTCTGGATGTAATATTGAGCAATGTACCCTCAAATGCTCTGAAATCTGGTACTGTTGACATTAGATTGAGTGACCATATGCCAAATTACACAATTTTTAACAAGAAGTTATTGAAGCCAAAAGCCCGCCTAATAACAGGAAGGTGTTTTAAAAAGTTCAGTAATGAGGAATTTAACAAAGATCTTGAGCTCGTTCCTTTTCATGCGGCTTACGTATTTGAGAATATAGATGACATCTACTGGGCATGGGAAGAGTTATATAAAAATGTATTGGATGATCATGCCCCCATCAAATACAGAATAGTCAGGGAAGGCTACCGTCGATCGAAATTTATCACCCCAGAAATACGTAAAGGTATTAGACACAGGAATGCTCTCAAGCGTAAATATAACAAGTCAAGAATGCCTGACAACTGGGAGGCCTACAGGATCATGCGTAACCGTATTGTAACCATGCGAAGCAAGTCCGTGATTAATCACTTTGATCAGTTATGCCTAAATGCCGCCGGGAAACCTAAAGAGTTCTGGAACTCACTTAGTAGTAGGAAGAGACTCGAACCGATACCACCTCCGCGCGGCACAGCCTCCTCGCTCCGCTCGTCGGGTTTTGCCGCGCTCCGGTGTGTATCGGTTCGACTCTCTTCCTACTACTTGGATCACAGCACCCGAGGAGCGAAACGACGAGGGGGGACCAGGCTGGGGAAATCCTTAAACCCCCCACAAAAACACCCGAAAACAAAAGACACCCAGCAGCACAAGGCCGCCTATTAGAGGGTGGGGTGTATGGGGCAAGCGCGATGGAAGCCCGCCCTTTAGAGAGTGGGAGGCAGAAGGAAATTGCGATGACAGCCCGCCCTTTAGAGAGAGGGGGCTGAAGGTTAAGACCGATGTCTGGTTGGATGGATGACGAACCATCGCTGCCGCCTGGATTAATTTTGCAACAAAAAAATTTCGCCCCAAATATAAGGCCGATGTCGGTGGATCAACTGTTGGAACGGGGCTGGTATGAGCCTGACGACCAACCACCAAAACGTCCCCCACGAAGATCGCGGGCGTTGGTTTTGGTACCTGAGCAATATATTCCACCATCCCCCAAACCAACTTTTGAGGGTTTGGACCCGCTGTATCACCCACGCAAAAACATGAGGGGACAAGCTACAGCGAAATGCTTGCGTCGTTGTTGGGCCTTCCACAAAAAGGTGTGTTAATGAGCAGCGGGTGGCGGTTCACCCAGTTAAGATTTAACGAAAACCTAAACCAAAATAAAACATTGCCATTATGCAAAAGATAAATTAACTCGCAACTACTTCATTTTATATTCGTTATTCACACTGTTATTGGTTGAGAAATATTGAGGATGGTTCTTTGATGTTATGTTATATTAATCGCCAAGAAGATTCCAAATGGATTAACCGGCTTTCCGAGGCTGAAGATTGGATTGACAGAATGGAGGCATCAAGATTGAGACAAGACAAATTGAAAAGAGATAGCACAAAATGGGTTTGGGAAGCGCCTTCTGACGTATTTATAAAACTGACCTACACACGTCAACCGCTTCTGGGAACGGGCCCTTTGCCTGACTGGCTTTGTGCCCTGGCGCATAACCGATACGGGCCGATGGTTTGTTTGGACAGTTATAACGACAATCTTTGCCTTTGGAGATGCCTCGCCGTTCATCAAGGAGCCATACCAGACAGATCCACACAAAAAGCAAGACAATTGGCGCAGAATTTTTACCAACTTGAAGCCGTTCCACAAGATGTTCCGAAAACATTCCTTGATGAACTCGACAAAATCGAAAACCACTTTAACCATAAACTCAACAAACCAGTTTCTGAATGGCTGGGTATTCGTGTTTATGAACCAGAAAAACAAAGTGAAGAAATTAATTGGCGGCTAATTCGAAACCCCAACCCAACACTTACAAACATTCTCACATTTGGTGAAGGGCACGCGTTTGTTGTGAAAAAGATCGAATGCTTGGGCCAAAACTATCTGTGTCCTCATTGTCAAGCAAGATTTACAAAAGCCTGTAATTTGCAAAGGCACAATAACACATGCTCGGGCGGAGAAACAGGCATTGTTTGTAAAAACGAAAAGATTGAAAAACCATTAACAATGTTTGAAAAGACCTTCTTTCCCCAATCAACAGCCTCGCTCGACTCAATTCGTTGGCTCGAAAGAGAAGCAAAACGAAGAGGCATTCATATTCACCACGCCCGTTGTGGTCACGGAGGAGAAGTATGGCTTTTGAATCGTCTAGTTGACGGTTTTCATGTTCCAAGCAACACCGTTTTCCAATATCATGGGTGTCGGTGGCATGGTTGCCCAAGTTGTTTCCAAGATCGTAGCACACCAGTTGTGCACAAAGAGTGAACCCCCAAAGAATTGTATCAAACAACACACGAAAGAACCCAAACACTTCGAAAGGCGGGGTACCAGGTGGTGGAAATTTGGGAGTGTCGTGCCAAACCAAGTCAAGAACCACTTCCTCCAATATTTTCAAAAACTTACCCCCGCCATTATCTATGACTTTGAAGCATATGGGGATAAAACCAAAAGGAAAGACATCACATCAACACTTCGGATTGACAACGTTCACAAACCAATTTGTTTCTCAATCGTGGACACACTAGAGCGCGAACCAACCCACATTTGTGACAGAGACCCAAAAGAGTTGATTAAAAAATTGGTGGAAGAACTCGAGCGGCGGGGCGAAAAATCAGAGAGGAAGTCAGAAAATAATTCTTCCCCGTAACATTCCACCTGCTTCCACGGAAACAGAAAGAATTGATTTTAGAGTGGTGTGATCAAGTCCTCGTGCTTGCTTTTAACTCTGGCAGATATGATTTAAATCTTATCAAAGAGTATTTATTTGATATTATTGCCGGTAATTCGAAAAAATCGAGAGTAGCCAAACAAGCAAACAAAACAATGTTTCTCACCTCTCAAAACTTTCGTTTCCTTGACATAATCAACTATCTGGGGCCGGGTACAAGCTATGATAAATAGGTAAAAGCATATGAGTGTGAGGCTGTGAAATCGTTGTTTCCATATGAGTGGTTTGACAGCCCCGACAAACTTGACTTTCCTGGCTTCCCGGATCACCCCGAATGGTATTCGACTTTGAGAGAGGAATGGATATTAACGCCGGACGAGTGGAGAAGTTGTGTGCGAACGTTCGAAGAAAAGGGGATGAAGACATTCGCGGTTTTGCTATTGCAACAATTTGGATGTCGCGCCGGGGCTCGAAGCGCTGGATAGAATGCGGGCCTTCCACACAGAAAAAGGAATTGACATTTTGAAAGACGAGGTGAGCATACCGGGGGTCAGTCTTCGATATCTTTTGCGAGTATCGATTGAGCGCGAAGCGGAGTTGTGGGCCCCCTGCAAAGAAGCCTATGACATGTTGAATGAATCCAAGGTTGGCGGCCCGAGCCTTGTGTTTACTCGTTACCACGAAACTGAAGTCACAAAAATAAGTTCCCACCAACTGGAAGACCCCAAACCCTGCGGCAAAATCTTGGGTTACGACGCCAATGAGTTCTATTTATCAAGCATGCTTCAGGACATGCCCTTTGGAAAAGAAAGAATAATTCACATTCGTGAAGAGAACAAAGTCAGAGCAGTTCCCACGTTTCTGAAAGCTCTTCGAGAGGGGAAGTGGTTCGGTTTCGCAGAAGTTGATTTGTAAGTGCCCGACGAGCTGTTCCCCAAGTTTGAGGAGATGTGCCCCCTCTTCATCAACAAGCAGGTACCGGAGGAGGCCGTGCCGGGCCACATGAAGGAGTATCTGAAACGCACCGGCAGAAATCGCGGGAATGGAAGAAAGTTGGTGGGGGCTTTGACCGTAGAAAAAATGTTGGTGTATGCTCCACTTCTGCGGTGGTATGTTGACCATGGAGTGGAAATCGCAGCTCTGCACCGAACAATTAATTACCGCCCCGAAAAAGTCTACACCTGGTTTGTGGAGCAAGTAACCGAAACCCGCAGAACAGGGGACACAGACAAAAGCAAGGCGCTGTTGGCAGACGTGTTCAAACTCATGGGGAACAGCGCGTATGGAAAACTGCTTGAAGCTCTGGAGCGACAAACAAATGTAATTTTCACAAAAGAATGAAAAGGTTGTCGACAGAGCGTTGCGAAGCGCTTTCTTCTCTGATCTCGAGGAAATCGGGGATGCGTACGAGTTGGAGAGTCGGAAGCCACAGATTAACATTCAAAGGCCGTACCAGGCGGGGATCGCGGTGTACCAGCTGGCCAAACTCCGCTTGCTTGAGTTCTACTACGACTTTGTGGAGAAGTTGGTGGATCGGCGCGACTTTGAGTTGATCCAGATGGACACAGACAGCAGCTACATGGCCATATCTGCCGACAAGTTGGAAGAAGTGGTGAAACCAGAGCTGCGAGCCCAATTTAAAGCAGAAAAAATCAGTGGCTTTCGTGGGACAAGTGGAGCAGTCGCACCCCGGCGTTATTCAAGCTGGAGTGCGCGGGCGAGCGAATGATCGCTCTGTGATCCAAGTGTTGTTACGTGGACACCGGAGGCGGCAAAAGCAAGTTCAGCACGAAAGGTATGAGCAAAACGCAAGATGTTATAAGATGGGAAAGATTCCAAAAAGCGCTTGAAGGTCATAAGGACATGGCGATTAACAAAGGATTCCAAAACAGGGGAGGGGAAATGATAACTTATACACAACAAAAGCTGAGACTGAGAGCCTTTTACGACAAGCGGTGGGTGCTGCCAGATGGAATTCACACGAACTCATCGAATATCACATCTAAGCAGGATTGGCAGGAGGGAGCTCAGTCTTCGGGGGACAACCATCAACTCTTCGAGCACGAAGCTGCGTTTCGGCCCAGGGTCAGCAAACAAATACATAACAGGTTGGCCAGGCTTCACCACGGCCCTTTCAATCTTGAACACTTTCAAAGACCAAACAGGGTCTGTGGCTCTTCGTGTGCCACCTTCCACCTTGCCAGGTTGAAACAAATAGCGTACTTCCACACCTGCAGGGAGGACTTTTTCAGCCGCACCAACAGGTCTCAAATACGGAATTGCTGGTTGTGCGAAAACAGTTCTTTTCCCGATCGCATCTACGGGCGCCAACCCTGTCAGCCGCGTGGTTTGGTTGTTGAGAGCAGCCACAACCCTGGGAAGCCTTGCCACCCACACAACAGACCGTTCTCCTTCTGGAAGCCGCATTTCGACCGCGTTCCGCAAGAGTGCGGTTGAAACGTTCCACGATTCCCTGGTCGCGGTGGATTTCAACAAGTCCACGGCGAATGCCCGTTCCATGCGCCTCCATGACTCTGGAAACAGCACCCACGAACTCTCGCCCCGCGGCCACCTGCAGCAGCTTTGGCCATTTGAGAGGGCCGCGCTTGTAAATCCTTTCAAAGGCCCGTGCCACCTCGTCAGAATTTTTTGAGGTCAGGGGTTCATCCTCCTTAAAGCGGCTGGCCACATCGACCACAGTCAGCGCGTATTTGAAAGTTTTGCGCCCTACCTTGTCGTGCGGCATGAAGAGCAGGTCGGCTTGGTGCACCGCGTTGGGTGTTGGCACGTCAAACTTCGGCCGAGGAATGTATCGCGGCGCGAGAAGAAAGATCTGCCAAAGAGCCTGCTTCTGCAACCACTGTTTTGCAACATTGTCTGAAACCTTTGCGGCTTGGGCCAGTTTTTTCACTGCAGCCAACCCTTTCCAATAACCTTTTGGGCTCTAGTCAATTTTTGAAAGGTTTTTCTGCAAGGAAGGAGTTTGCATTTTTTTTTGAACATATAAAACAGTGGGAAAGATGGCGAACGCACACGAATGTTGCGGCGAAAGAATGATTGAGGGTTTTGACAGTTTCGAGCTTTTGTGCCGGAGCTGTGGAACAGTTGAGGAGCTCGCCACTCCAACCAAAACCAGAGAAGAGTTGGGGTGGTCAGCCGACCCCGTTTCATACACCAATCTCCGCAAAGTTCTCCAAAAACACGGAATATTTGACGCCCTCAACACCAGGCAAGAATACAACGACCCTTCGCGGTGCAAGTTTTGGGAAATCTCATCCACGTTTTCAGAGAGTACGTTTTCCCAAGATCGGTAAGCTACGTTTGCTTTCTGTTCGATTACTTTCAAGCAGTTCCAGAAAACATCTGGCCGCGCAAAGAAGAAATTCTTGCGAACCTCTTCCCTGTCGTCGAAAAAGTGCACCCAGCAACGCGACGCCGGACGAAAGAAAGGTTCGACAGCTGGTGGGACGCGAATAGCGTCTAGGGCTCCGTGACGAAACATTTGGCGTATTTCGCCTGGATTTTACCGGGAATCTCCATGCAGTGGTCACTGATGAAGTCGTCAATTAATTTGACCTTCTCAAGAAATTCCTCTTTCACAAACGTCTCCCCCAATAGATGAAAGCGGATCGCGTCCAGAATTTTTTTGTACTTAACCCGGGCGAAGTTGGCTCTTTCCGCTTTTTTGTCGTATTTTTTGAAGCTTGCCACACAATTGACGACAAGCCCGAAAGCTGTCAAAGTGGGAAATAAATACGGGTTCAAGGTAATCCCCCTGCAACCGCAGATGTGATGATGGCCTTGCCTGCCACGACATTACAAATCAGATTTTTTTCGTTGAAAGGCGCAAAAGAGCTCTTCATAGCCCCAATGTTTTTTGTGATAGAAAGCGTAAAGCTTTTTCAACATTTCGACTGTGTCGCTGTCAAGAGTCGGGTCGATGTGGTTAAAGTCAAAGAAGTTGAGAGGGGGACGCCAAGGTTTTCTGTTTGGTAACCACATTATATACATGCGTATATACGCAAAGAAAAAATTTCAGAAGTGGGACACTATATATTGAAACAACGAAAATCAAATTGATTCAGAATAATATTCGTATAGCACCCTTGAGATGGCTTTTTTGATTGTTGTTTGTTTCCAAATAAATTACGGCCAGTTTTCGGGCACCAGTTAGTTCGTTGATGTTGATTTTAAAAGGTCGATGTTTTCCTTCTCTTTTAATTTTTTAATTATAGTGGTGAGATGAGTATGAAATTCCGGTTGTACCACTTGAAATGCGAATATATATATTATAAAAACCAAAGGATCGTTGGGGAAATTGATCAAATTGGAATGCAGATCAACATCCTGAAAATGTCTGTGGGCATGGAGGGGTGCCCCTGTTGGAAACCCTTTTCGGCGGCGATCTCGGGATCATAATTAGGGACCGCATTTTTTCTTCTCTTTGTATACCATGTCTTTCAAAAGTGGAGGCATCGTGCAGAGGCTGAAGCCGAAGTTGAGAAACAGGAGCAAGAGATTCGGCAGAAATACAAAACAAACCGGATCGCTAAAGAGTTTGGTCAGATTGAGGCGGAAATGCTTTTGAAACCAGTCACGACGAGGTTGGACCGAGATTTGCAAGCGCCCACGGAAGAGGCGTCCGGACCCTACTACGCAATGGTTGAGTTCGAACATATCAACCCGTTTGATTGGGGGGATTTCAAACCCGAGGCCGAAACGCCGCCGCCAAGCCCCGAAGAGGAGGAAGAGGAGGAAGAAGAGGAAGAAGAGGAGGCTGAAGCTTCCACCTCCGCGACCGACATGGGGTAAGCCGGTGGAAACAAGCTTTCTCAGTGGCTCAAACGAATCGGATGCCTCGCGGACGACCAAACGACTTATCACACAGTATGGGGGTGACCCAAGCTACCAAGTCAAAAAGAAAACCTCTCGTTTCCATGGTTACACTGTGAGAAATCTCCAACCAAGATTTCGTTTCTAGGGTTCAAACCCCAACAGGGCAGTTTCCTGCTCCAAGGCAGGGTGATGTTTCACCACAACAGCTGCAAGCAGGGGAAAAGGGTTTGAATCGAACCCCACCGAAAGAAACAAGACCCCGGCCCACCACAGATTGGGAACAGGCAGTCTTGCCGCGCCGGCAAGCGATGGAAACTGAGGGGGTCCACGACGATGATTACGCATCGCGGCCTGAATGGGAAGAAAACTGGGGGAAAACAGAGGGCAGTGGGTTTGGGAAGGCCACCGACAACACGATCCAACGATTGTATGTACGCCTCGGTTCGATGCAAGTGGGCAACTCTTCAACGAAGCTCCGCAAAGGGGTTTCTGCTTTGGTGGAAAAGCTCCTTCAGCTCGGCGCCATCAACAAATTGCAGGCCCGCAAAATTTTCCACTATTATATACAGTGAAATGTTTCACCTGCTGCTCGACTCAAGCCTCGCGAAACTGCAACGAAACGGCGCCAACCAGAGGTCGCACGACTTCGAGATAGTGTTCAACCCACCAATCCTGCTGGACGGCAGCCGAGAATGCGAAGCGGCGCTGGACAGACTTATCACCATGAGCTATTCCTGGTACAACGTCGCGGCTGAATACAACAACAACACACTGAAATGGCGGAAGGCTGGGGAAGCTTGGAAAACATTGACCCTTCCCGATGGGATGTACGACTATACAGACCTCAATCGCGTCTTGCAGACACACAGTGGTTTCGTGGACCACACCGCGGCAGATAAGAAGCACGTCTTCGAACTGTACTTCGATTTTACTATCATCCGGGTTGTGATTGGGGTAGCCACTGGGTACGAACTTGACCTCACAACTGGTGATTTTGGGAAACTGCTGGGATTCGACAAGAAGGTTCTGAAAGGCGCCAAGACATTCGCGGGGGACAAAATTCCTGATATCACACGAAGTGTTGACTGGGTGTTCCTGCATTGCTACTTGATCTCGCGGCGGGCCAACGACATTCCAAGCGATATTTTGTTCACCTTTTCCACAACCAACCTTGAGGTTAGCTACCCTTTCACAAAAGAACCCCTCCGCCCGAAGTTCCACCCAGTCAACTGCATTGCTACTTGATCTCGCGGCGGGCCAACGACATTCCAAGCGATATTTTGTTCACCTTTTCCACAACCAACCTTGAGGATAGCTACCCTTTCACAAAAGAACCCCTCCGCCCGAAGTTCCACCCAGTCAACAGATCTCGAATCGACGCGGTAAGAATCCATGTTACTGACGCGCGAAATAACATTCTTGACCTCAACGCCGCGGATGTGGCTGTGGATCTCATGATTCATGAAGCCACTTCGTCAAATCTTCTGTCTCGGAGCAAAACATAATCGCCATAGTATACTTGTGGCGCACAACGTGGACCGACCGAGTGAGTGGATGAGATTTTGGGACTCGCGCACTGGCCGGTACTGCTTCAAACACAAAGGGTCGGGTGTGGTCCGCGACCCCCTCATGGCCATTGGTAAACAACTCAAAAAAGCTGCCGCGCCGGCACTGAAAAACGCTGCCACAAAAGCGACCGAAAAGGCCGCCGAAAGAGTTGTCGCGAAGGCAACTGAAAGGGGCGGCAAAAAGATTCGTCAACTGCTGCAGAGCCGCACGGCAAGTCGCAAGAGGCAGAGGGGGCCTGCCCCCAACTTCATTCTCAATGGTGAAACTCGCCCAAATTTTGGCCAACCGACTGTAAACCACCCGCAAAGCGGGACATTTTTTGGTTTTGTATACAGCGATGTTCAGGACGCCTCGCTTACTTAGATTCTAATTCTAATTATAAGTTTAATAAAAGTAAATATGTCAAATAAAAAGATAAATAAATGATAATTCAAAATCATAATTTAGATCACTTATTTCACGTGCTTTCCTAAATTTGACTTAAAATCAGATAATGACTTGCAATTCACTAGGTCAGTGGGCAGTGAGTTCCACTCTGTTATTGATCTAGGAAAAAAGGAAAAGTTAAAGACATCCTTAGAAACTTTTGGCATTCTATACTTAAAAGCATGGCTGTTGCGGGTTCTTAATTCACTGTGTGGTATTAAGTGTTTTTGTGTTTATGTCTACTAGATTATGACTAGATTTGTACATTAAAGTCAATCTGTTTTTCTTTCGTCTTGTTTCTAATGTATCCCATTTCAGATCAGATAACATGTCAGTCACACTTACTGTTTTGTTGAAGTTTTGAAGGCAAAAACGAGCAGCTTTTCTTTGGAGTCTCTCCAAGGTTAAAATATCTTTTTTATAGTGTGGGTCCCACGAGGCACTTGCGCACTCCAGTTTGGGTGGGACGATGCTGGTATAGGCCATTTCACGCACTTTCCTGGGGCAGTTCCAGAGATCAACCCCAACAATATCGGGACAATAAGGGGGCTTTCTTGGCATGCTTGCTTCCCTCGGCATTCCTTTCGTTCAGAAAGTGTTGGGAAGTGGGTCGCGCGTTGGGCCGTCGCGGTCAAGAAGGGATGTACCCCATCGTCTTCCTGCGCCACCCACAGGGCGTGGCATGCAAATGCGCCCACCTCCTGTCTTTGGAAGTGGGAAGATTGGGAATATACAATGATGGTGGGGCGAGGAAAAAAAAAGATGAAGTTCAAGGATGTACCTCTTTTGAACGTTGCCCTGCTGAATTGGTGTGAATATCTTGACATCCCACTCAAGGGTATATTCTCTCGCAACGAGATAAAACCCCTGCACCATTCGCCCTCTATTATCAACCTAGATGATTTCGGAAGCTTGGGCACACATTGGGTTTGCTGCTGGCCTGGGAAGAACATGAAATATTTCGATTCCTTTGGTCTTCCTCCTCCAGACGAGTGGGAACAGGAAATGCGAAAGTTGGGCCACAAAACCTTTCTTCGCAATAACAACCAAATCCAATGGATCGGAAGTGTGAGGTGTGGGTATTATTGCAAGCTTTTCCTCAACGAACGCAACAAAGGCACAAGTTACAAGGAGATTCTCAAAATGTTTTCCGACGATGTCCATCACAACGAGCAAGTGGTGAAAAATTATTTAATGAATATAACCAATGGTTGAATGGTATTGCGTGAAGGACAAACGCAGAACCCCAAACGTACCTGGGTCTGAAAAGGTTGTTATAACCAAAAATGGGCGAAAATGGGGAAAGCGAAGTGCGCGGTTTGTGGAATAACCAAAACCCGCTTCTTACCGAAATCGGGAAACTGATGGGGCCCTCTCATGCAGGGGGCTCTGGTGTTTTGACTGATCTTGCGGGTACTGCGCTCGACTTTACTTTACAACATGGGGTTCCGTTCCTTGCAAAGAAGGGACTTGAAATGGGGCGTTATTATATTTCTGAGGCGCTGCGCAACCCCCAGCTTCAGAAAAAGGCAATCAACTACGGACTCCGAAAGCCACCCCAGCGTTGGAAAGGGTTGGCAGTGAACTGCTTGACCAGCTTTCAACAATAGTACGACCAAACATCCGTTACAAAACAGACAGACCTGAACTCGATGGGGGAGGACTCCCTGTTCCCTTTCCTTTTGTTGATTTCAAAAAATTGTGGGATGTCATCTCTGACCCCAAACTTTTCAAAGGTCCTGAAGTTTCTGAAAAAGAGGGGAGGGCAATGGTTGCTGAATACAAGCGCCAATACGCAGATTACAAGGGGTGAAATGGAAGGGTTATGGAAGAGGTCTTGTAAGCTTGTTTGATCCCCGGTTTGTTTCGCAGGGTGTGTTGGTTCCCAAGTTCGCAACTAACACAAAGGTTTTGAAAGCCTTCGGCAAAGCCATCCCCAACACCATGGTTTCACAGATGTTCTCAAGAAAACCCTGCGCGACTACTATGGAACGGCTGTGGATGTTCATAAATTGATTGGGAAACTGCCGGCACCAAAGGGGGGTTGGACCCTGCCCGGCCACCACTACACCGGGCCTTACAGCCCCTTGCACCATCAGCTGAGCTTTGACCCTGAAACGGGTGAGATCTTGGACGTATTTCAGAAACCGACTGGCTCTGCCGATGCTGTGGCGATGCAGAATGATGTTGATTACAGCAGTTGTGATTTCCGCGCAAAGAAGTATGGTGAGAACGAAAAAAATGCAAGCATGTTGCTGACCGAAAAATGGTCAAAGTGCTTGACGCGATTCCATGGAAACAGAGACAATGAGGCAACGCGTTATCCCGAAACGCAATTAACGTGAAAGAAAAACTTGGTTTGGGGGTTTAAGGTTTGGGCTCCTTTACAACCCCCCCCCCCTCCCCGAGTCATATCTAAGTCTTGACACTGCTTGTCTTCCTTTACTACCGCCCCAGTCATATATAAGCTAGGGCACAACTTGGGAGGAGGGTTGTGGTTTTCGTATTCCTCAGCCGCTTTTGCCAAATGAACGGCTTTGCAATAAAACCTTTGGATTTTTTTGGCATAAATCCCAGAATTCGACGATCTGTCTCCTTATTACATCCAAGCATAAAAGCTTTCATTCTCTTTGTTTCGCACCTTTCTATCGCATTTTCCAGCTTTCTTTTTTCTTCATCAAAGACGAAGGACACATAAGCTCTAACATTGTCACGGGAGAATTTTTTCGCCTCCTCAATTGCTTGAAAAATTTGTGGGTTGCTTGAATGGCTGTCTGCCATTGTACTACCACCTCCCCTCTCTCTAAATGGCCGAACGGCGAAGGAAAAATAATTGAGGGTCTCAAACCAAGGTTTCCAAGCCCTTTTACGAAAGTTCATTTACGACTCTCTGAAATTCATCTCTGGCCTTTTCCTCAAGGGTTCTGGGCCATCCTTGAAGTTTACTTGCAAGGGGCACCACCCACCAATACATTGCGAGCAAAAATGTGGCAGCCATGGGTATACCTTTACCCACGTTTCTTCAATATCCTTGACTTCTATGGGATGAAATTTGTGGTACCTATTTTTTAACGCACAAACCAAACAACATCCATTCCGCCGGCAATCGGGGCATTTGTCACATACGGTCAGTGTAACAATTTTCAAAACAGCAAAAAGGCGCGTCCGCAAAGTACGTAAAAAGATTGCTATGTACTCCATCCCACCCCATTCTTTTTTTTGCCCCGAATTTGGGCTTTTATTGTTTTTTGCAAAATACTTTCTTGCAACTCGGGTGGGAGTTGGTTGATTCTGGTCAAGATGCCCTTACGTTGTAAAGCACATTTTTTCAGTACGAAGTTCAACGACGCCGGTCTGCTGCCTCAAGGGCTTTTTCAAAATTTTTAATGTCTGTCGCCGCAGCTACGCTTTTCGCATAAAATAATTGAAATTCCTTGGGCAGGGTCTTCAACGGTTCGTTGTCGTCTCCAATATTTTCTCCGTCCACCACTCTGTTTTTGACAAACTCATAGTCGTCAATTTTTGCCTCAAGCCGTTGTTTTTCGTGGTTAGACATTAACTCAATATTTGCAACCAAAACTGCCCGCGGCAGTTTTTTTGCTGCTTCAAGCTCACGAAGCACAATGGGGTCGGTGATTTGGCTTTCTGCCATGTACACCCACCACCCATCCCTCTAAAAGACCGTCCGGGCGATGAAAAATAGTAAATTAAATGTTTTTCTGAGTTTTACGTGTTATTTTATTGGTTATCAAAATAATTGGGATAAATAAAATTCATCAGTGGTTTAAAAAACTCCTCAAACACCTGACACCAGCCCATTTTTTTTCTGGCTTTTAATTGTGTTTGCGTATGGTGGTGCCAAATTTTTTCCTGCACCTCGGGCGGCAGTTGATTAATTTGTTCCACGAGGCCCATCTATTATGTGTGCGTATCTTTAATGGACAGTGTCATAAAAACCTTCATTTGTCGACCACTTGTCCATAAATTCTTTTACTGCGGTTGGAAGGTTATGCGCCACCATCAAACAACAATACGCGCGTTCGTTGGTCAGTTCGTGGTCGTTCGCTCTTTTTATGTATGACCAGGGGTTCATGTCATGTTTTAACAGTTCTCGCACATGGCGAATGGAAATTCTGCAAGAGGAATCCACATTTTTCTTCCTCCCCAACCAATTATTCATCTCTTTTATCAAAGCCTGTCTTACATTATAACGCAAGATGTCTGTCGACATAGCGGCCTACAACCTATGCCTATCCCTTTAATTTGGTGACTCATTCTGTAAAGGGGAGAAAATTAGTTTGGTTTTTCATTTCTTAAAATACTGCAAATACTTTTCTTTGACATACTTTCGTATAACCGGGCGCGAGCCACTAAGGTGTTTTTTAAGCACAATATCAATCGCTATTTCAAGAGGAACATTTTTGTTACACTCCTCCATAATTGGGTTGTAATAATCCCATATTTTTAAAAATTCGGGAGTCTCTTTATCATCAGACGCGCCGCTGTCTTCCACATTTTCTTTTTGTATTTCCTCTTCCTTCTCCTCTTCTTTTTTAAACTCTTCCAAAACCTTTTTTGCTTCCCGTTCCCATTTTTCTTTATTGAACCCCCGGTTAAGTGGGAGTTGCCGAGCGAGTTGCCATGCTCTTGCCGCGGGCTTCCATCGCGCTTGCCCCATACACCCCACCCTCTAATAGGCGGCCTTGTGCTGCTGGGTGTCTTTTGTTTTCGGGTGTTTTGGGGGGATTTAAGCTTTTTTCCCGCCTGGTCCCCCCTCGTCGCTTCGCTCCTCGGGTGCTGCGATCCGAGTAGTAGTAAGAGAGTCGAACCGATACACACCGGAGCGCGGCAAAACCCGACGAGCGGAGCGAGGAGGGTGTGCCGCGCGGAGGTGCTCACTTCATCCTCTGATGCATTCAAAGAGATTCGCACCAAGTGAATATATCACGCTCAAGGAGAACAATAAAATAATTAAAGATCAGAATCAAGTTGCAAAGATTCTGAATACTTATTTTAAAAATGTGACAGAAAGCTTGGACATCCAACAGTACACTTCTTTTGAAAATCAACCGCACTTGTCAAATATTCCAAGTAACTGGAATCAAGATGAACAGTTCGAGTTCAATTTAATTAATCATGAGTTGGTCAAGACTACTCTGCAGAGAATGAAAGCAAACAAAGCGACTGGTCATGACCACATACCACCACGTGCACTCAAGGCGTCTATTCCATCAATTACACGGCCCCTTAGTCATCTAATTGATACTATCATCTCTTCGAGAGCAGTCCCTGACTCCTGGAAACGAGGAGAGATCGTACCACATCATAAAAGGGACTCACAATTAGAGAAAGAGAATTTCCGACCAGTCACAGTTCTTCCAGCAATGTCCAAGATCTTTGAACATCTTATTCATCAACAATTGACAGTTCATTCAGAGAAGATTCTTCACAATTCTATGTTTGGATACAGAAAATATCATGGGTGCCCAACGGCACTCCTTGCACTCACTGAACAGTGGAAGGAAGATCTTGATAATCATAACATTATCGGCACAGTAGCCATTGATTTAAGTAAGGCCTTTGACTGTCTACCACATGACTTAATTCTAGAAAAACTTAAATTTTATGGTTTAGGTGATCATGCGCTATCTTTTATGCGAAGCTATCTCTCTTCTCGCCATCAAAGAGTGAAGCTCTTTAACGCCTTCTCTATGTGGGATGGGGTGTTAAGAGGAGTCCCTCAAGGCTCTGTCTTGGACCTACATTGTTTAATATTTTTATAAATGATTTGGCGTATGCAATAACGCAACGCAGGATTATCAATAAGAACGTACGTGCTGTTGAAGACCACCTAAATAGTGTTCTTGAGAACGCAACTACATGGTAGTACACAAATGGACGAATACAATGGCACTTCTGATTTTCCGGATCGTTAAGACAACCTAGTGGTCGAAAATTATACTAATTCCAGAATTATTCCTCCCAATTCCAGTTCCACCCGATTTATCATCTAAAGGTGGATAAAGTCTAAAATACAGGGCCGCTTATTAGGGATTTTAAGCAACGACCACGGAAGCGTCTAGCACGGCGGATTTTGACTGCGGAAGAATGGGACGAGTACGTATAGTTCCACGGAAATTCGAAGCTCTTATTTACATTAAGCAAGCCGTACCACGTCGCGTTGTACGAATCATTTATAGTCTTTTTCTGTTAAGTAGGTACGTCATGCCATCTTTTAAAGAAATAAGAGATTTGCTTCTTCTTTCCCATGATGTAAATTTTATTTCTGTACACAACACAACATCATTTTGTCGATTCCCTTCCATGCGCCTAAAAGCAACAAAATTATAACATAATAACGGTCTTGATTTTCTCATTCCCTTTCCTCGCACAAATGCTAATATACAAGTTCCAATATGTAAAATATTTCCACAATGAAAGGTTTTCTAATTCGATGATTGGGAAAAGCCGTGCCAAGAATCGTGAAAGCTGGTTAATCTTTGCTTTAACAGCTCGCCAGAAACAAGTTGTATGAGTTTCACGCCTGCCACTGAATTTAGTGCTCAAAATTGAGAAAAAATGTTTTTTTTTTTACAAATCACCAAGGACGGCCAAAAAGGGAGAAAATATCTATAGGTTGCCGTTTGGGTTCAAACACTGGCATACGGAGCACGTACAGTGCAGGAAAAGACATCAACAGACTTACGTACTCTCCACTACTGCCGCTATGATATCCTACGTATTCGAAGAGCTGACTACGGCTAGAAACCAGGCCATTGACGCTTGGCGGTAAGTAAAATTTCTTCCGGTCACCGTACTAGACACGTCCGTAGTCCTTGCTTAAGGTCCCTATTGCTATACAATGAACACAAATCTGACACATGTAGATAGGTTGGACCAAAGCTACCTAGTATTCTACATTTGTTATCCGAAATCCCCGATATTTTCGGTCGAAGTATAAAAAAAGAGACATCTGTACCCAGAATCTTGTGACTTTCATCAATAATATCTTGTGTTATTTGCCCAAAACGCTTCAGCGAGAGTCTTAATTAACTTTTGTGGGTGACAATTAGAGTTGAAATGACGAATTTCCACCCCACTTTTCAGCCTTTTTTAAGTTTAGAATACCATAAAATGTTCAACGGCTGTATGGCAGTTATATGAAAAGCGGACACCCGTGGGGAACATTTAAGCAAGAAAATGTAGTCCCTCCGTTTATCACTTTTTCCTTTTGGTCATATGTTGAGTTATTGAAGCGGAGGCAATTCTTTTATAAAGTGTTCTTGCTCTCTGAAAATCCTAGCTGACTGTCCATCCAAATACAAACGGATATAGTTCATCAATACTAGTGAAAGTGTAAAGTGACATATTATCAAATAAAAATTGCGTTTTAATTTTAACCCCACGGTATGCAAATTTAAAACGGCGTTAGTCTGACTGTTAAAAATGAAAATGTCCGCTCGGATATCTTGAATTTCGGTTTGGGCGTTCCTTTTTTAAGAATGACCGGATTCCTTACTGCATGATAAAGCATTCAGTTCTAAATATTTTTATAGCACTATTTCTAAAACATTGTAAAGAGGAATGAGGATTCTTAACTCCATTCCTGACAAAGATTCATTTTTTGGCCCGAGGTTTAACTCTGTAACAGCATCTGGTTGCATCGTCTTTCATTCTGTTTGTTAAACGTGATTTCTTACCGATACACTATTCAGTCCAGAACATTTTATATCCCTGTTTCTAAATTATTGTAAAGAAGAGTAACAAGTGAATAAAAGCAAGCTCCGGCGAACAAACACAATTTAAATGTTGTGGTCTTGTTTTTAATTGTTGTGCAACTGCATCAAACTCTTTTTT
>JAEMWC010000416.1:217500-230000 GCA_016490735.1 Pachyseris speciosa | reverse complement strand
CATAGCGTTAATTTAACGGTCTTACATAGGAATCAAAACTAAAGGAAATAAGTCCAGCAAAAAGGTGTGAACTCACATATGTGGTTTCAGCTTTCGGTGTGCCTATCAGGGGGATCCCGATCCATTCTGTTATCACTTTTTCCTTTCAGGTCGGATAATTTCTAATTCAGAGAAAATTTATGGGTAGTTTTTACAGTAAAACGGAGGTATCTTTCGTGAGCTGTTGTCAGTTTCGTGAAAATCGTAGCTGACTGTTTATTCCAAAACAAACGGATATAGTTCACCAGAAGTGGTGAAAGTTTACTATGAGGGGATATTTTATCAAATAAAAATCGCTTTTTAGTGAAAATTTAACCTAACTATGCACTTTTAGTGGGGTGCTGTTCTGACTGTTAAGTTTAAAACGAAAATGTCCAATCGGATATCTTGAATTCCGGTTTGGGTATTTGTTAATAATTATGCCTTACCAATACACTCCTCAATCCTGAATGTTTTTTATCTCTATTTCTAAAGCATTGTAGAGAGGAATGAGGATTCGTGACTCCATTCCAGACAAAGATCCATTTTTGGCTGAGTTTGGGACTGTAACAGCAGCTGGTTGAAATCATTTCCTTACTTGCTACACTTACGGGTGAACAAAAGCATGCTCTCCTCAGCACACACAATTTAAATTTCAGTTCTTAAAATTTATCTCTCTATTTCTCAACCACTGTACAAAGGAATGGGGAATCTGAATACAGCATTCATCTTCATTACACTCCTGACAAAGATCCATTTTCGGCCTGAGTTCGGGGCTGTAACAGCAGCTGGTTGCTTCATGTTTCTAGGCGACGATAGAACGTTGGTTGAAATCACTTTCCCAGGGAAACAATGTTTCCGCAACAATGTTTCCTAAATGGCAGTTATATGAAAAGTGGGCAATCGTGCAGCACATTTAAGCAAGAAACTTAAGGCCCTTTATCACATTTTCCTTTCTGGTCCGATATTTTTTGAGTCAGAGAAAATTAACGTGTTAGTTGTTGAAGAGAAGGCAATTTTTTATAACGTGTTCTTGCTCTCTGAAAATCCTAGCTGCCTTTTCATCCAAATACAAACGGATATGGTTCATCAGTACTGGTGAAAGTTTCAAGTGACATTTTATGAAATTAAAATTGCGTTTTAATAAAAATTTAACCCCACGGTATGCAAATTTAGAACAATGTTGTTCTGACTGTTTCAAATGACAATGTCCGCTCGGATATCTTGAATTTTTGTTTGGGGGTTTCTTTTTTAAGAATCATTCCTTACTTCATGGTAGAGTATTTAGTCCTGAATATTTTTGTATCACTATTTCTAAAACATTTTAGAAAGGAATAAGGATTCTTAACTTCATTCCTGACAAAGATCCAATTTTTTTGCCCGAGGTTTGGTTCTGTAACAGCAGCTGGTTGCTTCGTCTTTCTCCGCTGTTGTTGGCGGAATGAATGCAGCGCGATTCCATAATTTCCTGACACAGGCGAGGACAAATCTGGATCCAGAAGAGTACCGGAGCACCGGCCCACCGAAACCCTACCGTTCCCGCCCAAAATACAGAGCTGAAAATGCTTCTTCCCTATAGTTCTTTTCTGAACATCGTGGAGCAGGCAATAAGTTGTCTGAAAGCAGCAATTTAACGCCGACATCTCGCGTCTGGAAATCTAAAGACGTATGGATGACAAAGGTGGAGCTGCAGCAGACACCGCGCAGGGGGAGGGGCTGGGGGGCTTAAGTCCCCCCCTCCTTTTCAACAGTACAATGTCTCGAGGGCAATCGTATGTTGAGTTGAGGTTTGTGGATACGTTACTAATTGCCAGTTATGATTAATTAAATTAAACTTGTTTTAAAACACCCCTTTTTATTGCTGAAAGTATACAAGTTTGACCATACCATGTTAGTTTTAAATGCATTTCTAGGCATTTCAGAGGACTTTCGTTTAAATATTTTCCAGGGGAGCATGCCCCCGGACCCCCCTAGTTGACTCACGCTAACGCGTTTGAAGTGAGCCCCCCACTTGCAAACTTGCTGCGCGGGCCCTGTGCAGAGTCCGAGGAATTCCACTAGGGGAGTTTCGAACACAACAACTGCTTGAAATGTAAAGCTCCTAGAGAGAGTAGAAAACGAATTACCTTGAGCAATCCCGCTTGAAAGGGAAGATACTGAAAGGTAATAAAGATAATAGAAAGATTAAAAGTCGTTTTACGTGTTTTTCTCTCGTTTTGCAAGGAAATATATAAGTAGGGAAAACTCGTAGTCTAGATAATAAATTATTCTACCGATATGGAATAGATGTAAAGCCTTAATTGAGTAAAAGAACAAACGCGTCAAGAAACTGTTTTCACTTAATTTCGATAAATCTACATTTTAACCAGTTTATTTCCTTCTTTTTGTTATAAATTTCAATTGCTGGCTTTATAGTTTATATGTAGGAATGGCGCCAATTCTGGAATGGATTGGTTACAATTATTCACAAAGGAAGTACCCTAACGAAGCAGGCTTATAGAACATCAATATGAATGCAGCGGGCTAATAGTAAATCATCCAAACAGTGTAATTCACCATCTGAGTTGAACAACAAGAGCAAGTTTACGCGAACTCAAAGTAGCTGTTTCCCACCTACTAAAACTTAGCTCGTATTTCTGTAGAAATCTGGAGTCTGTTTTCAATTTCAAGAGGGTCTTTTCAATTTTAGTAGTACTGAAATTCTGTGCCGTTGTCCCTTTCAATTAAAAATATAGAGATTATGCAGGCCGGCATATCAATGTTGAGACTGAACCTGTCTTCTCTCTTCTGTTTCCTTATGTCCGAAAATGGAAAAAAAAGTTGTACAGTACTTGCAGTCAATCAAAGTTTGAAGTTGTTTTGCAAGGTTGCATTGTCCGTTTTTCGGGCTACGTACAGATCAGAAGTTAGCTTTGTTTTTGCCAAGTCTGCATTAAATGTCATTTTCACAAAGAGTTCAAAATTATTTATACAGCTCTGTTGCCTGTTTTTTGTTTGTGTTTGGTGTATCGCCACAAATTCACGCTCGCCATCGTGTGCTAAAAATAAAAATGTTACAAACATTTCTTGAAAAAAAAAATTCTCATGAGTGGACGGTGCATATGGTTTGTAGGCCTGTAGAACCAGAGATATCACTATTTTATGTTTTCCGTCACGCTGCAAATTCACGCATGCTTTACAAATCGGAAATACTTGAGCGGGATCAGGTAACTATTGAATGGTTCTTTGGCGAGGTTTGTTGTCAGTGTTCATGTTTAAAAGCGAACCAAGAAAAATTTAGGATATTATAATATTACGCTTGTCTTTCTTGTGTGGTGCGGATAAGCGAGAATCTTGAATAATCAGACACAAAAGTTGGATGGATTTTGGATAATGTTAATTCGCATCAATTTATACGTTCCGGTCATTTTTTGCAACAAGCGATAGGTTATTTTCATCGGCGATTTTTGCAGACTAATGATGGAAATGTGATAGTTGTCATGTATGCAAATGTTTTACTTGTGGGCGGTCGATCAAATTGAAATCCAGTTACCAAAACTCTATGCAAATGTGTTTTAGCGGGGAGAAAACTATGTACCTTTGTCTTTCCAGTGCAAGGTTTAGTTATATTCGATACGAACTACTTTCAAGTGACAAAATGGCAAAAAACGGCAGGTAAAATTCATCCAAGTTCCAGTTTTTTCAGTTTCCGAAGTTGTATTCTGCTTAAACGACTACTTCAACACCCTAACGAATTCTTGCAGCACTGTGCAACAATAATAACCCAGTTTACACTCTTGGAGAGTCTTACTGCCTCTTATTGATTTAACATTTTGCTGTGGAGTGATTATGAGCTCTCTAGTCAAAACGAGGAAAGGCTGACTTCAACAAAGGGGTTCCATGACGTTTTGTGTGACTCTTCTCAGTAAAACAAACAAAGTTGGCTTTTGATCGCCGTATAAAAGACTTTAGTTAGCAAATGCAAGCTCTCGTTCTATGAGGCCAGAAAACAAAATGAACTTGTGATGGCTATGCGTTGGCAAGGTAACCGATAGCTGAAATTTTGTTAGTGGGTTTGTCGACGGACGGAGATTTCCTTTCAAGAACTGAAGGGTTCAAAGATGAGAACAGAAGTAACTTACCAGTCGTAATGAAAATTTACAAGCTGACCGAAAGCCCAGAAAATTATCAGAAATACCACCATTGTAATATTAGACCCCTTTCATTTTCCAAGACTGCAGACCGAGTGATAACCGATGCTACTCACTCCACAGCACATAAAGCAAAACGTTTCTAGTGACGAGGAAAGTAATTCATAAAGTAAATTCATGAGACTGGCGGTTGAAGATGACGGAGTTCGATGTTTACAAAGTTGTACTGTCGGAAACAGCGGCAAATTATGGTTTCAAACCCTTGCAGTGTAGATCAGTTCATGTAAGTTCCTGTAAATTTGACACATCACTCACTTGCGATCGATTTTAGCTTTCGCTTTTCAGGCTTTTGAGCTAATGACATACATAATAATGAGGAACAGTCACGCTGAATCGTCCTCCCCATGTTGGGTCCTGTTCCTCGCCTGCACAGTCCTGTTCAATCTTGAGAGTGGTCGGGTTAATTGTCTAAGACCCAGGGGCAGTAACTGGACAAGTTTGAAGCAGTTACACGGCGAATTAACTCAGAAAAACTTCGTTTATCAAGATAAATGGTCACTCATCTTTGGAAGCTTGGCGACGGAAATTTGCATATGGAACAAACGACCCTCATTAACTGAGAAGATCCTTTTGTTGCAGTGTACACAGAATGTTCAATTATCTACAAGATATGTGTACACAGATCAATACAAAGGAAGGCCACGACCCACATTCTTCAGATTGCTGCGCATCAAGAGACACAAGTGTCCGTTTACATATTATTCCAAAACTTCCGCCTCATTCCACGTGCGGCTTATTGGTGATTTACTTTTTAAACTTAACCCGGGCCCTGTGGACAATAACTCTCGCACTACCACCTCCAGGCAATGGAATTGCAGCACCAGGACAAAACTTTCTACGCGCAGCACAAGGGGGAACCCAATTGCTACTCCTCGGAACCCCAATAATTTAATCAACTTACGTCCTTCATGTAAAACGGGCTTCGACTTGCACAAGCAAATGGTACTATGTAATGTCAATGCTCGTTCCGTGAGAAACAACACAGCGGTAATTTTTGATTACATATGCGAACGCAAAGTTGATTTAGTTGCCGTAACCGAACACTGGCTGACAGCTAACGACTCGGCTGTCAGAGCAGAGCTGTGCCCAGTCGGCTACAGCATTCTTAATCACCTAAGACCTGATCGCCGCGGCGGGGGCACTGGGCTTATCTACCGCGATTCGCTTGCTGTCTCCAAGGCTAATGCCGGAGTTAGCGACCTCAACTCTTTCGAGTTTTCCGAGTGGATTGTTAAATCGTCACCACACAACATGCGGCTCATTATTATCTACAGACCGCCATATTCAGAAGAACATCGTGTTCCCACAAGTGTATTTCTTTCCGAGTTTCCTGAATATCTTGAGACTCTGCTGCTATGCAAGGAGCAACTGCTTATAACAGGTGATTTTAACATCCACGTGGACGATGCTCAGGACTCTTGCGCACGAAAATTCTTAGAAGTGTTAGAAGGCCTTGGACTGGAACAGCATGTTGATCAACCCACTCATCGTGAAGGGCACACCCTTGATCTAGTCATAACGCGAATGTCTGAGAGCCTTATCGCCAGCACGCCTGTGGTCGATCAGTTTATATCTGATCATGCAGCTGTTTTGTGCTGGCTTACGCCACCAAGACCTGGCCTCTCCGTGAAGACTACTAGCTACCGGAAAATCAAGTCCATTGATATGGAGCAGCTGAAAACAGACTTGCGGTCTACTGCGTTATATGCAGCGGACGATCCAACTACTGCTGATGAATTAGAGGCATACGCTAAAGAGTATAACACCACTCTTTCTACGATGCTCGATAAGCATGCTCCACTAAGGACTCGTACTAGGGTCAGTAGGCCTCTAGTACCCTGGTATAGCAACGCCATTGATAAGGCTAAGCGCTCACGTTTGAAGGCTGAAAGGAAGTGGAGAAGAACAAAGTAGCTCTCAGATTTTGCTGACTACAAGAAAAAGAGAAACTATGTTAATAACCTCATGAATAAATCAAGGCAAGACTTCTGCTCTAAGTTCAGAGAAGATAATAGCATCGATCAGAGAAAGCTCTTTAGCGCGGCCAAAAAGCTGCTTGGTACACATAATGTGCTGCGCTTTCCTGGTCATCTTGACAAGACTGTCTTGGCAAATGACATTGGCAAATTCTTTGTGCGCAAGATAGAGCACATTCGATGAGACATTGACTCGATTTGTCTTAGCTCTTCAGATCGCAGTCTAGTGCCACCGGACAGGTTAGCTACAGATGTCACAGATCGAAAGCTGCGCTCTTTTGATACCCTGAGCGAAAGCAATGTGTGTGACCTTATTAAGAACTCTGCCAAAAAGTCGTGCTTATTGGATCCATTGCCGACTAATCTGGTCTGTGACTCACTGGAGGTTTTACTGCCTGTTATCACGAAAATGGTAAATGCATCTCTGTCTACTGCACACTTCCCTTCTGAGTGGAAGGAAGCGATCGTAAACCCTTTACTAAAAAAGGGAGCCAAGGACTCTGCTCACAAAAACTTGCGACCAGTCAGTAATCTATCATTTGTATCCAAGATTACCGAGAGGGCAGTATTTGACCACGTGTACACCCACGTTACGGATAACGAACTATTTCCTGTATTGCAGTCGGCTTATAGGAAATCACACAGTACTGAGACGGCGCTGCTTAAAATAGTTAACGACATCCTGCATGACATGAATCGCCAGCACGTGTCTCTGCTCGTACTGCTTGATTTAACCGCAGCGTTTGACACGGTGGACCACACCATTCTCCTGCGGCGCCAAGAGACGTCCTTTGGTGTCACAGGAGATGCTCTCAAGTGGATCACCTCCTACTTGTCTGGCCGCTCTCAGCATGTTGCGGTTAACGGGGAACTGTCAGACAGATCTCACCTATCATTCGGTGTTCCTCAAGGGTAATGTCTAGGACCGCTACTTTTTTCTGTCTATGCTAGTAAGCTGTTTGAAGTTATTGAGACCCATCTACCAAACGTCCAAACATATGCAGACGACACTCAACTTTACCTGTCGTTCAAGCCAAGCAATTTTGAAAGTGAGACGGGGGCAAAGTGTGCTATGGAGCGGTGTATTAGGGCTGTGAGGGCGTGGATGGTTGAAGATAAGTTGAAGCTGAATGAAGAGAAGACTGAGTTCATGCTTATTGGAACTCGCCAGCAACTTAGTAAAATCCGAACTGATAGTCTTTTAGTTGGTGACACGCCTATACCTTCAGTTACTGAAGCTAGGAATTTAGGTGTCTGGTTTGACACTAATCTCCATTTTCACAACCACATAAACAAGACATGCCAGTTAGCTTTCTTTTCATTGTACAACATTAGGCGTATCAGAAAATACCTCCCTTTTGAAGTTGCAAAGACTTTACTACAAGCTTTAGTCATAAGTCGTATGGACTATTGCAACTCGCTCTTATATGGTCTGCCAGCTATACATATTCATAAATTGCAACGTATACAAAATGCAGCTGCCAGGTTACTGACCAACACGCCGCGCTATGCGCACATCACACCTGTCATGATAGAGCTTCATTGGTTGCCTGTTAAATTTAGAATTATTTTTAAGTTCAATTTAACAATTTTTAAAGCTCTTCATGGTCTTGCACCAGCCTATCTTAGCAACCTTTTATCTTTTAAACACTCTAATTATAATTTAAGATCAAATAATAATAATATTCTTGCCCGGCCCGCAGTAAAATCGGCCAAGACCAGTGGAGATAGAGCCTTCTCAGTTGCTGCTCCAGTTTTATGGAACGCCTTGCTGCCAAGCCTTAGGGCTATGGATAATATTATCATATTTAAGAGAGAGCTCAAAACGCATCTTTTTAAGCAAGCGTATTTTATTAATGTTTAGATTTTATATTTCTGTGTGATGTGATTTTTATTTCTGTAATTATAATATAATTAGCACTCTAGATATAGCTTTACATTTTTAGCATAGTTAATTTAATTTTTAATGATTTTTTATCGATTGTAATAATTGTAAAGCGCATTAGATCATATATTTTAATGAATTTTGCGCTATATAAGTAACAAGTTTATTTAAAGTGTAACACTTCCAGTCCTTCTCAGCTATACTAAGTACTTGCATGGATCAATTAAAATGAAAGTCAAAATGTTTGTGGGTGGTCTATCTCTGAAACTATATAACAGTCTTCACATGAAACTTAGCAAAAAGCTAAAACTTGTTATCAAAGCTCGTTTAGACGAACAACTATCACAGAAAAGATCATGTGACTCTTTAACGTCTCCAATTTCCTTCACTTTCTTAGGGAAGGTGTACATCACCTTTTAGCAGATGTGTCTAAGAACTAACGTGTGGAAATTGTTGAGTAACAGAAGTTGTGCATGAAATGAACTGGAAGGCGTGTCCAGATCTCGTGGTTATAATGAATTGTCACGTTTTCACTGTCTCACAAGTCCATAGTAAGAACACCATTCCAGTTGGATTTGGAGACTGCCCCCATCAGAGTAGAAATTATGTTATAAACAAGGAAGATTTGACAAGCGCCTTTGAACAAAGGCAAGAGAAATCTACATAAAAACCAAAAATTATGAGCTTAAGTTTAATATCCGACTTTCTACAAGAATGTAAAACTTTAGTATCAATTTGCGTTAAATGAAAGGTCGAAAGAAGGAAAGACGTTCGAAAGATCTGTGGTATTAAAGGCAACTTGTAATTCAGTCAATGTACGGTTCAACAGAATTCTGATCACTTCCATGCTTTCATAAGCAAGACTTCTGCACTTGAAATGTGAAACCGAAATAACACAATCAGCGTATGTTGTGGAAACTAAGTTGGTACACAAATGGACGAATATAACCGGGCACTTCTAGTTTTACGGAACGTTAGGACAACCTAGTGATTGAAAAGTATACTAATCCCAGCAAAATCCAGTTCCACATAGGGCCGCTAATTGCTATACAATGACTACAATCCGACACATGTAGATCTTGTGGACCAAGGCTGCCCAGTATTCTACATTTGTTATCCGAAATCTCCGATATTTTCGGTCGAAGTATAAAAAAGGAGACATTTGTACCCGGAATCGTACGACTTTCATCAATAATATTTCGCCATGCCGAGAACGCTTCAGCGAGAGTTGCCTTGGCTAACCTTCATGTGTGACAATTAGACTTGAAATGACGAATTTCTTGTCAGCCTTGTTAAGTTTAGAATAACATAAAATGTTTAACGGCTAAATGGCAGTTATATGAAAAGCGGACACCCGTGGAGAACATTTAAGCAAGAAACTGTAGTCTCTTCCTTTTTGGTCATATATTAAGTTATTGAAGAGGAGGCAATTTTTTATAAAGTGTGAGTCTTACTCTCTGAATCCTAGCTGACTGTCCATCCAAACACAAACGGATACAGCTCATCAGTACTGGTAAAAGTTTAAAGTGACATTTTATGAAATGAAAATTGCGAAAAAATGAAAATTTTAACTCCTCGGTATGCAAATTTAGAATGGCGTTGTTCTGACTGTTAAAATGAAAATGTCCGCGCGGATATCTTGAATTTCGGTTTGGGCGTTTCTTTTTTATGAATGATTCCTTACTGCGCGCATGATACAGTATTCAGTCCTAAATATTTTTATATCACTATTTCTAAAACATTGTAAAGAGGAGTGAGGATTCTTAGCTCCATTCCTGACAAAGATCCATTTTTTGGCCCGAGGTTTGACTCTTTAACAGCAGCTGGTTGCATCGCCTTTTATTCACTTGGCACTCTTCTTTACAATAATTTAGAAACAGAGATATTAAATGTTTAGGACTGAGTAGTGTATCGGTAAGACATCACGCTAAACCAAAATGATTTTAACCAAAGTTTTCACATTGCGGGGAGTAGTAGTGGGTGGGTCTCACCAATACGACCTCCGAAAACATAAAGAAATAAGACTCCTCGCTAAACTCGGAGTCTTATTTCTTTCTGTTTTCTCCGGTTCTATTGGTGAGACCCACCTACTACTACTCTGAAGACAAGCCCACACACAAACACAGAAAAACAACGCCCAGACCGCAGCAACACCACCCAAACCAAAAACCAACCAAGTACCGGGTCGGCCTATTAGAGAGAAGGGTGTATGGTACAAGAGTGATGGTAAGCTTCTTGCAAGCTTTTATTACCACTTATAATGAATTAAGGCCTGAAGAAAAACAAATCGTGCTTATAGGAATATTATTTGTACTTATTTATTTTCTTTTCATTCTTTTTGATATGCTTGTAGGGGTTTTGAATGTATTGTTAGGTATAATGAATCCATATTTATATATTTTATCAGTAATTCTTATAATTTATGATATATTAACCCTTTAAAATGAAAAACTTCACGCGCTATTAGAAAATATAAATAAACATATATATAAGTGAAGATCTATTTTTCCCCAAAACCCTGTAAAGGGGAGCCTCTTTTTCATTTTTTATGTGCCAACAACATTTCCTTTGTTGGTGTGAAAAAAGCCGCAAAAAGGGTTGTGAATGACTATCTACGCGAACCAACTCGTCACAGAAGATCTTACAAAAGGGATGAAAAAAGCCTTTTAAAGGAAAAACATAAACCTCTCTATCCATTCGACACAATTATTTTGGTTTTTGATGAGTAATGTAAGACATAATTATTCTTTTTAAGATTACTACAAACAGTACGCGGGGGTTGTCCTGTAAATTAGGGAAATATCTGCGCAGTAATATGGGGGAAGCTGTTTCTTTCAAGCACAATGTGTGCACGGCGCTGATAGAGGAAATTGACAACTGGTTGAAAAAATAAAAGATAGAAATAGGCCCCGCCCCTTCGAAGAGAAACTTAAACTTGTTAGGACTATTTTGAAACAAGATTACCCCCCTTGGAGGTTTATAAAGAAAACTAATAATTACGACTTTATTAATGAATGCGCCTACATATGTTTGGTGGTGAGGTATCAATTACTAAAAGAAGAAAGAGAATTTATGGATCAATGGTTGACCGATGAAGGTTTTTATGACACGGTTCAGTAAACATTGATGCAACAAAGTATATGAGGTGGTGGGGCAGGGTGGATGAGAAAAATAAGCGCATTGAGCGCTCCGTTATCTGCGACAAGCTGGTTCGCAGAATAAAAAAATGGATGAAACCTATAGATAAATACAAACTTTCAAAGGAGTACTTTCTAATGTTAGGTGTTTTGCATTCTTTAAGCTTTGGTGAATCGCCATGGGAATACATTTCGGTCAATCCTGAAATACAACATCTCTGTTATGATTTTGTCTTCAAAACATACCAACTTTTTAAAGCAAACGAAAGAAAGTATTTCAGTGAATGGTTGGACGAGAAAACTTTTCTTTCATGGCGCAGAACCCCAATTGAAGAATGCGTGCCTGTTATAAATGGATCTTCTGGCAATGGTGAACCTGCTACCACCGGAGCTGAAGGAAATAATTCTTCACAAAACAATCGAAGCCCAAACGCGGGACAAAAAAGGGGATGTTCATAAAGAGTTGTTTCAATATTTTGCGGACGCGCCCTTTTGTTCCATTGAAAACTGTTACACTAGGGTAACATTTTGTGGAAAATGCAGTTTTTGTAGGCGGAATGGGTTTTGTGAAGTGTGCATGCTGAAAGACAAGCAACACCAATTATGTCTTCTTGATGAAGTCCAGGATTTTGAAGAAAAGTGGTTGGTAGATATACGACCATGCTTGCCTCACTATTGCTCGCAATGTATTGGTGGGTGGTGCCCCACACAAAAACCGTTGAGGAAGAAGTCCGAGATGAATTCCAACGATTTGTAAACGAACTTTCGGAAAAGGGATTGGAAACCTGGGTTTAAAAACCCAGACCAAGCTTCTCTTTTTTATTAATCGCGTAACGGGCCAACGCATGGCCCCATTGCCGTTTCTTCCACGGAACCGCGTCAAGCGATTTTACCATTTTTCGGTCAGCAACATGCTTGCATGTTTTTTTCGTCCTCGCCATATTTCTGTACGCGAAAACCACAACTGCTGTAATCAACATCATGCTGCATTGCATTGCCGTAGGTTGTTGAAAGATTTCCAGGATCTCTCCAGTTTCAGGATCGTAATCCAATTGGTGGTGCAGAGGGTTGTAAGGCCTAGTGTACCGATGGCCGGAAAGAGTCCGACCCCCTTTTGGCGCAGGCAGCTTTCCAATCAAACTATAGATGTCAACCCCTTTTCCATAATAGTTTTGCATAGTCTGCTTCAAAATAGGTTCAAACCCGCGCCCTTTCGTAAGAGCATTCCCGAACGAAGCCAACAACTTTGCCTTTATCTCAAGCTCTGCTGGGGAAGCGTAAAACAAGTCGCCCA
>JAEMWC010000416.1:47500-207500 GCA_016490735.1 Pachyseris speciosa | reverse complement strand
TGCCACACTCCGCGAGTAGTCGTCGGAATAATCCAGCAAAGTATTGATAAAGATCACTTTGCCGACATTGGTCGCTGAGTAAACTGGTTTACCAGAGGACCTCACGGTTAAGTTTCTTATCAAGAGAAAGAGCCGTTGATTGGCGCCATTTGCGCGTTGTTTGCAACGTTGGCCCCATCCGCAAGAGCCTCGAAGCGGTAATCCACATTGAAATAAGCGTTGTACCAGTTATAGACTATGTTTCGATTCAGGGCGTTAAACTTCAACCCAGTTTTTTCTTGGCGTTGGCCATTTTCTGGAAGCTGGAGCGGTGTGTCAAGAATGATGCGCTCAACATCCGTCTTTTCAAGATACTGCGGCGAGCGGAACCAAGCCATTATACAATGAAAAAAATTTCAAAGCCGATTTGCCAAAATTTGGGTGAGTTTCCACACGGCTTCTCCCTGCGGTTGCGCCCTTTCTCTCCCCAACAGTTGCCGGGTTTCTTTCGCCCCCCTTTCCTCTGTTTTGGGTTTTGCTTCCTGCGGCGAAGAACTTGGCGGAACCGGAGGAGGGGGCTGTTTCTCCCAACTTGTTCCAAGGTTGGGGAGCGAGTCCCGGATCGCGCCAGATCCTTTTGTGGATAAAGCGATACCAGCCAACCTCCGGGTCGAAAATTGTCATCCACTCGCTTGGGTTGTTCATTTATACCCTTGATAAATTTTTACATCCTGGGGGGAACCTCCTGGAGCACAACATTCGAAGCCACATCAGCGCCGTTGAGGTCCAGAATGTTGTTTCGCCCATCTGTGATCCGTATTCTGATCGAGTCAATGTTCGTCTTGTTCACAGGATGGAATGCAAGGCGGTGGGGCTCTTCTTTGAAAGGGTAGCTCACAGGCAGCCCCACAGTGGAAACGGTGTACAAAACATCTGTTGGAACGTCCCGCACCTTTCTCGTGACCAAGTCGCAATGAATGAAAACCCAATCCACACCTCTTGTTATATTTCGAATTCTGTCCCCCACGAAACTCGTTGCGTTTTGCAAGATTTTTTTTTGTCGAAACCGAGCAGGTCCGCAAACTTGCCAACAGACAAGTCGATTTCCCAGTTTGCCTTTGCAATCCCAATCACCACTCGGTAAATCGAAAAATCGAAGAACAGGTTAAATATATAATCCTTGCTATCCTTGCTATCCTTGTCCACATACCCGATGTGCTCTTGAATGTAAGAGGCGAGGTTGGTGTAGTTGTATATCCCGTCAGGAATGGTCAAAGTTTTCCAAGTGGAATCGCCCCTTTTGCGCCATTTAAGTTGGTTGTTGTTGTATCTCGCCGCGATGTTGTGCGAAGAATAGGTCATCGTGACGAGTTTGTCAAACGCGGCTTCATAGTTCTTTGTGTTGTCGAGGTTGAGCGGTGGGTTGAAAGAGATTTGAAAATCGTGGGCCTCTTGGGACGGATCCACCTTCCGCGCAAGACTGGAGTCCAACAGCAAGTGCAATTTCATCCCGTATAATCACGAAGAATTTTTCTGCCTTGTGCCGGCGTCAACAAGCTGCGTTTGACGAACTTTCCAACCGGCTGCACAATTTCTTTTCGCAGCTTGGCTAAGGTGTTTCCCGCCCGCAAAGAGCCAAGCTTCACGTACAGATCGTTGATCATTTCCTCTTCTTCCGCGGAAACACCCATCCCGCTCCCCTCCATCCACTCCTCATTGTCGTCGTCGTCATCTCCTTCGATGGCAGGCCTCCGGCTCACAATAGCTTTTTCCAACGAGGTCATTTGTTTTTCTTTCGGTGTGGTGGGAGGGGTTTTCTTCAAACCCCTTTTCCCCTGCTGGAGTGCGCTCGCTGACAGTGGGGACGTGTGTGGAGGTGGTGGGAGGGGCGAGCCCCCTCGTGCAGCAAGAATTTCGTCTCTCCGCCATTGATGTCCTTAAAGGTTCAACCTTTGTATTTTCCACTTTTCACGGTGTCCTGCCCACTTTTCTCCATTTTTGTCACCATACTGCTGAGCGAACGCAAATCGTTGGACACGCTGTATGTCTCGAGAAACTCTGTTGGGGCCGGTTTCTCTCATTGTTGCCGCGGAGCCTCTTCCTCCAGGGGTGAAGGTGGTGGAAGAAGTTCTTCCTCAGCGTCCTCGACGACAGGCGATGGGGAGGTGTGGGTGCCTCTGGCCGAAACCCCTCCTGCCAGTCGAAAGGGTTGATTCGGTCCAACTTGTCCATCGCGTAGTCCGGCTCCTCTTTTTTGGGGGGTTCATTAGCCGGCGGCTTCAACCATTTGGTGATCGGTTTGAACACCCGCTCCGCTTCGAGGGCCCCCAGCTCTTTTGAAAGTTTGTCCTTTTTTAAAGCTTGCCTGATCTCGTCTTCTTGTTTTTCCAGCGCAGCTTCAGCCGCGACCCTCTCCTCCCTTTTATTCAAAGACATATATATGCAGAGTGAAAATTCCGAACTATGAACCCAAATCGGCGGGAACAAATTGGATGCAGGGACATCCGTCCATGCCTGGGGATATTTTTCGCATGTTAATTTTTGGGCCAAGCGGGTCCGACAAGACGAACACCTTGCTGCACATGCTTTACAAGCTGTTGGAGTACAACAAGGTTCTGCTTTTCTCGAAGAACCTTCACCAGAACAAGTACCAAGCGCTTCTGCAGGACTTTGCGGAAAGAATCGACCCCAAGGTGGGTTACGAAGTCATCGAGGCGTTTGGTGGGGACGAGATCGATCCTCTCGGTGAGCTGGATGCGCCCGACAACCAAAAGATTGTTGTGTTCGATGACTTGGTGTGGGAGAAGAACCAAAACACCATTGTGGAATATTTCGTTGGCGGCAGATACCACAGCTGCGCTGTGATTTATCTTTCGCAGGATTTTTTCCTGACCCCCAAAGTCATCCGCGACAACTGCAGCCATTTCTGCATCTTTGCGTTTCCAGAAAGAGAGAAAAGGGGGATCGCTGGCGATCTGGGGGTGTCCCCCCCTGACCTCGTTTCCCGCGCAACCAACGAAAAATTTTCTTTCTTTTACTTCGACAAGACGAAGACGGTGATGAAGAAAAATTTCGATGAGGATATGTAGAAAGGCATGGGGTGGTTGAACGAACTTCTGGGAAGCCTTTTCTGCAGCGCGGGAGAAGGGATCCCTGGTCCACGTGGTCCACTTGGTCCGAGGGGGCAACATGGAGAAGAGGGGGATCGTGGTCCTGAGGGGCCAACTGGTCCTGCGGGCCCAACTGGACCACCCGGGCCTGCAGGTTCTGCAGGTCCTGCGGGGCCTCGAGGAACAAGAGGACTGCAAGGATCACCAGGCCCGCAAGGACAGCAAGGCCCCGCCGGCCCGACCGGCTCGGGCGACTTTCGAAAAGACGGCAGCACCACAATGACTGGAAACCTGAACATGGGGAGCATCTGATTACCAAACTTGGCTATCCCAAAGACATCCTCGATGCCACAAATAAAAGCTACGTCGAATCGGAAATTGTGTTATGTTTGAAACGGGATGGAGCGAATCCAGCATGGGGTGATTTTAACATGGCTGGGTATGCCATTGAAGATTTGAAAGACACCGATTCCAGCACGCCTGCTGAAAACGCCGTCAACAAAAAATACGTGGACCAAGGGTTGCGAACCAAAGTCGACGCAATCGCGCAAACAACTTAGACATGAACGACAACGCAATCGCGAATCTTGCGCCTCCCTTTGACCAGAAGGACACAGTGAACAAGCGATATGTCGACGAGTATTTTCTTCGAAAAGATGGTTCGACTGCAATGTACGGGGATTTGTTGATGGCCAACCACAAAATTGCAAACCTTGGTAGGCCCACAAACGACAAACACGCGGCCAACAAAATTTACGTCGACCAAGCTCCATTTCTCAAACTTTCTGGTGTGCAAATGGTGGGGGGCATTGACATGCACGACAATACGTTTACAAATTTAAGAGACCCCGTGAATTCAAGTGATTGGGTGAACAAAAAATATTTCGATGAGACGCACGTTGATGCCTCTGGGACCGGCCCCTCAAATAACCCTTTCGAATATCTGATGAGAGATGTCGACGAATCTTCGAGTGAAAACAACATAAACGTGCTCGATATTTCGAAATTTTCAAACTCTCCTCACCAAATAAATCAATCGGCGTACAAGTTCACTCTCATTGATGATAAAGATGGAACTAAACAATATCGCTGCAGAATTGGTTTCAACCTTTTCAAACTTCCAATCGGTTTTTATACCTTTGTCGTGGAGTTTTTCCCTCCAGAAATGAGAAATGTCAGCATTTATGCGACTGCCGACACACTGTCGTTTGGCACACAAACCTCGAAAATATTTCAACCGACAGCTCCCATTGCCGGCTATGTCAAAACGGTGCTGCACTTTGAAAAACGACAGACCGGCCAACGAGAATATTTGTATCTCGATCTGCATGGGAAAACCGCAACTCCCAACCCAACAGGCCACATGGTCTTTTATGGTTTGAATGGGACAATATCAAAAGTGCCTTCCACAGTGTTTGACCGAATTTTCTTTGCAAAAGACGGGGTAATGGTGTTACAAGTGCCCTTGGATTTGAATGATCAAAAAGTCAAAAATGGTAATCGGCGGTTGTTTGAAGGGGTTCCTGGAGGAATGCAAGTGAATAGTTCACTTGATTTGAAAGGGTTCCCCCTTTTTGGGGCGAAACTTGGTAATGATCGACTTCGATTTGAATGATAAAAAGGTGAAAGATGGTAATGTGGTGTTATTCAAAACAGTCAACAGGAAAATGTTTATGGGGGCGCCTCTTGACATGGGAGGGTTCTCCATTCTTCAACCAAGAATGGGTGATGATATGAATTTGAATGGTTACTGGTTGGTTGCAAAAAATGGGGGTAGAATGGAAATTGATGACAATGAAAGAACAAAAATGCATGGCGATTTGGATTTAAATGGGCATGGTATTCACGAGATTCTGCGTTTTCAAGGAAATAAAAACGTTTGCTTAAAAACTTGAATTTGAATTTGAGTAACAATCGAATCATTGGCCAACCTTTTTTCATCAACGCCTTCGTTCAAGAAGAAAAAAACACACAACCAAAATGTTTTTAAAAACATGTTGATCGATGGAGGGCTTCAGATGGTTATTTTGAATAATTTTTATTTCAAGCGCTTTCACATAATACAGCACTCTGAAGCTGGAACTTTGGTTTTCTACAATCGAGGGGAAAACCCCCAACAACGAGCCACAATAACAAAACAATCAAGTGTGAAAACTGTCGAGGTGAATAACCAATTGACCAAAGGTTTCTTTTATATCGACTATTCACATCCAAATTCACACACCTTTGATTTGTCTCTTTTGCTTGAATTTACTGTCAATTAAATTTTCGTTCCCCCACAAGACAAGCTTGCAAATTTTCAAAAATTATATATGATAGTGTTTCTGAAAAGAAAGCTACGGCCTCACCATCGTAACATCTTTGACTTCAACCACATCGATCCGTCTCTTCCGAAGGACACCGTCGATATGTTGAAAAGTCTCTTTACCTTTTACCACAAGAAACAATGGGGCTACGAAAAGCTTTTCCGAACGTTTCAGCGCAGAAACCTGCGTTGCAATGTGGTTGCTGGGAGAGCTGTTTTGACTGGAGCTGTCGCGGTAGGGGTTACTCTGTAACCTGCTGTTATTGCTAGTCTAACCGCTTTCGGCGCTGTTGTCAAAATTGTCGCCACGGCGAAGAAGTACGACAGAAAGGCTGAAAAGGCAAGCTTCGCTCGAGTGGAGTACAAAAAAATATTGGACGCCATCGGGTTCCATCTCCGAGGAGAACCTTTCGATGCAAAGGAGTTCTCGATAAGCTCCGAATGATCGACGACTTCGTTTCCGACCACTGCATGGAAATTCCTGAGAAGCTGCAGGCGAAGTACGCCAAACGCTTCGTCGCGGAGTGTTAAGATGTTTCATCCCACCACCATCTGTCGAACCTTTATTTTCGCCCGGCGACGCGTTCATGGGCTGATTTTTACGAAGGCGGGTAAGAGGTTGGTAATAATTGTTTCGTGGCACGGCCAAATAATTTTTGGAACCGAGTTAAAGTAATAGAACAGAAAGCAAACGTAATTAACCGATCTGGGGGAAATGTACTCTCTGAAAGCGTGGATGAGGTTTCCCAAAAACTTCCACCTCAAAGGATCGTCAAAGTCTCGTTTGGTGTTGACGGGATCGAATATTTCGATTTTCTTTAGCACTTTTCGGATATTTGTGTATGAAACTGGGTTGGTTATCCACCCCAACTTTCGCCTGGTTTTGTTTGGGGTGGCGAGCTCTTCGACTTTCTTACAGCGCCGACACACAAGCTCGAAAGCATCAAAATCTTTTTTCATTCTTTCGCCACAACATTTCATTATATTAGCAACTGACAGTACTTCCTTCTCATCTTCTGTTGGAGTATCGAGCTCCTCGGGTTTTCCACAGCGCCGACATAACTTGAACCCCAAACCATAATCATCGATCATTCCTTCACCACAACACGCCATCTTCCCCGCTGCGGTATATGTTCAAATGGAAACCCGCCTTGCAAAAATTTACTATAGCCTGCAAGGTTATTGGAAAGGTGAAAAGGCTGGCCCAAGCTGCAAAGGTTTCAGAACCTGCGGCAAAAAAATGGTTGCAAAGGCAGGCGCTTTGGCAAGTCTTTCTTCTCGCGCCGCAGCGCATTCCTCGGCCGAAGTATGACGTGCCAACACCCAACGCAGTGCACCAAGCCAATCTGCTCTTCATGCCGCACGACAGGGTTGGGCGCAAAACCTTCAAATACCCGCTGACTGCGGTCGACGTGGCCAGTCGCTTCAAGGCAGCTGAGCCTCTGACCTCAAAAAATTCTGACGAAGTTGCCCGGGTCTTTGAAAGAATTTAGCAACGTGGGCCTCTCAGATGACCAAGGCTGCTGCAAGTGGACCCCGGGCGAGAGTTCATGGGTCCTGTTTCCAGAGAAATGGAGAAGCATGGAACGAATATCCGCCGTGGACATGTGGAAGTGCACCGCGACCAGGCGATTGTGGAACACTTCAACCGTACTCTTGCTGTGCGTTTGTTCAGACAACAGTACGCGGTCGAAATGCGGCTGCCAGAAGGAGAACGGGCTGTTGCGTGGGTGGCGAGGCTTCCCAGAGTTGTTGCTGCTCTGAACAACCAAACCACACGGTTGACAAGGTTGAAACCCACAGATGCGATCCGAAAACAATCTGTTTTTGCACAACCTGCCACAACGTATTTCAGGCCTGTTGGAATGGCTGAAAAAGTCCTCCCTGCAGGTGTGGAAGTGCGCTATTTGTTTCAACCTGACGAGTTGGAAGGTGGTGCGCGAAGAGCCACATATCCTGTTTGGTCTTTAAAGGTGTTCGACGTTGCAAGGGCTATGGTGAAACCCAACCAACCTGTGATGTATTGGCTTTCCGATGGGCCGAAACGCAGCTTCGTACGAGAAGAGTTGATGGTTTTTCCGCCTAATACTGAGCTTCCTCCTGCCAAGCCTGGTTAGATGTGATATTCGATGGGTTCAGTGTGAATCCCATCTGGCAAGACCTATCTCTTGTCATAGGAAACGCGCTGAGGCCCAGCTTCTGCTGCACATAAGTTATCATCCCTCCCTCTCTCATTCGGAAACCCTTGTTTGTTGCCATGTCTTTGTGTCCCTCGAGTGCATTCTTGAAACGTTCCCAAGTGATTTTGTTTTGCCTTTGGTTCATTCCTTTGCTGTTAGACTTACTCCCCCCCCACCCCCTTCTGTGTCCACGAAGTAACACCTCGAGCAGAGTGCAATCATTATGTTTCCTTCACACTCCAGCTTGAACAGTCCGGGGGTGCGGCTGCTCCACTTGTCCCACGCGAGCCACTGGTTTTTTTCTGCCTCGAATTGTTCTCTCAGCTCTGGTTTCACAACATGTTCCAACCTTTCACCAGAGATCGCTATGTAGTCGCTGTCCGTGTCTATCTGAATTAACTCGAAGTCGAGGCGGTCCACGAACTTGTCGAGGAAGTCGTAGTAGAACTCGAGCATTCGGAGCTTGGCCAGCTGGTACACCGCGATTCCAACTTGGAATGGCCTTCCGATTTCGATCTTATGCTTCCGGCTTTCCAACTGGTACGCATTCCCGATTTCCTCGAGTTCTGTGATGAAAGCACTTCGCAGCGCTCTGTCGACAACCTTTTCGTCCTTCGTCAAGACGGTGTTTGTGTGTTTGGCGCTCCACAGCTTCAATCAGCTTTCCGTAAGCGCTGTTGCCTAAGAGTTTGAACACATCAGCCAACATCGCCTTGCTTTTGTCTGTGTCCCCCGTTCGGCGAGCCTCTGTTACTTGCTCCACAAACCAAGTAAAGATATTCTTTGGCCTGGAATTAATTTTTCGGTGGACCGCGGTGATTTCCACTCCATGGTCAATGTACCAACGGAGGACTGGGGCGTAAACCAACATTTTTTGCGCAGACAGGGCGCCCACCAATTTTCTTCCATCACCGCGGTTTCTGCCGGTGGGCCGCAAATAATCCATCATTTGGTCTCGTACAGCCCTTTCTGGTACCTGCTTGTTGATAAAGAGGGGGCACATCTCCTCAAACTAAGGGGGCCAGCGCTTCGGGCACTTTCAAATCAACCTCTGCGAAACCGAACCATGCTCCCTTCTGCAGACTTCGAATCAAGCTGGGGACTGATCTGACTTTTTGTGCTTCAGGGACATGAATGATTGTTTCTTTCCCGCATGGTATGTCTTGAAGCATTGTTGATAAATACAAGGCATTAGCGTCGTATCCCCACAATTTTCCCACAAGGTTTGGGCTCGTCAACTTGGTGGGACCTTATTTTTGTTTCCCCGACTTCGTGGTGGCGGGTGAACACGAGGCTCGGCCCGCCGCCAACCGCTCCCTTCAACATGTCATAAGCCTCTTTGCAAGGGCTCCACAACTCTGCTCCACGCTCAATCGCCCCTCGCAGCAGATAATGCTGACTGACTCCTGGGATGCTGACTGCGTCTTTCAGAATGTCAATTCCCTTTCCAGTGTAGAAGGCTCGCATTTTATCCAACGCTTCGACGCCCAACAACCAGATTGTTGTAGTAGCGGGTCTAAAGGTCTTCACCCCCACCCCCTTTTCTTCGAATAGATGAACACAACCTCTCCATTCCTCCGGCATTAACACCCACTCTCCCTTCAAAGATGAATACCACTCCGGGTGGTCTGGCAAACCTGGGAAGTCGAGCTTGTCTAGGCTGTCCAACCACTCATAGGGGAACCACAACTTAGTGTTTTCACAACCATACGCCTTTACCCATTTGTCATAAATGGTTCCTGGGCCCAAATAGTTGATTATGTCGAGGAAGCGAAATCCAGGCGGAAGCATATACATAACTTTGTTGGCGTTTTTGGCTACTTTCACGTGTTTTGATCTTTCAGCAAAGAAGCCCGCCAAATGCTCTTTCACAAGATTTAAATCGTAGTGCCCAGAGTTGAACCCAAGCGCGGGAACATCGTCGCACCACCGCGCAACCAAAGCTTGTTGTTTCTTTGGGAGCAGGTGGAAAGTTTCTCGGTGAAAGACCTTTCTGACCTCATCCCGGATTCTTTTCCCCCACCGCACAACCTCTTCCACAAACTTGCGAATCAGCTCCTTCGGGTCTCTGTCGCAAATGTGTGTCGGTTCTCGGTCAAGTGTGTCCCCGATTGAGAAGCAGATTGGTTTGTGCACGGTTTGAATGTGGAGTGTGGGTGTTGGATCCTTCCTCGCTGTTTTGTCTTCATATGCCTTGAAGTCCACGATAATTGCGTGGGGGTAAGTTCTTGTGAAAACTGGGGGAGGGGTTCTTGTTTTTTTTTAACTTGGCATGCCCACGCTTGGACAACCACAAACCCTGCTTCCCGCAGTTTTCTTGTTCGGGTGAGAGTTGCTTGATACAGCTCTTCTCTTGTTTTCCCGGCGTTTGTTTCTTTCATGCCGCGGTCGGGAAAACAATGGGGGCACCCATGCCAGTAACAGCCGTGGTACTGGAAAACCGTTTTGCTCTGAATGTGTAATCCATCCACTGGATAACCCAAGAGATATGGTTCCCCTCCATGCCCAAAACGGGTGTGGTGAATGTGAATACCTCTTTGGCGGGCTTGTCTTGCAAGCCAACGAATCGATTCGGGAGAGGTGTTTGATTGGGGGAAGAAAGCCTTCTCAAACGCAGTTTGTGGTTTTTCGATTTCTCGGTTGGGACAGACCACCACAGTTTCTCCTCGAGAACAGGTTGCAATGTGTCGCTGCAAATGACATGCTTTTGTCAATCTTGCTTGGCAGTGGGGGCAAATGTAGTTTTGCCCCAAAGTTTAAATCTTCTTCACAACAAACGCGTGCCCCCCAAACACGCCGGATTGGGGTTTCGAAGGAGCAGCCAATTTATTTCCTCACCTTGCCTTTCTGGCTCATAAACGCGAATTCCCAACCAATCTGAAACGCGTTTTTTGTGGTTGAAGTGTTGTTCGACTTTGTCAAGCTCGTCGAGTGAAGTTTTCTGGCAGTCGTATGGGGGGGGGGGCTCAAAGCTGGAGAAAACTTTGCGCCAGTTCGCGAGCCTTGTGGGTGCATCTGTCATATCTTGGTCCTCATCTCCACAAACAAAGGTTGTCTTGATATGTATCCAAACACACAATTCCATGCCGCCCTTGCGACAATGCGAGCAACCAATCACGTAAAGGTCCTGTTCCCAGCAAGGGTTGCCTGGTGAACACGAGCTTGACCCAGACGTCCGAAAAGGCCTCGAAGACCCACCGTGTGTTTTTTGCCTTTCTATGGCCTCTCCTTCTTGTCCCAATCGTCGCGCCTCCTTTTTCTCGCAGCCAGTCTTCAGCATCAGAACGGTGGTTAATCCAACGGGAATTCTCCCGAGTGTTTTTATAATATAACATCAGAGAGCCGTCGTGAATGTTTGTTAACCAATACGAATAAGAATAACGAATTTAAAAGGAGGTGTTGGCTTCTTTGTTAATTTTGTTCATAAACGTTTGTGTCTTGTCTGAATCAAGCTTGTTGCTAATCCTCCATTCAATGAATCGACGACCACTTCGGGTTTCTACCCCTTCACGCTCGGGGGCGCCAAACTCCCTCAAAATATCTTGCTGTGGTGCTGCTGCCATGGTGGGAGTATATTTAGAGGGAATATTTTTTCGAGGAGCTGGAACTGGCGGCCGCTTTCTGCGGGGTGCAGGGATAGGTCGATTACCTTTCACCGCTCTTGCACCATACCCCTCTTTTCTCTAATAGGCCGACACGCTTGCCTTCCATCGCTTGCTCCATACACCCTTCTCTCTAACAGGCCGACCTGGTACTTGGTTGATTTTTGGTTTGGGTGGTGTTGCTGCGGTTTGGGCGTTGTTTGGCTGTGTTTGTGTGTGGGCTTGTCTTCAGAGTAGTAGTAGGTGGGTCTCACCAATACAACCGGAGAAAACATAAAGAAATAAGACTCCGAGTTTAGCGAGGAGTCTTATTTCTTTATGTTTTCGGAGGTCGTATTGGTGAGACCCACCCACTACTACTCCCCGCAATGTGAAAACTTTGGTTAAAATCATTTTGGTTTAGCGAACGACTACAAACTAAAATTGCTAACAAAGACACTGAAGTCGAATCACCGCCTGTTACAACTTCCTTGTTCAAGGGAAGTGAAAACAAAAACGTCGAATGTGGTGGTAATGCTTGCGTTTGCGGGTAAATTTAAGGTAGCAAACGTAGTTGGAAATCGAGTCACAAATGAATCGACAGATACTAAAGTAACCCATGCTTTGAAAAAGGCTTAACAATGGACACGCCAAGGATACACTCAAGACTCACCTAACACTGAATGAAATATCAATGTTAGAAATGCAACTCGACGGTAAATGTGGCGAGAAAACTCCATTGCTTGACCACACATTGGAGACAGTAATGCCCGCTTATCGGTCGGCGATTTTGCCGACAGCAAAGAGGGAACAGCAGTCTTCACAATTATAAGTCAGTCGAGTTTGATCAATGTTAATTTATGAAAAATGGGCCGATAGATGACGTCATTGGTCAGAAACTGTTTCGCTGAAATATTATTTGCTTGCTTAGAGGATATTTAACGACAAATTAAAGATAACTGCTAACTATTACGAACTGTTTCGTATGTAAAATTTACCAGTTATAAAATGGTGAATTATGAAAGAGCCGGTGTCACTAGAGAGACAGATGCTCATTTGTCGATCAACGGTCACAAAAAAGACACACAATAGCTTAAAGCGGAGAAAAGAACTCCAAATTTTCCCTTTTTCAACATTTTGAACAAAAAAAAATAATTAACTACCACTGTGCTGTTTCAAAACTGAACGAGAGTAAAAAAAAAGCAAAAATGTTAATAATTACTGCTTCTGAAAGGACACTCGGGTACGAACGATTCAAACTTCGTGTTCTATTTTTTCCTCGTGCTCGAAGTGCTTCCTCGAAGTCACCATATTGTCTGACGTTCGAAGCAAATTTCATTTCAGTTTTTGTGCGCGTGTAAAACGTTGACAGTACTGCTTCAAAGTGTTCTCAAAGTGTATGAAGTATAAAAAATAGTTTGAATGTGGAATTAAGCAGGCTTAATTTAACTGTATACTCTAATTCAGAAATGAAATTCAACCTATCCGGCAAACTTTTTCTACATCCGTTGTGGCCACTTCTTCAGCTGTTTGATAGTTTCAGCACGTATGCAACTGATGAAGAGAAAATTACTAAAATGACAGGAAAACCTTACGTCATCATATAAACAAGGAAAACTGCGCACAAGGCAGGTAATTGAGTTGAAGGCTTCATGCTTTTGTACTTGTTTTGGAAAGTGCGCCTTAACTTATGAGGCTTGAGCTGTTTCAAGAAATGCGATGATAAAACTAAAAACGCTTGTCTAAACGGAAAGGTGAGCTGGTGCAAAAATGAATTTAGAAAAAAACCCGAATTCAGAATAAAGTTGCTAACAAAAAGGGTGAACTGGATCAACAGCTGTTACAACTTTTATGATCAGGACAGGCTACAACAGAGGTGGAGAGTGTCCCGGACGAATATGCTTCCATTTGTATTTGAATTTGAATAAGAAAGTATCTACTACTACACAGCTGATATCTGAGACGTCAGGCGACGATCCACCCACATAATGGCTGCGCAGGAGGGTTTAAATGCATCGACTGATGTTTGAAGCGTTTTTTGAAAGTAAAAATTTATAGAGCTTCATAAACATACCTAACAGAGGATGAAGTAAAACAGTATGACTTACAACTCACAAATAAATGTTGCGATAAAGCTCTATTACATACCCACGTATCACGAACGCTAACGCGCGCTTATCGTAAGGCGGTTTACCTACAATAAATAGAAAAAAGACTGTCGACTTTGTTGCGTGCTTATTGGCTAATTACCAGGTAGGGAGGCGAGTTCATCGATAAAATTTGAGCTATTTTATTCTTTGTTTGCTGAGGGAGAACTTAATTTCAAATTAAAAATATAAATTTCCAAGCTATAATTATTACTAATTAGTTGCAACGAAAATATACACCAATCACCGATGTTTTAACAGGAAGACGCAGTGAAAAGGGAATTCCCCAAAGAAGACCTTGTTTGATTTGACAATCAAAAGCGAACATCAAAATACTTTGAAATACGTTGTAATTGGGCTTAGAAGTTTTCGTGTCGTGTTGGTTGAACGGCAGAAGTTCAGTTTCGAATTTCCTCTTGGTTGCTAGAATTGAGCAAAAGAAAGGAAAAATCTTAACGCTCTCATGTCGCGACCTGGACCTCCTTGTTCAAACGCGACACAATATTTGGTTAATTTTCTTGTTAGAATCCTACTAAACTTCCACGTCTGTTATGAGCGCATGCTAGAAACCTTGTCTTAAGGCGATATCTCCAAGCGACTTTCCTTTGCCACATAATGGTTTTTAAGCAAACTCGGTAGCTTCCAACTTGTCCTAAAAGTTGCGCAATCTATAGTAGAATGATAGGGGGGATGAGGGTTCGGTTGAAACAATCTGAAAATAATGAACCATGCAAATCACTGTTGAGCCGCCTCATCATAGCGTTAGTTTAACGGCCATATGAATTAATTATGAAAGCAATAAATCCAGTAAAAAGGTGTGGCCTTACATATGTGGTTTCCTTTCGGTGTGCCTATCAGGGGATTCCGATCCATTCCGTTATCCCTTTATCATTTTCTTTCTTTCTGGTCGGATAATTTCTAATTCAGAGAAAATTTATGGGGTAGTTTTTACAGTAAAGCGGAGGCATCTTTCGTGAGCTGTTGTCAGTTTCCTGAAAATCGTAGCTGACTGTTTATCCTAAAACAAACGGGTATAGTTCACCAGAAGCGGTGAAAGTTTAAGGCGGCATTTTATCAAGTAAAGATCGCTTTTTAATGAAAGTCTAACCTAACTATGCACATTTAGTAGAGAGTTGTTCTGACTTAAAAATTTAAAACGAAAATGTCCGATCGGATATCTTGAATTCCGGTTTGGGTATTTTGTTAAGGATTATGCCTTACCGATACACTCCTCAGTCCTGAACATTTTTTTATCTCCATTTTTCATAATAAATTATGTATTAATGATATATGAGAAATGAATCATATGAACTGCGGAAATGAAATCACATGAAGAATGATCCTCGCAGTTATGAACGCAATTTATGCAATTGCGAAAAGAAGCCTGAAAAAAATTCAGGACTTCAACGGGGTTTGAACCCGTGACCTCGCGATTACCGGTGCGATGCTCTAACCAACTGAGCTATGAAGCCACTGACGTTGGGAGCAGGTCAATTGTGGGTTCATATGATCCGTGAAAGAAATGAGTATGAATGATATATGAGAAATGAATCATATGAACTGCGGAAATGAAATCACATGAAGAATGATCCTCGCAGTTATGAACGCAATTTATGCAATTGCGAAAAGAAGCCTGAAAAAAATTCAGGACTTCAACGGGGTTTGAACCCGTGACCTCGCGATTACCGGTGCGATGCTCTAACCAACTGAGCTATGAAGCCACTGACGTTGGGAGCAGGTCAATTGTGGGTTCATATGATCCCGTGAAAGAAATGAGTATGAATGATATATGAGAAATGAATCATATGAACTGCGGAAATGAAATCACATGAAGAATGATCCTCGCAGTTATGAACGCAATTTATGCAATTGCGAAAAGAAGCCTGAAAAAAATTCAGGACTTCAACGGGGTTTGAACCCGTGACCTCGCGATTACCGGTGCGATGCTCTAACCAACTGAGCTATGAGCTATTCGCAATTGCATAAATTGCGTTCATAACTGCGAGGATGGAACATGGGAAGTGTTTTCCTGACCAGCTGAAATACTTGCGGATTGTTGTTCATAAACAGCAAATTAGAGACCCGCACACACGTATGCTAGGAGTCAGCGGGCATATTGATGAATGTGCTGCGGGATTGACACCTGAGTTCACTATCTTTCCGTTTTATAAGATTCTCAGCCCCTCAGAAGGCATGAGAAAGAAAAAAGAGAGGTTTTTTATTTTGAAATATAAACCCGTTCTTAATGATTTAAAATTACGCTAAATTGCTCGCGCGCGCTTAGAATTACAATAGCCATTATAATTGTAATTACAATTACATCTGTGACGCAATAAGTCAATAAACACACTTTGCTATGCCTGAAGAGCCGCAACAGCGGTGAAACGCGTAGCGCAAAAGCAAAGTAACAGAAGACTTTGGATTTTCATTGTTTTTAGTATCATCATTCGACACAGAAGTTTACAGTTTCTTTATATATACATATATATATATATATATATATATATATATATATCAGTACTGGTGTAAGTTAAAAGTGACAGTTAATCAAATAAAAATTGCGTTTTAATGAAAATTTAACCTCACGGTATGCAAATTTAGAGCGGTGTTGTTCTGACTGTTTAAAATGAAAATGTCCGCTCGGATATCTTGAATTTCGGTTTGGGCGTTTCTTTTTTAATCATGATTCCTCACTTCATAGTACAGTATCCAGTCCTGAATTTTGTTGTATCACTGTTTCTAAAACGTTGTAAAGAGGAATGAGGATTCTTGACTCCATTCCTGACAAAGATCCATCTTTTTTTCCCGAGGTTTGGCTCTGTAACAAAAGCTGGTTGCTTCGTCTTTCTCCGCCAAATGAAAACTTTGGTTGAAATCAATTTGTTAAGCGTGATGTCTTACCGATACACTATTAAGTCCTGAGCATTTTTTTAGAGTTAAAACTCTGTTTCTAAATATGTGATCTTGTCATTAACTGTTCTGCAACTGCATCAAACTCCTTTTTCTTCTTACAAAAATATTTCGAATTCGTTTGCATGGAGTGTGCAAGAAGCTAATTCCTAGTGTAAGAAAACAGTTTTCCCTCAAGAACTGAATGTACTCAGAAGTACTGAAATGTTCCAGTAGCTAAGCGTTCGATTAAAATAAGTAAACGACTTCAAGTTATCTATGTATACGGGCTATGTTACGCGTGACCACAAAATGTTTTATAACTACCGTTGTCTCATCCCAAACTGTGAAAACTTAGAATGTAAAAACGAAACGGGGCGATAATTGAACTATGAACGGTTGGTTATGCTTGCGCGCGGTTGTATTTCAGAAAATGTTGCAAAAAAAATTTCTACTGTCATGTACGCATTGCAGCCGGAAAAACTTACAATTTGTTTGCACAGAATATTTTTAAAGAGGCCAAGGAACGTAGTTAATATAAAAATTCTATATTGACTTAAAAGTCCAATTCAACATTTAAGAGCATATTATTTTTGTTCCAACATTTCAACACGGATGCGACTGAAAAAAAAAATACCGAAATATTAGGAAACTTTACATCTTCTTGTAAGCGAGGAGATTTGACAAGCGTCTTGAACAAAGGCAAGAAAATATATTTTAAAACCAATGATCTGTGTGCTTTAGTATTCCACTTTCGGCAAGAACGTAAAACTATAGCATCACATCAAAGAATAAATAGAACTGTGAAAACACTAGAACGTTTAGGAAAACTGATAACCAAGGACTGCAAGCTAAAATTGCTAAAAAAAAAAACACTAAAGCTGAATTAACGGCTGTTACAATTTCCGTTCAAAGTGAAAACAAATGTGTGGAATGTGGTGGTAATGCTTGCGTTTGCGTGTACATTTAAGGTAGCAACTGTCTGTTGGAAATCGAGTCACAAATGAATCGACCGATACTAAACTAAGGCAGGTTTTGAATAAGGCTTTACAATGGACACACTATACACTCACGACTCACCTAACACTGAATGGAGTATCACTGTTTGAAATGCAACTCAACAGTAAATGTGGCGAGAAAACTCCATCGCCTGACCACACATTGCAGACGGTAATGCCCGCTTATCGGTCGGCGATTTTGCCAACATCAAAGAAGGAACAGCAGTCTTTACAATTATAAGTCAGTCGAGTTTGATGCGTGTTAATTTATGAAAAATGGGCCGATAGATGACGTCATTCGTCAGAAATTGTTTCGCTGAAATATTATTTGCTTGCTTAGAGGGTATTTAACGACAAATTAAAGATAACTGCTAACTATTAGGAACTGTTTCATATGTAAAATTTACCAGTTATAAAATGGTGCATTATGAAAAAGCCGGTGTCACTAGAGAGACAGATACTCATTTGTTGATCAATAGTCACAACAAGACACGCAATAGCTTAAAGAAAAGAATTCCAAATTTTCCTTTTCTTAATATCTTGAACAAAAAAAATAATAAACTACCAGTGAGCTGTTTTAAAACTGAACGACAGTAAAAAAAGAAGAAATGTTAATAATTACTGCTTCTGAGAGGACACTCGGGTACGAACGATTCAAACTTTGTGCTCTATTTGATCCTTGTGCTCAAAGTGCTTCCTCGAACTCACCATATTGTCTGACGTTCAAAGCAAATTTCATTTCAGTTGTTGTGCGCGTGTACAACGTTGACAGCACTGCTTCAAAGTGTTCTCAAAGTGTATGAAGTATAAAAATAGTTTGAATGTGGAATCAAGCAGGCTTAATTTAACTGTATACTCTTATTCAGAAATGAAATTCAACCTAACCGGACAAATGTTTAACATCCGTGGTGGCCGCTTCTTCAGCTGTTTGCTAGTTTCAGCACGTACGCAACTGATGAAGAGAAAATTACTAAATATGACAGGAAAACTTTATGTGATCATATAATCAAGGAAAACTGCGCACAAGGCAGGTAATTGAGTTGAAGGCTTCATGCTTTTGTACCTGTTTTGGAAAGTGCGCTTAACTCATAAGGCGTGTGCAGTTTCAAGAAATGTCATGATAAAACCTTAAACTCTTGTCTAAACGGAAAGGTGAGCTGGAGCAAAAATGAATACCACGGATTGATAATAAAGTTGCTAACAAAAGGCGTGAACTGGATCAACAACTGTTACAAATTCTATGACCAGGACAGGCTACAACAGAGGTGGAGAATGTCTCGGATATGCTTGCATTTGTATTTGAATTTGAATAAGAAAATATGTACTACTACACAGCTGATATCTGAGACGTCAGGGACGCTCCGCCCACATAACGGCTGCGCAGGAGGGTTTAAATGCAAAGAAATCGACTGATGTTTGAAGCGTTTTGTGAAAGCAAAAATTTATAAAGCTTTCATAGATGGAGTCCAATAAACGTAGCTAACAGAGAATGAAGTAAAACTGCATGAATTACAAATCAAAAATAAATGTTGCGATAGTGCTCTATCACATACTCAAGTATCATGAACGCTAACGCCCGCTTATCGTAAAAGGCGGTTTACCCATAATAAAGAGAAAAAAGGCTGTCGACTTTGTTGCGTGCTTATTGGCTAATTACCAGGTAGGGAGGCGAGTTCATCGGTAAAATTTGCGCTATTTTATTCTTTGTTTGCTAAGGGAGAAATTAATTTCAAATTAAAAATATAAATATCCAAGCTATAATTCTTACTAACTAGTTGCTACGAAAATATACACCAATCACCGACGTTTTAACAGGAAGACGCAGTGTTAAGGGAATTCCCCAAAGAAGACCTTGTTTGATTTGACAATCAAAAGCGAACATTAAAATACTTTGAAATACGTTGTAATTGGGCTTAGAAGTTTTCGTGTCGTGTTGGTTGAACGGCAGAAGTTCAGTTTCTAATTTACTTTTGGTTGCTAGAATTGAGCAAAAGAAAGGAAAAATCTTAACGTTCTCATGTCGCGACCCGGACCTCCTTGTTGAAACGCGACACAATGCTTGGTTAATTTTCCTGTTAGAATCCTACTAAAATTCCACGTCTGTTATGAGCGTATGCTGCAAACCTTGTCTTTTTTGTCACAACTGAGGCGATATCTCTAAGCGACTTTCCTTTTCCACATAATGGTTTCTAAGTAACCTCGGTAGCTTCCAACTTAAAGTTGCGCAATCTATAGTAGAATGATAGGGGGGTGAGGGTTCGGTTGAAACAATCTCCTAATAATGAACCATGCAAATCACCGTTGAACCGTCTCATCATAGCGTTAATTTAACGGTCATACATAGGAATCAAAAATGAAAGAAATAAATCCAGTAAAAAGGTGTGACCTCACATATGTGGTTTCCTTTCGGTGTGCCTATCAGGAGGATTCCGATCCATTCCGTTATCCCTTTATCATCTTCTTTCGTTCTGGTCGGATAATTTCTAATTCAGAGAAAATTATGGGGTAGTTTTTACAGTAAAACAGAGGCATCTTTCGTGAGCTGTTGTCAGTTTCCTGAAAATCGTAGCTGACTGTTTATCCTAAAACAAACGGATATAGTTCACTAGAAGTGGTGACAGTTTAAGGCGACATTTTATCAAATAAAGATCGCTTTTTAATGAAGATTTAACCAAACTATGCACATTTAGTAGAGAGTTGTTCTGACTGTTAAGTTCCAAATGAAAATGTCAGATCGGATATCTTGAATTCCGGTTTGGGTATTTTGTTAAGGATTATGCCTTACCGATACACTCCTCAGTCAGTCCTGAAAATTTTTTTAATCTCTATTTCTAAAGCACCGTAAGGAGGAACGAGGATTCTTGACTCCTCTACCGACAAAGATCCATTTTTGACTGAGTTTGAGACTGTAACAGCAGCTGGTTGAAATCATTTTCTTACTTGCTACACTGACGGGTGAACAAAAGCATGCTTTTGCCCAGCACACAATTTAAATTTCAGTTCTTAAAATTTACACTCTATTTCTCAACCACTGTACAAAGAATGGGGATTCTGAGGAAAGCATTCATGTTCACTACACTCCTGACAAAGATCCATTTTCGGCCTGAGTTCGGGGCTGTAACAGCGGCTGGTTGCTTCATCTTTCTAGGCGACGTTAGAAAGTTGGTTGAAATCATTTTGCTACTTGCTACAGTGACGAGTGACTAAAAGTATACTCCATCAAGCGCAGACTGTTTTTAAATTGATCTAGTCCTTGTTATACCTTACAGACTGCATCAAATCTTCTTATGTTTTCGCAACAATATTTCAAATTCGTTTCCAGAGATTTTCCAAGCAGCTACTTCACGGTGTAAGAACACGGTTTGAGATACAATAGACCGGGCGAGATGAAACTGTGCTTCTGCATAGAAAACGTTTTACATCCTTTATGATCTGTTTTCAGAATGCCGACGATTACAGTTAAAAGTTACAACTTTAGTCACATTCTCACATTTTCCTTTCTGGTCCGATATTTTTCAAGTCAGAGAAAATTTACGTGTTAGTTATTAAAGACAAGGCAATTTTTTATAAAGTGTTCTTTCTCTCTGAAAATCCCAGCTAAATATCCATTCAAATACAAACCGATATGGTTTATCAGTACTGGTGAAAGTTGAAAGTTACAGTTTATCAAATAAAAATTACGTTTTAATGAAAATTTAACCTCACGGTATGCAAATTTAGAGCGGTGTTGTTCTGACTGTTTAAAATGAAAATGTCCGCTTGGATATCTTGAATTTCGGTTTGGGCGTTTCTTTTTTAATCATGATTCCTTACTTCATAGTACAGTATTCAGTCCAGAATATTTTTGTATCACTGTTTCTAAAACATTGTAAAGAGGAATGAGGATTCTTGACTCCATTCCTGACAAAGATCCATTTTTTTGCCTGAGGTTTGGCTCTGTAACAGCAGCTGGTTGCATTGTCTTTCTGCGCCAAATGAAAACTTTGGTTGAAATCATTTTGTTAAGCGTGATGTCCTACTGATACACTATTGAGTCCTGAACATTTTTTATATCTGTTTCTAAATTATTGTAAAGAAGAGTGACAAGTGAATAAAAGCATGCTCCGACGAGCACACACAAGTTTAAATTTTGTGATCTTGTCATTAACTGTTCTGCAACAGAACAGCTTTTTTCTTCTCGCAACAATATTTCGAATTCGTTTGCATGGAGTGTGCACGAAGCTAATCCCCAATGTAAGAAAACAGTTTTCCCCCAAGAACTGAAAGTACCCAGAAGTACTGAAATGTTCCAGTAGCTAGGTGTTCGCTTTAAATAAGTAAATGACTTCAAGTGATCTATGTATACGGGGAATATTACGTGTGAGCACAAAACGTTTTGTAACTATCGTTGTCTCACCCCAAACTGTGAAAACTTGGAATGTAAAAACGAAACGGGGCGATAATTGAACTATGAACGGTTGGTTATGCTTACGCGCGGTTGTATTTCAGAAAATGTTGCAAACAAATTTTCTACGGGAATGTACGCATTGCAGCCGCAAAAGCTTACAATTTGTTTGCACAGAATATTTTTAAAGAGGCCAAGGAACGTAGTTAATATAAAAATTCTATTGTGACTTTAAAGTCCAATTTAACATTTCAGAGCATATTACTTTTGTTCTAATATTTCAACACCGATGCGACTAAAAATATACCGAAATATTAGGAAACCTTACGTCTTCTTGTAAGCGAGGAGATTTGACAAGCGTCTTGAACAAAGGCAAGAGAAATCTATTTTAAAACCAATGATCTGTCGGCTTAATGACTATAGCATCAAAGTAAACTACAGAATAAATAGAATTGTGGAATACACTAGAAAGTTCAGGAAAACTGATAACCAAGGACTGTAAGCTAAAATTTCTAATAAAAGCACTTAAGTTGAATCAACGGCTGTTACAACTTCCGTTTTCAAGGGAAGTAAAAACAAAAATGTGGAATTTGATGGTAATGCTTGCGTTAGCGGGTGAATTCAAGGTAGCAACCGTCTGTTGGAAATCGAGTCACAATTGCAAATGAATCGACCGATACTAAACTAAGGCAGGTTTTGAATAAGGCTTTACAATGGACACACTATACACTCACGACTCACCTAACACTGAATATAGTATCACTGTTTGAAATGCAACTCGACGGTAAATGGCGCGAGAAAACTCCATTGCTTGACCACACATTGGAGACAGTAATTTCCGCTTATCGATCGGCGATTTTCCCAGCATCAAAGAAGGAACAGCAGTCTTTACAATTATAAGTCAGTCGAGTTTGATGCGTGTTAATTTATGAAAAATGGGCCGATAGATGACGTCATTCGTCAGAAATTGTTTCGCTGAAATATTATTTGCTTGCTTAGAGGGTATTTAACGACAAATTAAAGATAACTGCTAACTATTAGGAACCGTTTCATATGTAAAATTTACCAGTTATAATATGGTACATTATGAAAGAGCTGGTGTCCCTAGAAAGACAGATGCTCATTTGTCGATCAACAGTCACAACAAGACACGCAATAGCTTAAAGAAAAGAATTCCAAATTTTCCTTTTCTTAGCATCTTCAACAAAAAAACTAATAAACTACCACTGTGCTGTTTTAAAACTGAGCAGAAATGTTAATAATTACTGCTTCTGAAAGGACACTCGGGTACGAACGATTCAAACTTCTTGTTCTTAAACTCAGCATATTGTCTGACGTTCAAAGCAAATTTCATTTCAGTTTTTGTTGCGCATGTACAACGTTGACAGCACTGCTTCAAAGTGTTCTCAAAGTGTATGAAGTATGAAAAATAGCTTGAATGTGGAATCAAGCAGGCTTAATTTAACTGTATACTCTTATTCAGAAATGAAATTCAACCTAACCGGGCAAATTTTTTGCGTCCGTTGTGGCCGCTTCTTCCGCTTTTTGCTAGTTTCAGCACGTACGCAACTGATGAAGAGAAAATTACTAAAATGACAAGAAAACTTTATGTGATCATATAAACAAGGATAATTGCGCACAAAGCAGGTAATTGAGTTGAAGGCTTCATGCTTTTGTACCTGTTTTGGAAAGTGCGCTTTAACTTATAAAGCTTGAGCTGTTTCAAGAAATGTGGTGATAAAACTAAAAAGAAAATTGAAAGGTGAGCTGGAGCAAAACTGAATTTAGAAAATACCCCGAATTCATAATAAAGTTGCTAACAAAAAGGGTGAACTGGATCAACAGCTGTTACAGCTTCTATGATCAGGACAGGCAAAATATCTACAACTACACAGCTGATATCTGAGACGTCAGGCGACGCTCCACCCACATAACGGCTGCACAGGAGGGTTTGAATGCAAAGAAATCGACTGATGTTTGAAGCGTTTTGTTTCAGCAAAAATTTATGAAGCATTCTATATGGAGTTTAATAAACGTACCTAACAGAGGATGAAGTAAAACTGTATGAATTACAACTCAAAAATAAATGTTGCGATAGTGCTCTATCATATGCTCACGTATCACAAACGCTAACGCCTGCTTATCGTGAGGCGGTTTACCAGCAATAAAGAGAAAAAAGGCTCTCGACTTTCCTTGCTTATTATCTAATTACCAGGCAGAGAAGCGAGTTCATGGGTAAAATTTCGCTATTTTATTCTTTCTTTGCTGAGGGAGAACTTAATTTCAAATTAAAAATATAAATTTCTAAGCTATAATTCTTACTAACTAGTTGCTACGAAAATATACACCAATCACCGACGTTTTAGCAGGAAGACGCATTGTAAAGGGAGTTCCCCAAAGAAGATCTTGGTTAATTTGGCAATCAAAAGCAAACACTAAAATACTTTAAAATACGTTGTAATTGGGCTTAAAAGTTTTCGTGTCGTGTTGGTTGAACGGCAGAAGTTCAGTTTCGAATTTAGGGCCTGTTCACATGGAAGTGGAGGACCTCAGGCAGGTGAGGTCCCCACTAACCCGTGGTCCAAAAAAGCTAGTCTTCACATGCAACCCCGAGGCGCTGGGGTGAGGTTTAAAATGCTATCGCGTGGTCGCTGAGAACGTATATTAACAAAAGAATTCAGAAATAATTGCCCGGATCAACCTCCCCCCACACCACCTCCAGCATTCACATAGAGAAAACTCACCCCAGTTAAGTGGGTTAGCCGCCTCGGTGAGGTATCCCACCTCACATGCGAACGCTATCGAGAAAAAAAGAGAGATTGGTAACCCCACCTGCGTGGGGGACCTCTCCTTCCTGGGGTCCCTCACCTCCATGTGAACAGGCCCTTACTCTTGGTTGCTAGAATTGAACAAAAAAAAAAGGAGAAATCTTAACGTTCTCATGTCGCGATGTGGATGGAATTTTGCAGCACAACTTCCCGTTCCTCCTCTTGCTAACGCGACAAAATATGTGGTTAATTTTTTTGTTAGAAACCGACTAAAATTCCACGTCTGTTATGAGCGCATCCTGCAAACCTTGTCTTTTTTGTTACAACTGAGGCGATATCTCAGCGACTTTCGTTTTCCACATAATGGTTTCTAAGTAAACTCGGTAGCTTCCAACTTGTCCTTAAAGTTGCGCAATATATATTAGAATGATAGCGGGGATGAGGGTTCGATTGAAACAATCTCCAAATAATGAACCATGCAAATCACCGTTAAACCGCCTCATCTTAGCGTTAATTCAACGGTCTTACATAGGAATCAAAAATGAAAGAAATAAATCCAGTAAAAAGGTGTGACCTCACATATGTGGTTTCCTTTCGGTGTGCGTATCAGGGGGATTCCGATCCATTCCGTTATCCCTTTATCACTTTCTTTCTTTCTGGTCGGATAATTTCTAATTCAGAGAAAAATTATGAGGTAGTTTTTACAGTAAAACAGAGGCATCTTTTGTGAGTTGTTGTCAGTTTCCTGAAATCGTAGCTGACTGTTTATCCTAAAACAAACGGATATAGTTCACTAGAAGTGGTGAAAGTTTAAGACGACATTTTATCAAATCAAGATCGCTTCTTAATGAAGATTTAACCAAACTATGCACATTTAGTAGAGAGTTGTTCTGACTGTTAAGTTCCAAATGAAAATGTCAGATCGGATATCGTCAATTCCGGTTTGGATATTTTGTTAAGGATTATGCCTTACCGATACACTCCTAAGTCAGCCCTGAACATTTTTTCATCTCCATTTCTAAAGCATTGTAAGGAGGAACGAGGATTCTTGACTCCTTTACGGACAAAGATCCATTTTTGACTGAGTTTGGGGCTGTAACAGCAGCTGGTTGAAATCATTTTCTTACTTCCTACACTGACGGGTGAACAAAAGCATGCTCTGCCCAGCACACACAATTTAAATTTGAGTTCTTAAAATTTACACTCTATTTCTCAACCACTGTACAAAGGAATGGGCATTCTGAGGACAGCATTTATCTTCACAACACTCCTGACAAAGATCCATTTCGGCCTGAGTTCGGGGCTGTAACAAAAGCTGATTGAAATCATTTTCTTACTTGCTACACTGACGGGTGAACAAAAGCATGCTTTTGCCCAGCACACACAATTTAAATTTCAGTTCCTAAAATTTATCTCTCTATTTCTCAACTACTGTACAAAAGAATGGGGATTCTGAGGACAGCATTCATCTTCACAACACTCCTGACAAAGATCCATTTTCGACCTGAGTTTGGGGCTATAACAGCAGCTGGTTGCTTTATCTTTCTAGGCGACGTTAGAAGGTTGGTTGAAATCATTTTGCTACTTGCTACAGTGACGAGTGACTAAAAGTATACTCCATCGACTAGGGCATCCAACGAGCCAAATCAAGCAAAAGCTGTAGAAAGGTATTTTTAAGTACCTTATGGTGTTTGAAGTCTGTTTAAAGTGATGTTTTCTTAAGCTAGGAGAAGTTCATCTGTTCGGATTCCCAAGCTGAAATTTTAACTGCCCGAAAATGTCAGGAAATAAAATCTCCGTTTGAGAAAATGAAAGCTGGAATTAACTTTCCACGACCTTTCTAGGGAACTATTTTCTTTCCGAAAATGCTAGCTTTCGTTTTTGACTGCCAAAAACGACCTTTCCGAAAACCTCAGGGGCTACGATTTCTCAATTGCGAACCTGCTACGCCACGTTTTAGTTACGAAAATCCGAGTGCACTCTTTAATCGACACCGAAAGCCAAAGGCTAATTACCCTCCACCGAACAGATGTATATCGAAACTTGTCGTTGGGTGCCCCTGCATCGAGCACATACTGTTTTTAAACTGATCTAGTCCTTGTTATACCCTACAGACTGCATCAAATCTTTTTGTGTTTTTGCAACAATTTTTCAAATTCGTCTCCAGAGGATGTCCAAGCAGCTACTTCTCAGTGTAAAAAGAAAACGTTTCAAGATACAATGAACCGGCCGAAGTGAAACTGTGCTCCCGCATAGAAAATATTTTACATCTAAAACTTGTTATCAAAGGTCGTTTAGACGTGCAACTATGACAGAAATGATCACGTGACTCTTTAACGTCTCTAATTCCCTTCACTTTCTTTAGGGAAGGTGTACATCACCTTTTAGCAGATATATCTTCGTGTGGATCATGTTGAGTAACAGAAGTTGTGCATGAAACGAACTGGAGGGCATGTCCAGATCACGTGGCTATAATGAATTGTCACGTCTTCACTGTCTCACAAGTCCATAATATGTACATCCGTGGCATGAAGAACACCATTCCAGTTGGATTTGGAAACAGCCCCCATCAGAGTAGAAGTTAAGGAAACTTTGCGTTATGTTATAAACAAGTAAAATTTGACAAGCGCCTTTGAACAAAGGCAAGAGAAATCTACTTTAAAAACAAAGATTAGGCGCTTAACGTTCGAAAGATCTACCGTATTAAAGGGAACTTGCAATTCAGTCAATCTACGGTTCAACAGAATTTTGAGCACTTTCATAGGCAAGAATCCTGCGCTACCTTAACCGTACTTGAAATGTGAAACCGGTGAAATAACACAATCAGCGTCGTTGTGGAAAGTGAGCTGGTACACAAATGGACGAATAGAGCGGCACTTCTGGTTTTCCGGAACGTTAAGACAACCTGATGATCTAAAAGTATACTAATTCCAGAATTATTCCCAGCAAAATACAGTTGCACACAGGGCCGCTAATTGCTATACAATGAAGAACAATCCGACACATGTAAATCGGGTGGACCAAAGCCGCCCAGTATCCTACATTTGCTCTCCGAAATCTCCGATATTTTCGGTCGAAGTATAAAAAAAGAGACATTTGTACCCAGAATGTTATGATTTTCATCAATAATATTCTGTGTTGTTTGTGCAAAACGCTCCAGCGAGAGCTGTCTTAATTAACATTTATGGGTGACAACTGATTAGAGTTGAAATGACTAATTTCCATCCCCTTGCCAGCTTTGTCAAATTTAAAATACTATAAAATGGTCAACGGCTAAATGGTAGTTCTATGAAAAGCGGACACTCGTGGAGCACATTTAAGCAAGAAACTTTAGTCACTTTATCACATTTTCCGTCCTTTTCAAATCACATTTTCCTTTCTGGTCTGATATTTTTTAAGTCAAAGAAAATTTACGTGTTATAGTTATTGAAGAGATGGCAACTTTTTCTTAAGTATCCTGACTCTCTGAAAATGTCCGCACGGATATCTTGAATTTCGGTTTGGGCGGTTCTTTTTTAAGAATGATTCCTTACTTCATGGTAGAGTACTTAGTCCTGAATATTTTTGTATCACTATTTCTAAGACATTTTAAAGAGGAACGAGGATTCTTAACTTCATTCCTGACAAAAAGATGCATTTTTGGCCGAGGTTTAGTTCTGTAACAGCAGCTGGTTGCTTCGTCTTTCTCCGCTGTTGTTGGCGGAATGAATGCGGCGCAATTCGATAATTTCCTGACACAGGCGAGAACAAATTTGGATCCGGAAGAGTCCGTTATCTTTGTATATGAAACCCTACCGTTCCCGCCCCAAACACAGAGCTGAAAATGCTTCCTCACTATAGTCCTTTTCTGAACATCGTGGAGCAGGCAATAAGTTGTCTGAAAGCAGCAATTAACGCCGACATCTCGCGTCCGGAAATCCAAAGACGTATGGATGACAAGGATGGAGCTGCAGCAGGCACCGTGCGGGGGGAGGGGCTAGGGAGGCTAAAGCCCACCCCCCCTACTTTTCAACCGTACAATGTCTCGAGGGCAATCGTTTGTTGAGTTGAGGTTTGTGGATTCGTTACCAATTGCCAGTTATGAGTAATTAAATTCTTGTTTTAAAACATTGCTTTTTCTTGCTGAAAGTATACAAGTTTCACCACACCATATTAGTTTTAAATGCATTTCTAGCCATTTCAGAGGACTTTCATTTAAACATTTTCCAGAGGAGCATGCTGCCGGACCCCCTAGTTGACTCACGCTAGCGCGTTTGAAGTGAGCCTCCCACTTGCAAACTTGCTGCGCGGGCCCTGTGCAGAGTCCGAGGAATTCCGCTAGGGGAGTTTCGAACACAACAACTGCTTGAAATGTAAAGTTCCTGGACAGAGTAGAAGACGAATTACCTTGAGCAATCCTGCTTGAAAGAACTGATTGCGAGACTACTCTTGATGGTGACACCAACAAGGAAGATACTGAAAGGTAATAAAGATAATAGAAAGATTAAAAGTCGTTTTACGTGTTTTTTTTTTTTTTTTTTTTTTTTGCAAGGAAATATAAAAGAAGGGAAAGCTCGTAGTCTAGATAATAAATTATTCTACTGATACGGAATGGGTGAAAAGCCTTAACTGAGTAAAAGAACAAACGCGTCAAGAAATTGTTTTCACTTAATTTCGATAAATCTACATTTTTAACCAGTTTATTTCCCTCTTTTATAAATTTCAATTGCTGACTTTATACTTTATATGTAGGAATGGCGCCAATTCTGGAATGGATTGCTTACAATTATTCACAAAGGAAGTACCCTAACGGAGTAGGCTTATAGAACATCAATATGAATGCAGCGGGCTAATGGTAAATCTTCCACCATCTGAGTTCAACACCAAGAGCAAGTTTACGCGAACTCGAACTAGCGGTTTTTCACCTACTAAAACTTAGCTCGTATTTCTGTAGAATTCTGGAGTCTGTTTTCAATTTTTATTCAAAACAAAGCTCAAGAGGGTCTTTTCAATTTTACTAGTACTGAAATTCTATGCCGTTGTCCCTTTCAATTAAAAATGTAGTTTTCAAAATATAGAGATTATGCAGGCCGGCATATCAATGTTGAGACTGAACCTGTCTTTTCTCTTTTGTGTCCTTATGTCCGAAAATGGAAAAACAAAGTTGTACAGTACTTGCAGTCAATCAAAGTTTGAAGTTGTTTTGCAAGGTACCATTGTCCGTTTTTCGGGCTACGTACAGATCAGAAGTTGGCTTTGTTTTTGACAAGTCTGCATTAAATTTCATTTTCACAAAGAGTTCAGAATTATTTATACAGCTGTTGCCTTTTTTTGTTTGTGTTTGGTGTATCGCCACAAATTCACGCTCGCCATCGTGTGCTAAAAATAAAAATGTTACAAACATTTCTTGAAAAAACATTTCTCATCTTTAGACGGTGCATATAGTTTTAGGCCTTGTAGAACCAGAGATATCACTTTTTTATGTTTTCCGTCACGCTGCAAATTCATAGCCTGCGTGCAGACGTCTCCTATTTCCTTTGTTGCACGCGGAAAGGGGACGTCTGCGAAACAGCGTCGCTCATCGTGTTCCAATATCCTGTGTTTTCCTAGGATCTTGGGAAAGGACTGTGATTGGTAGCCAGATAGTGGTCTTTGTTGGAGCAAATTCTGATTGGTTTTTATTCTAAATGATTTCATAATGTATGCATTCATTATGCCTCCCAAATTTAGCGGGGTTTTCCATTAGAAAACGGATCAAAACAGCCATCGAAAAGTTGAGCGACAGAAATCTTATGCAACTGGTCACAGAGAATTTAATGTTTACGAAGAAATTCTTTCTCTTCAGTTTACTGTGCATCACACATAAGCTTATATTTCAGTGTAAACAGTGTCTCACGAAACTACAAGGCGACATTACACTTCGCAACAACTTGGGAGAAATCGACGAGGAGATTTTCCGCGTGCAACAAAGGAAATAGGAGACGCATGCTTTACAAATCGGAAATACTTGAGCAGGATCAGGTAACTATTGAATGGTTCTTTGGTGAGGTTTGTTGTCAAACGCGAACCGAGAAAAATTTAGGATATTATAATGTCACGCTTGTCTTTCTTGTGTGGCGCGGTAAGCGAGAGTCTTGAATAATCAGTCACAAAAGTTGGATGGATTTCGGATAATGTTAATTCGCATTCAATTTATACGTTCCGGTCATTTTCTGCAACAAGCGATAGGTTATTTTCATCGGCGATTTTTGCAGACTAATGATAGAAATGTGATAGTTGTCATATATGCAAATTTTTACTTGTAGGCGGTCGATCAAATTGAAATCCAGATACCAACACTCTATGCAAATGTGTATTGGTGGCGGGTGGAGGGGGGGGGGGGCGTGGGGGGGCGGGCGGGGATGAGAAAACTATGTACCTTTGTGTCTTTCCAGTGCAAGGCTCAGTTATATTCGATACGAACTACTTGAGAGTGACAATATGGCAAAAACGATAGGTAAAATTCATCCAACTTCCAGTTTTTCCAGTTTCCGAAGTTTTTTTTTCTGCTTAAACCACAGGCAGCCCAGACATACTGTATGTGTAATTACAACCTTAATGCTCTGCATATAGTCAAAATATTGATGTAAAAGTTCAAAAATAAATATTGTTTTAATTTAATATCACTATGTGTTTGTTGTGTTGCTCAATAACTGGTCTATTTTGCAGTGCTTCTGGCTGTTTGCCTGCTATCATAACCGCTTGGGAGCCATTATTCTCACACCTATATTCACGGTTCAAAAAGTGTCTAAAAATTCGATATACTGTATAGAAAAGGTCACTTACCTTTAGCTGAAAGCTTCCTTGAGTGTCCTGGCCGGTTTAAATAGCGATTTTTCACTTTTTGCTACCAGACGGATCTTCCACTAAAGAAGAATTGAAGGCAGGCTAGACCAAAACCGACCATCTCCACGCGAAGCTCCATAAATTCTCTAATAATCGTCGGATTCGCTCCAAATTGCGAACAGCTGAACGGCGGTTAACGTGGTTTGCTGTATATTGCTCCCTGGCTTTCAAAACCCATCGCAAGTGCACGAGCATCGCTCATTTTTCAGCATTTACCTGACCTTTTCCCTTGGTCAGGCACTGCATTATCGACGGTTTTACTACGCGATTTGAATGTCCAAACTTAGCGACCGCGTCCCTTCAACAAAATGGCACTAGCCGAGGGAGGGGCGATACTATTGGCACTCGACCAATCTGTTGGTTGTAAAGTGCCAATAGTACGGTCCCTCCCTCAGCTAGTGCCATTTTGTCGAAGGGACGCGGTCGCTAAGTTTGGACATTCAAATCCCGTAGTAAAACCTTCGATAATGCAGTGCCTAACCGGCATTTCTATACAGTATATCGAATTTTTAGACACTTTTTGAACCGTGAATATAGGTATAAGAATAATGGCTCCCAAGCGGTTATGATAGCGGCGAACAGGCCAGAAGCACCGCAAAATAGACCAGTTATTGTGCAACACAACAAACACATAGTGATATTAAATTAAAACAATATTTATTTTTGAACTTTTACATCAGTATTTTGACTATATGCAGAACATTAAGCTTGTAATTACACAAACAGTATGTCTGGGCTGCCTGTGCTTAAACGACTACTTCAACACCCTACCGAATTCTTGCAGCACGGTACAACAATAGGGCGTATGCACGTTACGTCATCACCGCCATGTTGGTGTACCGTGAACAAAAGATTTCTCATTAGCTTCTTTTGTTATTGTCTACCAACATGGCCGCCAACCCATTGCCATTCGAATCTCTGGAGACTGGTTGCATACCCTCTATAATAGCCCAGTTTACAGTCTTGGAGAGTCTTATTAATTTAACTCTTAAGATTTTTTTTCCTTAATGTTTCACCCCTTATTGCCCCGCAGGGTTTTGGCCCAGACCCGCGTAAATATATATATATATACAAGGAATTTCAAAATTGTAAGAAATATGTTTGTAGTATGGAAGCGTTCCCGATTTGTGAAAACTAGGCGCGCAAGGTTGTGCCGGGTAACATTCTTGCTTTCACATCAAAATGGCTGCTATGCTAGCAGTATGCCGTTCTCAGACGAAAAAGACATTTTTTTAAAACCTAAATCAAAATAACAGTGCAAATCGGTTAGTTCATAGCGAAGAAATCCCTCGTTGAGGACAAATGGTGGCGAAGAGACGTGCTTTCACTGCGAATCATCACAATAATTATATAGACCTTTCCGAAATGTTTGAGCGCGTCTGGGAGTCTATCTTTCCAAAAATTACAGGTTTGAATGTTAATTTATAGCATGCTTTATATTTAATTGACCGATCTTTTGTATTTCAAGCAACTTGTAGCGAAATTTGCGAAAAACATGCTCAGCTCGATTCAATAAACTGTCCTCGTATTTGCTTGCTTTGTCTTCGCGTAGATTTACTCCAGGCAAAAATTACATTGAACGCGTTTACTTTTCAGGCGTAAACTCAGGCTAATCTTAATATTCTTTTATTCAGGAAAGCTTATTGTCTGTTATTCTGTGTGTCTTAATTCATGGAATTTCGTATTATTTGATCTATACGTAAACAAACCCGGCCGGCGAGACCGCGCAAACAAAAAAAAAACCAGCCATCTAAATCTCAATTGTTGAACAATGACACTAAATCAAATATTGTTTCTGCCATTGACGTACTGTAGAATTCGAAATAAGCTTCTTCCACTTGAAATTTACAGGACTGCTCTATTTCACTAACAACTGTCAATACAAAAATGAGCAACAATGTCTTCAGTATTTTAATATTTACAGCTGATAACTACTGAAAAATTAAAATACGGGGACAGCTTTAGTGAAAACTATTTATAGTCCTCTTTCTAATGAAACACGTTGGTGTTGAAGTAAATGATAGTCCAGGGTAGCTACCAATTATTCACCGAAGTTGACGTGAATAGTGGTGGATATCCACCACTTTCACCGACACTGAGATGAATAATTGTTTTAGTATATGCCACACAAGCTGAATAACTAGCGGACCATAACATTGCTTTATGTTTGACAATATACCAACAAGCGGTCGGAAATTGTAAAATTTCGCGCACCGGCTGCTCGGAGGTGAATAGTACTTTGCTAATCACCTCCGAGTTAACCAATCAGAGCATGCGAAAAGCACAATTCACTTGTGTGGTATATACTAATGCATGATAGTTGGTGGTCAAACGATAGCGTGCCTTTCAACTTTCATCGACTATCGGGAAGCAGGGATGGCGTAGTGGTGAGAGCACTCGCCTTCCACCAATGTGGCACCGGGTTCGATTCCCGGTGATGATGCCATAAGTGGGCTGAGTTTGTGTTGGTTCTCGACCCTGCTCCGAGGGTTTTTCTCCGGGTACTCCGGTTTTCCTTCCTCAGCTGGCTGTAGGCTGTGCTCCAAGGTCATACATGGACCGTATGCCAGAGGCGCCTTGTATATGCTTTCGGTTCGACCTTATTGAGCTGCGTCCTTGCTGTACTTTGCGAGGACCATTAGCAGACAGTTATTATTATTATCATTATTATTATTATTATTATTATTAGCTCGAACACTTCCATTGTAATTAAACCGCATTTTGGAATCTTGTTAGTTTCCATCTTGCACCTTCTTTTTGTCTTTCCTAAATAACGTGCAGTTCCAGTCACCACCCACAACTAGTGCATTCAGTTACGACTTTAATCAGTTAAGAAGCTATTGAAAATTGAAGCTGTTTCAGGGATAAATTATCCGTGAAGTAAATGTTGCAGAAAGAAAGCCTCAAACAATCAAAATTCAAGGTAATTAACACTATTCTCCCGCAATTGCAGCGTCGGCTTTGGGTTTTATTGAACGATCAACTAGAATACATACACCTCTCCTGCGATTATTACCATGAGAGAAAAAAATTTGTGCTCCCCATTCGTTTTTCCAGACATTTTCGTCGGAGGTTTCGGAATAAGTTTCTTGTAGAAAATAGAAAGATACTTTTTGGTCTTTGTAATAGGTAAAGATACCTCGCCTTTTTAGTTGGGTGCCTAATGCAATTTTACAGTTTTTGTTAGCACCTTTAACCATTCTGACTAATTGCCGATAAAATGATCCCACTCAAAAACGACAACGCTTAATGTGACAGAAAAAAAAAAGAATAATCGATAACAAAGATAACGGAGGCAAAAAAAAAACAGCAACAACTTTTGAACAAATACACTTGAGACAAATTTAGTTATGGAGAAAGGAAAAAAAAAGGAAAAACAACAACAACAACACTGATAAATAAAATCTAAGTTTTTCCTTTATTCCTTCTGCATTAGCAAATCCTATCCCCTTCCGAGCTTAAATTTCCTTCGTGCATCATCAATTGTGTAGTTTACTTGGGCTAATAAATCTTATACAGTTGAACCTCGATGTAACGAACCTCTATATGACGAAGTGCCCGGTAAAACGAAGGCGACCAAAGTTACAATAAAATATATGGAACAGAAACCCGTTATAACCAATAAATCCTCGTTATAGCGAACACAATTAACAAGCTACTCCGATATAATGAAGCAACGACATCACGGCACAAAAAAAAAACAAAAACAAAAAACACTGTAACAAGCGGGGGTAGAGAACAACTTCGTACAGACACTAAAGCACAAATGTTATTTAATCGTTCAGATCCCGCAAATGCTTGGTAGTGCAACGTAGCACCGCTAGAAAGCAATTATGAATTACATTTCGATATAACGAACATTTTGGTTGTTTTTCCTCAAATTCGGCGATAGAACGAGGCTTTCAAAATGACGAATCCTCGATGTAAGGAACCAATTCTCCCCAGTCGCTTGGCACCTAGTTAAATCGAGATTCCACTGTAGTTTGCAAATTCATTTCATTGGACAACGTTTCAAGACAACACATGTTTTTAGCGGAGCTCCGTGGCCCGAAGGGCCGCCAAGCGGAGCACCATACTTATAGAAACCCGTCAACTGCTTTTCTCATGGTAATCATGGCTAGCGGTATTGCTCGTGGGGCGTACGCACGACGACGATGTTGCCCAATAATTAATAATATCCTAATAATAATCATAATAATCCAACATGATGGCCATACTCCACCTGGCCCAGCTGACCAGCTACTTTAGAGCGTACGTCTTTGATACTGGGAATCCATCTTATAGCCAATTGACACCTGTCAAAACAAGGTATCCGCTGACCAGTGTCAAGTGACCATATCGCGGGCTCAAGTTAAGACCTCATCGAGGTCAGCTGTTCTTTTGAAGTTGACCGCTGATCAGGTACTTGCTTTCGATTGGATCGCAGGCTCAAGCCAGGTGACGGACACCCAAACCAAAACGAGGCTTAGTTTTTCGCGCGCTTTCTGCGGCTCGTAATTTCACATTCAGTTGGTTTCTTCATTTTGAGCAAAACAACTTCATCTTCTTCGATCGACATTTGATTCGTTTTAATTCGCGTAAAAGGCATAAAAATCAAGAACTTCTCAAAAGATACTCCGGAAGGTGAATTTTCAAGTGATAAAGGGAAGAGCGAAAGATTTTTCTCAGGAAAAGCATCAAACTTGGATCGATTGTGTGGTTGAAAACAAATTAATTCAACGCTTCAAGGGCTTTCACTTTGCCACGGCATCTTGCAGCTCACCAAGAAAGGCCACTTAACAGTTCACCGGCATTAATGGGAGGAACTAGTAGCTCAAACTCTGTGGAAGAAGCTCTTTTTTTGGACAAACCGTTTACTTTTTTTGAGGATGCTTGTTTTTACTGCACTGAAGCTTACGTATTTTCAAGTGGTAGAAACTTCTACAACACAGGACAGTGAGGTAAATTAAATCAATTGATCTTAACATTTGGTTTAATCGTTGTTACTTTTGTTCAGGAATGAAACTTGTATTTTTCTCTCGACTGAATATAAATAACAACCATCCGTACTCGCTTTGGACGCAAAGAAGTAGCTGAATTGTTTGTTTGTTTTGGCGCGACGTTTTGTTTGAAAGCGAACGAGTATTTTTACTCTGCTTGGCTGACTGTTTTTTGACCTTAGTGCCTCAACAGCGTTAAGAAAGTTTTGCCCTTATCTTATCAAGACGTAATCGCAATGAGAACCCGTAAAATTAAGGATTAAAGCCCCTGCTAAACGATCACACATTTTCATCCAACATCATCAGTTGTCAAACATAAAGTTGCGTGGCGAAACGCACAAACAATAGGGCCGTTTATACGAGAGAAAATAAGCCGCGGCTTACTCTGGCCACGGCTTACATAAGACGAGAACACTCCGTATAAGTGGTACAGAATCTACGTTCACGGCTTTCTCAAGCTGCGGCTTATCCTGGCCTAGGAGTTTTTGCTCGTATAAATGGTTCCTTTCGCGTCTTATGTAAGCCGCGGCCAGAGTAAGCCGCGGCTTATTTTCTCTCGTATAAACAGCCCTAATGTTTGACCAAACACTAGACAGAGTGAGTCCACAAAACGATTTTTTGCGTATTATCGCTGAAATTTCGGCTTTATATGGTTCATTTGGTTGCTTTTTACCGGCTGTGCACATTTTGTTGGCTGGGGTGGCTAAATTAAACGATCAAACATTTGTTCGTAAAGCGAACTTTTGGATGAAAACGTTTGATCTTGATCAAACATGGAAAGCCATTTAAGAATAAATGCCATGTTGAAACAGGTGGCTAAACGGTCAAAAACTTCGTGTATTGTATTCTTGTAACGTTTAATGTTTCAATGTCTTGGGGTTTTTGAGCCTCGGTCAATTCCTGTTGACTGCTCTAAACATCTTACCGAAGCCATGGCTGCTAATGCTTGGGCTCAATCTTTGCTTTGGTAGATTAAGGGGTAATGCCCGCTACCATGTGGCCTTAGTGCCTTTTGAGTGGCTTCAGCTTACTTGATCACATTAATTTGTGAAGTATCCTTGTCACTCCAGCCACATCCCACAAGCTTTACGTTTTCATTGCTTGTTTTATTGATATGTGGGTACTTGAGCCTGAGCATTAGCTATGCCATGCTGATGAGGCCTAACAAGGCCGAAACAGCTGTCTTTCGCTATCCTTGTTTTTTTTCCGAGGCAGTCCTAAGTACCCGCCGGGGGGGAACGGCAAAGCCTCCCCCCCGCTTTCTCAACGCGTGTGAGTTAAACGTCTTGGTGACGTTTTTCTTTTTTTCTTATCCATGACTGATGATTTGAGCACGCCCTCAAGTTGGGCTGAAAATGTAACCGTTAATGAGTCTGATGCTTTTCCGAGTGCTTCCGCGACTCCTGTGACCATGGATGCTCCTGATGCTCGTTTGTATTCTAGCGTGGCAGCTCCGTCCCGTTCTGACGTTCTAGGAGATCTTGGTGATTTATCGGATATTGAGACTCGGATTATCTTCCGACTGCTTTTGAGCGTGAGCATTTTGACGAAGGCAATTTTATGCCAGACCGTCCTTGTACAGCGTATTTCATCGCCCGTGAACGTCTGAGTACCAAGGATATTTTTGATGCTCTGGCCAGAGATGGCATCCCCGCCAGGAAGGTTCGCTGTATTAAGCGTAAGTTGGACAATGAGATTCATATCACCTTCACGGATAAGGCCGTCCGCGAGAAGTTTGTGAAAGTCACGTCCTTCAGTGTTCAACGTAATTCTTATTACGTTCGATCTGCCTCCAGACCTCACACCTTTTTGACTATTTACGATGCCCCACATGAGATGCCTGATAATGCGCTTATCGCTCGTTTACGCCCGTACTGTAAAGTTATTCATTGTCGCCGTGGAAAGCTCTACGATCAGCCTAAATGTTGTAATGGTTTGCGACATTTTCGGGTTGTACTCAAAAAGCCTGTACCATGTTTTATTCGCTTTGGGAAGTTTCTGGTGCGCTTTTATCACGATAACCAGCCAAAAACGTGTCGTCGTTGCAATTCGTCTGAGCACCTTGCCAAAGATTGTGATGCTGTCGTTTGTTACAACTGCGATGGGATTGGCCATGTTTCTAAAGCATGCCCTAATGATAAGGCCTGTTGTATTTGTAGAGGTCTCGACCACTCGGCCAATGACTGTGATTACTCTTAGCATCGCCATGCCAAGACTGACGGCGATGTTTCTGTTAGCAACGATGATCACCCCTCTGATGATGACTATTATCCCAAGTCTGATGCTGATGATGATGCTACCGTTGACGAGAATAACGATGGTGATGACGAGGATGATGACATGCAGACGGCGGATAGTGATTCTCTTGCTGATGTTAGCGAACACCAACAGCCTGTTTCATCTGCTACGCCTGCTGCTGTCCTACCTGTTACAACTGCCGTGGTTTCTTCGGCTTCTACTGCTCCCGGTACTAGTGCCTCCAGCACTCCTGCTCAACCTGTTGTCTCCAATGTTTCTACTCGACTTGATGTTTTCTCTGGTACTTCTTCCACTGGTATTTCCCGTGGTACTCCTGTACCTTCTTCGCTTCCTGAGGTGTCTGCTGGCGGTTCTACTGCTCCCCGTATTCTCAACTCACAAGGCCTTCTGGCTACTACACCTGGTTTTTCGCCCTCTACGCGTTTCGAGTCTTCTTCCCTGCCGTCCGTGTTTTCTCCCTCTGCCAGTGGCGATCTCTCTGGATCTGCATCCAATGTGGAGTCTGCGAGGGCTGCTTCTGGCTCGTCCCAGCCTTTGTCCGGTTCTCTATCTCAGAAGCTCTCTTCGAAATCTTCTGGTCGTCGCAAGCCTGCCCCTTTTTCCAACTCGGAGGTCGGTACTACGCGTAAACCAACTGCTCCTGTTAAGGTTTCTACTCCGAGTAGATCTGCGCAGTCTTCACAGTCTTCACAGCCCTCCAGGTCACATGAACCTATGGATACTTCTGGTATCGGGGCGCGTAAGCGATCTTCGTCTTCTGTTGAATCCGGCATCGCCCGTAATTCTGCTCCCTCTTAGCCATGCCTTTATTATTACTATTATTGTTTGTTGTGAAGCTTCTTTCACTTAATTCAAGGGGTTTTGATTTACGTAAGGAGTTAATGATTTTTGATCGTGCTAAAAGTTATGATTTTTGTTTTGTTCAGGAAACTCATGTTTCTTGTTCCAGTAGGCTCACTGCCCTGTCTGCTGGGTGGTCTGGCCCTAGTTTCTGGTCGCCTGCCTTTGGCAGACAGGGTGGTGTGGCTATTCTTGTTTCCGATCGTTTTGATGGTGAGATTTTATCCTGGCGCAAAGATTCTCACGGCCGCGTTCTTAGTTTATTAGCTACGTCTAATGGCTTCAAGATTAATTTCGTTAATATTTATGCTCCTGTTAATTTAACCCATCGTAAAATCTTCTTTGAAAATCTTCATGATTATTTTCTTCCTGCGGATGCTATTATCCTAGGTGGAGATTTTAATTGTTATGAAAGTGAGCTTGACAAACTTGGCGGTAATGTTTTTGTTGCGCAATATTTAGCGGACTTTCGTTCTTGTTTTAGACTTTCTGATGCTTGGCGTAAACGTCATCCCAGATTGCGCCAATACTCTTGGTTTAATTCGGATTTTTCAATTGGCAGTCGCCTTGATAAGTTTTTTGTTTCTTTTAATCTTTCTTCCTCCGTTCGGTCCTGTGATATTCTCCCGTGTTGTTTTTCAGATCATGATTTTGTTAGCTTGCAAGTTTGTTTGAATAATGATTACGCACGTGGTCCTGGTCTGTGGAAATTTAATAACTCGTTGCTTTCAGATTCTGATTTTTGTTCTTTGATTTCTGCTCGAATTACTGATTTTTCGACCTGCGTTGATAATTTTCTATCTATTAAGGACTGGTGGGATTTTTTGAAGCGTTCTTTACGGGCTGAAATTGTTTCTTATTCCAAACTTAAGCGCAGAGAATTATTCCACGAGCGTGTCAAGCTCACTAATCGTCTAATTAGTTGTAAGCAGCGTCTTTGTCAGGGAGACAATTCTGTCGTTTCAGCAATTGTCTCCCTCGAATCTCGACTTAAAGAGCTTACCTTAAGGGACCTGGAAGGTGCCAAAATTCGTAGTCGGGTTCAATGGTTCGAAGATGGTGAGAAGCCCACGCGCTTTTTCTTTAAATTAGAACGTGAGCGCATGGATCGTAATTTTGTGTCTTCTATTTTAAATGCAGATGGGGTCGAGGTTTTTGCCCGTGAGGGAATTGAACACGCGCACGTGTGTTTTTATACTGATTTATTTTCCCCTGAGCCTACTGATCCCGTTTGTAAACAACGACTGCTACAAGGTTTTGCTTGTTCTCTCACCGAAAGTGATCGCAATTTCTGTGAAGAGGCCCTTTCTTTATCTGAGCTAGCCGAGTCTCTCTCTTCTCTTAATCTTGGTAGGTCCCCCGGTCCTGACGGTTTCACCGTTGAATTCTATGGTGCTTTTTGGCACCTTTTGGGTCCTTTCTTTTTAAGAGTTGCTCGTGAATGTTTTAGTGACGGAGCACTGTGCGATTCCATGAAGGGCAGCGCTACCCGACTAATTTTCAAAAAGCGAGGTGACAGAAAAAGTCTGAAAAATTGGCGTCCCATCAGTTTGCTCAATGTAGATTATAAGATTATTTCTAAAGCTATCACTTGTCGCCTTTCTCGCGTTTTAGGTTCTGTTTTTGACCCGGACCAGACTTGTTCTGTGCCGGGCCGATCGATTTCGTCCAATGTTGTTTTATTACGGGATGTCCTTGATTTCATTGAGCGGACTGATGACACGGCAATTCTCATTAGCCTTGACCAGGAGAAGGCTTTTGATCGTGTCGACCATTCGTTTTTAACAGATCTTCTCTGTCACCTCGGTTTTGGCCCAAATTTTCTGAGATGGGTTCACACCTTTTACGAGGGTGCTTACATGCGAATTCTTCTCAATGGATGGTTGACTGAGAAAATTCCTTTACGTCGCGGGGTGAGGCAGGGTGACCCCTTGTCCCCCCTGCTTTATGTTTTATGTATTGAGGCTCTTGCTTGTCAAATTCGCAGTTGTCCTGAGATCAGGGGCTTTCTCTTGCCTGGTGCCCGCGGCCGCCAGGCTTAAGTTCGTTTGTACGCCGATGATACTACGGCAATTTTGAAAGATTTTCGGTCTCTTGTTAAATTATTTGATGTTATTTCTATTTATGAGAAGGGTTCTGGTGCGAAGTTAAATAAGTCCAAAACTGAGGCCATGTGGCTGGGTTCGTGGAAGGATAGAACTGATGAGCCACTTGGCCTCACTTGGGTACGCAAGATGAACGTTTTAGGTGTAGTTTTTGGCACTGTTCCTACCGAAATTGATAATTGGCAGCCCCGTCTTAACAAGTTAGAGGGATCCCTTGATCTTTGGAAATCTCGGTCACTGTCCTTTGTCGGTAAGAGCCTTTTAATTAACGTTCTTGCCCTTAGTAAATTACTTTATCTCGGGAGATTTCTTATTATGCCCGCGTGGGTGCTTGCGCGTATCAATCAATTGATTTGGCCTTTTCTTTGGGGTTTTCGTTGTGAAACCGTGAGTAGGAACACTTGCTTTTTACACCAGAGTGCAGGGGGGTTGGGCATTTGCAATTTGGCCTTGAAATGCGATGCCCTTCGTTTAAGTTGCATGATTTCCACTGTCAGTTCCTCCGAGGACTCTAGTTTTTTCCTATGTAAATATTTCGTTGGCCGACGCCTTGCATCCGCGCGGGCTGAGTGGGCTGGCTTGCGTGATTCTTCCACTCCTAACGCGAGTCATCCCACTCCTTTTTATGATGTTTGTCTTCGCGTTCTAGCTCAAGTTTCGTCTGTTGATGATCTTGTATCTCGTAAGATTTAAAGTTCTCTCCTCTCGCATCGTTCTTCTTCCCCTCTTCTCCGAAGTTCTGGTCTTCTTTTATCCCTCGTCCTTCTTCTCTTGATCGTTACTGGTCTCTTGTCCGGGATCGTCTTACTGAAAATTTCAAGAATGATCTTTTGTGGTTGATTGCCTTGCGCGGTATCAAGGTCCGTGATTCTTTAAAGCGCTGGGGAATCATTAATTCTGGGGTTTGTGCGTCGTGCCCTAGACAGGAGACCATCGATCATTGTTTTCTTAATTGCCCTCGTGTTAAAAGTGTGTGGACCCATTTTCAGCCGATTCTGTCTCTCCTACTGTGTCTTAATTTCCGTGTTAATTGTCTTTTGGTCTTTTTCTTTTTATGGCCCGCGGTTTCTGCCAAGAGGGCCAGAGTCGCACGTTTTCTTCTTAAGTCCATCTTCTACGGCATTTGGGTGTTTCGCAATAAGGCCGTTTTTTTCAATGGTAAAGAAGACCACAGGGCTATCATTCGTTATATTACGAACGACGTACGGAGGAGAATTTCGTTGGACTTTATTCGGCTCTTCGAATCCTGTTTTGCTGAGTCTTGGCTGATCGACGATTTCTGTGTCGTGGAGGATGGGCTTCTGAGGATCTTTATTTAGTCGTCCTTCTTTCATGTCTGCGCGTTGTCTGTGCGCTGTTCGTGGACTATATAATCAAAGGCCCTATATAAGGAATTTGTTTGGCATGTGGCTTCAGGGACTTTAATTAGGGATTTTGTTTTATATCAGATCGCCTACTCCGGATAAACGTTGACTGTCTGATGTACTTCTGAATATTGCGTGCCACTTTGTTTCATTGTCTTTGTCTTTGTTTGTCTTTTAATGTGTTTTTATCTGTGAATAAACTTTCTTATAGAACCGAAACAGCTGTCCATGGCTGCTAATGCTTGGGCTCAGTCTTTGCTTTGGTAGATTTAAGGGGTAATGCCCGCTACCATGTGGCCTTAGTGCCTTTTGAGTGGCTTCAGCTTACTTGATCACATTAATTTGTGAAGTATCCTTGTCACTCCAGCCACATCCCACAAGCTTTACGTTTTCATTGCTTATATATTAAAAGCGTTTATTTCCTTACTTTTTGATTCTTTGAGGATAACTTTCTAAAGATTGCCACAAATGTTCTGTTGAGTTTATTTTGGCCCCTCAAGTCATCTCACAACAAGAAGCCCATCACCCAGCGACTGTAACTGTGTGCAGTCTTTGAACAACTACAAATTGATAGTATGTAACATTTTGCCATTGCAGACCTATCACCCTAATTAAGTCCTTTTCTTACCACAGTTAGCCCAGTTTCCTATGTAAACAGCATCAAATGAGCACCATAACCTGTGATGATTGGCAGTGGTACAGGCATTATAAGAGTTTCCACCATACGTGAAAGGGAAAACACAACAGCGGCCTTGGGCATCGTCTGTCTTTTTTCCGGGTGGACATAGAAGCCCTGTCAAGTCGATCAAGTAAATGAATCGAGTTATACAGTGGTACCTCAGTTTATAATTAACGAACCTCTACAGGGTCGTAGCTGGGATGAGGTGAACGGAAGCACTTGCATTGGTTGCAAGTTGCTTTTTGGTATTTTTTCCTAATTGTGTGTCTTACGAAAAATATAAACAAGCTCTCTAGTTTAAATGGAATCTCCACTCTTACAACAATTTCACGATAAATTGTTGGAAATAATCACTAGATTCCACATTTTGTTTTGAAATGTAGATCAAACATTTAAGTGTACAAGAAAATCGATATTATTATTGCCTATTTTCGCTTTCAAATTTCCCGGGCGCAGCCATTTTGGATTTGATGAGTGTAATGGTTGCAGCTATTGTCAGAAAGCAAATGAAGCAGAAAATCGTTTGTGTTAAACCATAGGGCAACCATTACACGTCATCAAATCTAACACGGCCGCGCCTGGGAAATTTAACAGCGAAAATAGGCGATTATGATATCCACTTAAATGTTATATCCACGTTTTTAAACAAAATTTGAAATCTGGTAATTATTGCCTACAATTTAGCGTCAATTTGTTGTAAAGTATTGGGTGAGAGTGGAGGTTCCTTTTAACACTTAGTAATTTTCTTTTTAAGTTCCTGTAAGAAACTATACATTGCAAAATAATAATAGTAATATTATTATTTCATTTTACAGGCATTTCCTTGGTAAAATTTTTCGTCTGGCTACAGCTCAGCTCTATTTGGCGAAGTCCTCAGTAGCGAACAAATGTCAAAACGTAACAAAAGATGAATGCATAATACACCAACAGTGATGAAAATTCATTAACCCTGTAACAAGCGTGAGAGAACAACTTTATACAGATACTAAAGCACAAAATGCTGGGTAGTACAACGCAACACGATTAAAAAATAATTATTAACTTTATCTCGATATGACAACATTTTGTTTCTTTTTTTTTTTCGCAAATTCGATACAACGAGGCTTTCGACATAGCGAACCAGTCCTCCAAGTCGCTTGGCAGCTAGTTAAATCCAGGTTTCCACTGTAGTTTACAGAAGGTTGTAAGGGACTGTGCAATAATTATTTGGATGGGGTTTTGGAAATGAGTAAAATACGGCTCAAAATTAACTCCCACCACTACTTCCCACCATTAAGCAAAAATTAACTTTAACTTAAGGTAACCTACTGAAGATATATATATATATATATATATATATATATATATATATATATATATATAGCCAAGCCTAAACACGGAGTTCAAAAAAATTATTATCATTCCTTTTTACTGGCATTTTTATGTAATCTGCTTATCATATCACCTATCCGGCCTCACTGACGCAATGCTGTTGAAAATACTATGGAAAGGTGTGTTTGCACCTTCCGGTCCACATCTGCTTCTGGATCAGATTTGGACCCCCCAGTCCACTGAACCCCTAGCACATATGAACCCCCTTTCATGGATTTGCCCCTTCTCCCTCCGCCCCCCCCCCCTCCCCCACCCCCCTCCTAAAAAACAACAACAACAACAAGCGTTCTGTTTAGTAAGAAAAGAAAAGTCCTTGGCAAATCGTGTTTGGAGCTGTTGACAAAGCAGAATAAAAATATTGAGGCAGTCTTTATTTTCAAGTAATCTCAAAATAACCTTTTATTAATACTTCATGTAAAAATGGAGCATAGAACGCTACCAAACTTTCCTTACAATTTTAGAGCAATTCCTAATGACAGGTATGGTTCCCTCTTCAAATGTAGGCTACTTATTTATGGTTTAGGGCCACTAGATATTGGTGGAGGATCCTGGTGATTGCTACATGAATTACTATCACATCAGTTATATAGTGATTCAGATCATCACTTAACAAAAAATGCAATTTCCTCCCATGAGACAATCAGAAATCAGAACTTCTGTATCCTCTGAACACTGGTACGCACCCCCACTCCCCCTTCCCAAAAAAAATAATTAAAGAAAGATAAATGGAAAGCAATAAAAAAATACTTCGATATGAATTAAGGCCAAGAAATTTCTCTTGACCTTAATAACACAGAAGAATAGTGCTAGAAACCAATGTAGCCATCTTAACTTGACCTTTATTTTGCAAGAAAGGTAAGGAGTAGTCCCACTTTTCTCCATGCACATTTGAAATTACAAGAAACTTCATCAAACATCAGAAGTCCCATTAAACGTTAGTTAATTTACCCAGAGGAAACAAAGTTAATTCATCCAGAGTAAACAAAGAAAGAGTTTACCAATACGTTTATGAAAAAATAATGAATAATGGACCTTGCTATCTGCCTGAAATAACCTGATAGAGTTAAAATACCAGGTGGCCAGTGTACAAACCAATGAATACAAATTTAGGTTGGCAACACACAGATACACAAAACAAAATACTAAAACACCAGGCTCCAGCTATTCAAAGGGTGGATAACTCTACCCAGTGGATTAGTCGCTATCCAGCGGTTAGAATGTATGAGATGCAATATATTTTACCTACTGAACAGTGAATTATTTGGTAGATATAGTTATCCTCTCTTTAAACAACTGGGGCCAGTATGATACTAATAAAAAAACAATAATAACAGTACCATTAGCAGTCTGATGGTTTCCACCACCCCTCCACCCCCCCCCCCCCCCCAAAAAAGAAAAGAAATGAAAGAAAAACAATCAAAGCTACAGAAACTTTTGGACTTTTGGAAGGTAATTTAATCCTGTTTTGTAACAGGTTTAAGTATTACAACTAGGAATTGAATCTAAAAGAGAGAACGATAGTACTTATGCAGAAGGAAAGAGCTTATTGCGAGTACAGTGTCCTTAAACATAAAAAAGAATAAAATTATGAAAGGTAACAAGGTCAAAAAACATAATTGCCTCGAAACACTCAAACAAAAGGCTAGTGTGATGGTCAAATCTTGAAAAAAGAATGAAAAATTTGCTTTCTTCTGTAAAATAATTAAGGTTTAAAGAGGTGACTCATATGCATGACCCCAAGCAGTTATCCCATACGTCAAATGGATATATTGTGCGATAGATTAAATTTATTGGGCTCTAATCCCAATATTTTGTCTAATTTTGTTTTCAATACAATACCTGTGAGTGATGAGTAAGTGGTAATGAATATCTGAAAACGGGTATATTATGAACCAACAAAATAACCAGTTCCCAGTTGGTTTGTTAGCTCAGTTGGAGGAGTGCTGCACCGGTATCGCAGAGGTCATTGGTGTAAATCCCGTAATCGAAAGCCTGATTTTTTTTTTCAGGCTTTATGTTCACTACTTCAGCTTAAGTTGTGTTCATAACTGCGATGGTCATTCACATATTCAGTATGGATTAAATAATACAGCCAGTTCCTTGAAGTTGAGGTCTTAACAGTGTGAGTGAATATTTAATGCTCATTCTCCTATTATTATTGTTACTGCACTAAGCAGTAGCCTCTATGTCACCACGTTGTTTGTCCAACTGACTAATAAAGCCTGTGGTGGCAGCATATGTTTTCAAGTATGCATTTAGTAGCCATGTGCAATCACAGAGTACCTATTTCAAGTCAAGTCATCTTTATTATTGTTTTTGGTACCAATTTTGCTGAACAACCATGTAATTCCTCAATAAATTATTAGTTGCAACACTTCTGAGACATTCGCTAGCTATAACAACCTGTGTTACATGTAGATTTTAAGAGAGTGAATCGCAATTGCTGCTAGCAAGCACCACTAGTGCCTTATGTTACTCCTCCTGGACTTCTGTTGATTTGGCTTACTGGAGATTTTCCAGTTTGGAAATGCAATAAGAAATTGATTGCTGAGATATTACTTGAAGTGTTGATACACATGCAAGAAAAAATTTAATGCATGAGCAGCTATCAGACACTACTTGTTCAAGAACTCTCGTAGAAAAGTAAGGATAAACCCAACGGTGAGTTGAATACCTAGCTACAGATTTTGAAGAACATATTATTCATTATAGTCACCATCAAGTAATAACATATTACTTGCAGTACATTTTATCCACTAGATATTGTGTTAATTGTTCAGTGTTTAAAACTGACCACTCTTTGAACATGTGAGGTCTCGTCTTAATAAATTACCATTGTAATCCTTGAGTTGATTTCATTTGTTTTTTCACAATTCCAAACTTATCTCTCGCGCAACACCAACTTCCGCAGCAATCAGCTGATGATCTTCTAAATGGTCACTGTCATTAACTTCCGGGACCGGTTGCTGACTATTTCAAACGACTTGTTTGCAGGTAAAGGCAGGCGATTTTCTAATACAGGATTCTCTCTTTAAAACTGTTCCTCCTATAAAAATTAATGGTTTGTAGTGTGAACTTTTTTATGTTCAATGCTCAAATGTAACTTGACTGCCACTTAGAGTTTTTTTTAGGATTGATTCACACTTTCAGATGCAGGTAGATATTTAAGCACACTACTGAACATAGGCTTTTTGTCGCGTTCCCGGTGAAGCAGACACGTGGTGTTGTTCACCGGAGTTCGCCAGGTTAACGAAAGTTATACACAGAACAGCAAGCGGGATTTAAAATGATTTTAATCTGTCGACTGATTTGGGCTGAGCCGCTGGTACATCACTCACGTTAAAAACTACAAATGAAATAGCCGATTGTCTGTATCACAGTGGGACATGAAAAAAAAAACAATTCTAAAACAAATAATATACAAGGCTGGAAGCGAGAAATAGAAAAGGAAAACTACTTACATCTGATCTGTGCTCCGGTCGCTAAGAAAGTCAAGAAACTCCTAATTTCTCCAAGTGATGCTCCTGTTAACTCCGTGCGACTCCTAGCGTGCGACTCCGAGAACTGACGTCACAAAGAGACCTACAGCGGCTAGCATTAAAACGGAAATTAACCAAATCAACTAAGACAATAACGGAACGGAAAAAGTCTCAATCTATGTACAGCACACAACACGCCCAAGGGCCTTTGGTCCTTGTCCATGATACTGCTCTAATGGCCTCTTAAATGTTACACTGTGTCTTAATGGTCTGCACTGGATTGTGTTGGTACTAGCAGTACTAGTTCCTTGATGGGATGGAGGAATGCCTTCTTTCTGCCATATCTCTGCACCTCCACCTGAGCCTTCCTTACTTTGCTCTCCATTGCTTCTGTTACCTGACCCAAGGGCCAATCACTGCGAAGGGGGCCATCATCCTTGACTAGGACCAAGTCGTTAATCGTCAGATTTCGTTTCGGGCGATTTACATCTTGGTTGTAGTGACTGCAAATACTCCCGTCTCCATCGTACCCAGAACTGGTCTGCCAGGTACTGCACTCGTCTCCAACGGCGTCGTGAGTGCAAGTCTTCAGGGACAAAGACTCCAGGCGGGGAATCAGGTGGCCGTATTTTCATTGTTAGAAGCAAGGCTGGCTACATAGGTTGTGGTTCATCTACATCCGGCGGCACTGTGGTGAGGGAGCGGGCATTGACAATTGCTGTCACTTTCTGTCATCAGGGTTACCAGAAGTTCGTGCGTGAGTTGGGACCTTCCAAGCTCCAGAAATATGACATCCAACACACGACGTATGGTCCCAACCTGTCGCTCCCACATACCTCTGAAGTGCTCGGCATGAGGCGGATTGAAAAGTCATTCGCAGCCCTGGTCTTTGGCGTAGCGCTCTAACCTGGGAAGGTCAATCTCTCTTATAGCGTGATCCAGTTCGGATTTTCCTCCAGCGAAATTGGTGCCCCGATCACATCTTAGTATCGATACAAGACCGCTGAGTGCGAAGAAGCGCCTCAACGCACAGATGAACGAGCTTGTGTCCATGGATTCTAGAACCTCAATATGGATGGCTCTGCAGCTCAGGCAGGTGAAGACAAGCCTCCAGCGCTTTGAAGAAGCGACTCCCCCTCTTGTCTTGCGGGTGTGGATTAACCAAGGACCGAACACGTCAAAGCCAACGTGGGTGAATGGTAGGGTGGCCTCTGTTCTGTCGACGGGCAAGTCAGCCATACCCTGCTCCAAAAGGGTCCGCACAGCTTCCTTCAGTAATGAGCCAGTATCCAGCTTGGCGAATGGCACCATGTGTTATCTGCCGCCCTTGATTATGAACCTGATCATGATAGTGGCGCACTATTAACTTGGATAAATGATGCCCCTTTGGTATCAGTACAGGATGTTTCTCTCCATATCCCAAGTGTGAACGTCGCAGGCGCCCACCTACACACAATATACCATCATCATCAACAAACGGGTCTGGGCGGCAGAGCGCTGAATTCTTCTGGTTGCGTTTTCTCTCTCTGTTAGGTTCACGGTGGTTTCCTTCCTTAATGGTATGGTCAAGATACTGTAACCTGAACTCTTCCTTCAAGGCTTCTCCTTGGGTGGCTCTTATTATAACCGCAATGGCCTGCTGCTGCTCCAGTACAGCAGGACTCCGAAGTCTGTTGTTTAAGGACTCTGTCCTGAGATCTTTTCGTTCTTGCGGTTTGCCTTAACGATGTAAGAATTCCTTCACTGTCACAATCAAATTGGCAATGGCACGTTGCAAAGAGGCAAGGCTTGGGAAAACGTGAGAACCTTTCGGTGCCAACGCCATGGCGTTCTTCGACGTTCGTAGTATGGGCCAAGACCTCTTTGCGTACTTCTGGATCATGCACATCCAGGGGAATTTTCTCTTCCCCTTTGGTGGTATATTGGTTTGGCTCCTGAGAAAGCTCGGCCCTGTTATCCAGTCGGATCCATCCAGGTCCAGGGCAGAGAGGCGGCGTGTGGCGAGGTCCGCAGGGTTCTGGCTGGTATCAACATATCTCCACTGATGGGGGCTGGAAAGTCTGCGGATTAATTGAACACGGTTGGCCACATAGGCGTAGAATCTGCGGCTGTTGTTCTGAATATAACCAAGCACGACTTTAGAATCAGTATAGTAGGTGATGTCATCAATCTTCACATCGATCTATTTAAGAATCCTTGTGTCGGCTTGCACAGCAAAGATGGCGGCACAGAGCTCTAAGCGGGGAACGCTGGTAATCTGTACTGGGGCTACTCTGGACTGCCCGAACAATAGTGTGGTGCTGACTTCTCCTTTGTGGCTGATTAATCGCAGGCACGCACAGGCTCAAATTGCATCCTGACTTGCATCGGAGAATGCATGAATCTCTGCTCGCGTGACGCTGCCAAAACCCTTCGGTTGGCAACAGCGACGGACAGACATTTTTTTTCTAAAACCGGTGAGGAATCTCGCCATTGCTTCCATTGGAGCGATTGCGTGTCAGGAAGAGGATCGTCCCATCCAAGGGGTTTGTTGTCGTTTGTTGTCGTATGTTGTCGGAGAGATCAACTTAGAAGGTGAAAACGTCCTGTTCGAGGTTCCAGTATACACCAAGTGAATGTTGAGGTGGTAAGCTGTCATGGCGTAAGTCGAGATTGCGCAAGTCTTTCCCTCTGTCTTTATTTGGGAATGCCTCCATAACTTCCACAGAGTTGTGGAGTCTCAAATTGGCGGTGGCCAGCATTGCTTGTGTTGTGGTGAGCAGGTCAATGGCTTGTTCAGCAGTGGGATGTGAAGTCAGGCCGTCGTCGACATAGAAGTTACAGTGGACAAGATTTGTGGCGGTCTTTCTTAAACCAAATGTGGCTGGGCTAGGACCATTGCCAAAGAGACGTTCATGCAGTACTCGATAAGGGGTTTCCCAGCAGTGTTTCCTTCAAACCAGAGCAACCGCAGAAAATCTCTATGAAGGCGATTGACATGAAAGGAGTGGAACATTTGTTCTATGTCACTCATCACGGCAGTGTTCTCTCTCCTGAAACGTACTAAGACTCCCAATAGGCTGTTCATCATGTCAGTGCCAGGAAGTAGCTCTTTATTGAGAGACACTACGTCGTATTCAGCAGATGAGTCAAACACAACTGGGATCTGTGTAGGTTTCTTCGGATAATAGACTCCAAAGTGTGGGAGATACCACACTTCTCCAGACCGTTCCTTAGGCTTTACTTCGTCTGGCGGGACCGGCGGGACCGATCCTAAAGTGAGGTGAGTTTTGAATTAGTCTTCTTAAGACAAATCCATCGTCAGGTACCAATGAGAACTTAGAACAGTCTATATAGTAAAATTCCATTTTAATGGGAAAAAATATTTTGAAACACAGTGGGTTCAACAGCTGCTTACAGCGGGTAGAGTAAATTATGGATAAAGGATGACATGATTTAGAGCTTTTAGGAATTCGATTAAATTTTACTGACCCTTTTACCACACGAAGATTGTCTGAAAGTTTAATTTCCATTGAATGTTATCATCACTGTTATTGTTTTTCATTCCTAGTTTGAAACTAACAAACATTTTTCTGCCGCGTTTAACATATTTACCTCAAACAATTTCTGAGGACAAATTTAGCCCAAATGTAACCTCAGGCATTAATTAAGTCGAAAATATACTTGTGGATAAAAAAGGAAACTGAGAAAGATAATATTTGAAATGCAGGTTTTCGGTTACTTGTTTTGTACATTAAATAAGTTCATTGTGATAAAGTGAACCAAAACGAAAGCCGTAAAATGTGACAATAGGTCTGATGTCACACCTTAAATTACCCAAATTCAAAACAGGAAGTCAATGTACTTTGATTCTTTTAACAAAAAAATGTTAAAAGTTGGACACATTGAAACTGCAAACACTACTCAATTGAAGCCAGATTAAATTCAACCTCAAGAATAACAACACCAAAGTAGAACTTGCGATAAAACTCCATTGTAAGGTGGTAAACACCAACCAATAAGGCTAAAACATTTTCACAAGGCAAGCTTTTCTCTATTACATGTATTAGCATACAGAGGTCAATCCACCATAGCTGTCAAATTTCTCGTGCGTTAATTGGTTAATTTTATCTGTGTAGATGCCATTGATCACCTTTTAAGAAACTCTTCGTTAAAGTCAAAACTGGAACTTACTAACCAGACAGTCACCTAATTATATGGTTCGACTTAAATGTTTCGATCCCGGGTATGAATGATATGTGGTTTGGCCGTTCGTTTGCCCATTGTAAGTAGTCCATGGCCCGCATGATGTGAACTGGAATCGATTCAGCGATTATAACCTTGGCAATTCTGTTTGACTGTTAAAGAGTGAATTAAAGTGGCACGGTCAGTATTAATTTACAAGAATCATTGCTACTGAATTAATGGCAATGGCGCAAAAATTCTAAATAGCCCATGGCGCTGTAAATTAGTTGCGCTAAAATATTCTTCTTGCTAGATTCTTTTTTTAAATGAACAGCTGAAGTGTTCTTTTAAATAGACACTCAAAACTAACACGTTTTCTTCGAACAAGTTTTACTCCTGCCGCGTTGATGAGTCAAACTTTGTTCTAATGCCATTATTTATGTTTCGAGGCGGTCGCGTCGTGGAATCGTCCGTTCGTCCAAACATTCCGATTTGAAATTAATGTTGGAAATGTTTAGGTGCTGAAACAAGTTTTACTCCTGCCGCGTTGATGAGTCAAACTTTGTTCTAATGCCATTATTTATGTTTCGAGGCGGTCGCGTCGTGGAATCGTCCGTTCGTCCAAACATTCCGATTTGAAATTAATGTTGGAAATGTTTAGGTGCTGAAACTTCCGCTAAACCATACTGAAAATGGGTTTAAATCCATTTAATTTTAAAGTTTATTTTTAAGATATAACTAACACAGTCGACGTATGTTGGAGAAACTATAGTAAAAACTGGTACAGAAATGGAGGAATATAGCGCTTCTTCTAATATTCCGGAAAGCCAGGACAACCTAGTGATCGAGAAGTATACTAATTCCGGAAATTCTTCCCAACGAAATCAAGTTGCACGTACTCAATTTTGAACCCAGAGTTGGCTAGACTATAGAATGCAGGCGACGTTTTGCCATACAGTGAATGCTATGCCTCTTCAAGAACCTCCGAGACATGTAAAATGAGGTAGACCAAAGCGGCCTAGTATTAATTAACAGTTGCTCACTGAAATCCCCGCTATTCTCAGCGGAATCAGATACGAGCCGTCCAGTAAAAAAGGCCGTTTACCGTATTTACTCGATTAGCTAAGGCCGTCAGATGGAAGGAAAAGTACCAATGAACGCCGCACCCAATCAGAAGAACGGGACTTTTATTCGAGGATTGTAAGAAAAAAAACAGAAGTGCACGTACAAGCCAGACCATTACAATTCTATCTCAGCAAAAAGCGACATATTAGAATTTTATTAAATTTTGAATATGTCCGATGCGGCATTTAATCAAGGGCGGTATTTATTGGAGGGCGGCGTTTATTTCAAAATCATCTTCCTAATGACGACAATTACGGTAGATCATTTGCAAATATTATTTAAAAGAGAAACGTGTTTAACTGCCGCGGCGTTAAATCGAGTAAATACGGCATACCCCGGATTTTATGGCTTTCATCACTTTCATTTCTTTGCGCAAAACGCGACAACGAGAGATGTCTTAAGTAAGCATTTGTGGGTGACAAGCGCAGTTGAAGTAACGAATTTGCGCCGACTTGGCAGCATTACAAAGTTTAGAATATCATAAAATGTTCACCGACTAAATGGCAGTTATATAAGAATCGTATATTTTTTAACTGAGAGGAAATTTATGTGATATTTATTGAAACGGAGGCAAATTTTTCTGAGCTGTTTTGGGCTTCCTGAATTTCGGCATTTCGTGAAAGAAAACATTTTGGTCTTTGCTAAACATTTGGTACCCTCTAATATCCCAACAGCTGGAAGGGATATCTTTACTACATGAGCAAAATAAAATACAGGGCCGCTTATTGCTATACAATGAACAACAATCCGACACATGCAGATAAGGTGGACCAAGGCCGCCCAGTATTCTACATTTGCTCTCCGAAATCTCCGATACTTTCGGTCGAAGCAGAAAATTTGTATCCAGAATTGTATTACTTTCATCAATAATATTACGTGTTCTTTGCCCAAAACGCTTCAGCGAGAGCTGTCTTGATTAACTTTTGTGGGTGACAATTAGAGTTGAAATGACGAATTTGCGTCCCCCCTTGTCAGCCTTGTTAAGTTTAGAATACCATAAAATGTTCAACGGCTAAACGGCAGTTATGTGAAAAGCGGACACCCGTGGCGAACATTTAAGCAAGAAACTTTAGTCCCTTCTTTTTTGTCATATATTGAGTTATTGAAGAGGACGAATTGTTTTATAAAGTGCTAGTCTTGCTCTCTGAATCCCAGCTGACTATCCATCCAAATACAAACGGATATAGTTCATCAGCACTGGTGAAAGTTTTAAGTGACATTTTATCAAATAAAAATTGCGTCTTAATGAAAATTCAACCCCACGGTATGCAAATTTAGAACACTGTTGTTTTGACTGTTAAAATGAAAATGTTCGCTCGGATATCTCGAATTTCGGTTTGGGGGTTTCTTTTTTAAGAATGATTCCTTACTGCATGATACAGTATTCAGTCCTGAATATTTCTAAAACATTGTAAAGAGGAATGACAATTCTACCAAATCATTACCTACATCCGGGTTACCATGAGATGCGCACGCACCACCGCAGGTCAGTGCACAGATCGTTGGCCGTGGGTTCGGTTGTGTGGATGATAGCTCTTCAGTTATCCGTCTTTTGGCCGCTTCTTGTCGCCGTAAGTTAAACGTTTTTTGTTCATTTGTTTTTTCTTTTTTACAGTGGACGCGTTCCACTGTATCCAGGTTTTTTACGACCTGAATATTCTTCGTGGCCTGTGACGCGTCACAGTGTTTTGCTCGGGATGTTCGGCCGAATAGACGCAAGGACGTGTTCTGAGTCAATTTACTCGTGATGTAACGCGTTTATACCCACTGATACGACACAGTTCTCGTTTATTTTACGAGCCGGTTGTTTGTACGTTCAGTCTCAACGAGTTTGTGACTAGCGTATGTAGACGTTCATTGAAACCACGTGGCGGGCGAGTCCGCCATTTTGTACTGCAAGCGATTTATCTTGCTAATTTTTTCGTCTTTTTAGACGATGGCTTCACAGGCTCAAACCCTGAAAACGTTGGGAATTCAGGAGGGCGTTCGCTGTCGGAGTTTAAGGCTATGTTTGCCGAACTTTTGGATGGCACCAAAAAGATATCTTAGCTTAGTGCATAAATCCATTGAGCAAGTTTATGCAGATTTTGAGTGTGTTAAGACCGACCCTGAGGGTGGTGAAGCAAGTTCTGTGACGAGTCCAGATGCTGCTGTTGTAACCAAAATCGACGAATTTATTCAGCCTAAGACTTCAGACCATGCTGACGGGTCAAGTAGTGGCTCTTTCAAGGTGCTGGCAGAGGAATTAAGTGTTGCAGAGAAAACATCTCCTGCCATTGATGCAAACCTGGCGGACATAGTAAAGAGTTTGCTTACAGAGAAACTTTCTAAGGATAAGTTGACTGAGGTGCAAAACAAGTACCTAAGACCTGAAAATTGCACCAACTTGGTTGCTCCAAAGATAAACAAGCAGATTTGGCAGCAATTACGTCAGGAGACTAGAAATAGTGATTCAGCATTTCAGAAGGCGCAGTCTCTGGTATTGTCCGGGTTATATGCTATACTCCAGTTATGTAATAGCTCCAGTGGGGATCAGAGAAATGTCTTGACCCACACAGCAGTCCTGCTGTTGTCAGCAAATAGAGAGCTTAATCTGAAACGCAGGGATCTCATTCGTCCTGATCTCAACAAGCAATATGCTTCATTATGCAACCCGTCACTTCCTGTGTCATCTTTCTTGTTTGGGGATGACCTGAACAAGGAAGTGGAGGAGTTAACAAAGTCACAAAAGCTCAGCAGTAAAGTCACACCTAAGAAGCGCATGGAACCTTACAAAGTCCCAGCTGCTAGAGGCGTGCGTGGTCGTGGCCGTTTCAGTCAGAGTGCTGGCACGGGAGATCCTCTACAAATTCTTTTTTAGTCCAAGGCCGGGGCCAAGCTCGGCCCCAGCAAATCCCAAGTCTTCGTCAACCAAGACCCAATAGGATCACCATCGGAGGTAAGACACAACGTTATTGTTAGTGCTATAACAAATCCGACTCCCTTTAAGGCAGGAGGGTTGCGAGATTATCTTCATGTGTGGAAGACGATCACGTCAGATCCCTTTATCTTGGATGCAATTGCTCACTGTCATATTGAATTTTACTGGGAACCTGGAGTATGCACTAGTGTTTCTAGGCCTTCCTACTCCTTCCTACTGAATCTGAGCAGTCTATCATTGACAATGAGGTAGAAAAATTCCTTCTGAAAGGGATAATAAGGCTATCCTCACATGAGGATGGTCAGGTAATATTTCCTATTTTCACACGACCTAAGAAAGATGGGTCTCACAGAGTGATATTTAACCTAAAGAAACTGAATGAGTCAGTTACCTACCACCATTTTGAAATGGACACTTTAGAAACAGCTATCATATAGGCTTGTGAGGCCTGGATGTTACATGACATCTATAGACCTCAAGGATGCATATTACTCTATCCCTATTGCACTGGAACACCAGAAATATCTGAGATTTATTTGGAGAGGTCAATTGTATGCTTTCACTAGTCTACCCATGGGGTTGACTAGTAGTCCTAGAATTTTTACCAAAATTTTGAAACCTATCTTTAGCTACTTGAGAAGTCAGTTTGGCCACACTTGTCTGGGCTATATTGATGACTCCTTTTATCTAAAAGATAGTTATTTCGAAAGTGAGGAAGCCACTTTACACGCAGTGCAGCTTTTTGGCAACCTGGGTTTTAAAATCCATCCTGAAAAATCGGTAGTCATACCTACACCTACCTTTTTAGGATTCATTTTAAACTCTATTCTCATGCTAGTTACTTTGACAAACAGGAAAGCTGTGAAAATTTTGCAATTATGTCAAACATTTTCAGTTCCTTATAAGGAGTTTACAATCCGTGAAGTTGCATCTTTTCTTGGGACCTTGGTCTCTAGCTTCCTAGGGGTGGAGTTTGGACCCTTGCATAATCGCCACATTGAGGTTGATAAAGAAAGAAATTTGAAATTGAACCAAGGGAATTATGACTCCTTCATGACCTTGTCTCATGGTAGTTTGGAAGAAGTTCACTGGTGGTCTGCCAATATTCAGACAGCTTCTAGGAGAATCCTTCACAACAGTCCAGATTTATTTGTTTACACTGATGCATCTCAAACAGGTTGGGTGCTCATATCGAACATGGAATTAACACTTGTGGCATTTGGTCTAAGTCTGAGTCTTCGAAACACATAAATTATTTAGAGTTGTTGGCAGTTAAACTTGCTTTGTGCTCCCTGCTTGATGGCAGGAGCAATATTCATGTGAGGGTTATGTCTGACAATACCACTGCTGTTTCCTACCTCAATGCTATGGGAGGTTGTAGATCATTAGAATGCAATTCCCTCACTAAGGAAGGTTATCAGCAGCCCATATTCCAGGTTCTAGTAATGTTGATGCTGATCAATTGTCTCGAAATTTGAACTTGAACCTTGAGTGGATGCTTTCAGCTCCCATATTTGAGAGTATAGTCTCTTCATTTGGCAAGCCGGATATTGATCTCTTTGCTAGTAGACTTAATGCTCAGGTGGAGGATTATGTTTCTTGGAGACCACACCCGATGGCCTAAATTTGCAGATGCCTTTAGCATAGAGTGGTCACAGTTTTTCTTTTACGCTTTTCCTCCTTTTGTCTTGTCTCCAGGTGTGTGCAGAAGATAATGCACGACAAGGCATCGGGAATTCTGGTAATTCCTCTGTGGACAACTCAACCTATTTTACGGTTGTACTGAGCCTTCTAATAGACACACCATGCATAGTGAAGGCATCAGCTCAGAATCTGATTCACCCAACTCTGGACGGCCCCCATCCTCTTCACCACCAGCTGGAGTTACTGGTATGCAAATTATCAGGCGATCCTTGCAAAAGTCAGAGACTTCGCCAGACATTGTCGAAGTCATCATGCATTCCTGGAGGGACAGTACACAAAAACATTACAAAGTGTATATCAACAAGTGGTTGCAATTTTGTAGTAAAGGGTCACATGATCCATTGCATCCCACTTCAAGGGCTGTACTTTCTTTTCTGCACAGTCTCTTCAAGAGTGGCTTAAGTTACCCGGAGCTGAATACAGCTCGTTCTCAGTCTCCAATATTGACATGAATGTCGGTGTTACTCCAGATCATAGACCGGTTGGAAAGCACTTCCTTGTTTGCCGGTACCTTAAAGGTGTATTCAACAAGCTCAAGCCTGTGCCAAAGTACAACAACATTTGGCCTGTGGACACTGTCCTTGATTACTTAAGGTTGTTTTGGCCCTTGGATGAAATCAGTGTGAAGGAACTCACCTTGAAATTAGTCATGTTAATTGCCTTGACTACAGGACAAAGGTGTCAGACTTTGACTTTTTTGGACACGTCTGAGCAGTATATGCAGAGAAATGAAGAATGCTTTAATTTCGCCTTAACAGAGCACCTTAAGCAAGACAAACCTGGTAAAGTTTTTGGCAATCTACGCCTTTACAAGTATCCAGTTAGGGAATTGTGTGTTTATGAAAGTTTAGATTATTACCTTAGCGCCACTGAGAAGCTGAGAAATTCTTCCAAATTGCTTGTCTCATACATTAAGCCGTATAGGGCAGTAACCTCGGCCACTGTTGGCCGGTGGCTCAAAACTTTGTTAGACCAGGCAGGCATTGATACTGAAATATTTTCCAGCCATAACACTAGGTGTGCTTCAACAAGTAAGGCTGTTATGTCTGTTTCCGTTGATGTAATCTTGGCTACAGATGGCTGGAATGAGGAATCTACTTTTCGGAAGTTTTATAATAAGCCAGTTGCTGTAACAAACCAGATGGGTGTAGCATTTCTTAAATAGGCTTATACCTTGTATAACATAAATGCATCATTTGAAGATGTTTGTTATTAAAGTGTCAAGTTGGTTTTTCTCTACCCTCTTGGGGTGCTTTGTCATTTTGTGCCCACTGCGTTAACGTCTAATGGTAACCCGGATGTACGTAATGATTTGGTAGAATTGAAAAATAAACAAGCCTTACCTGTAAGTTGAAGTTTGTTGATAATTCTGCCAAATCATTAGTAGTACAGTAGGGTTAACATGCCCATTACACCGGTATAATTACCCACCCTCTCTTTTATTGACTTTCTGTCGTCTTAACACTGCCATTTTTCCGTCGTTAAGTCTGTGCTAAGGTGTTCACAAAATGCTTCAAAAACTGACCTGCGACGGTGCGTGCGTATGTCATGTTAACCCTACTGTACTACTTATGATTTGGCAGAATTATCAACAAACTTCAACTTACAGGTAAGTCTTGTTTATTTTTCAATTCTTAACTCCATTCCTGACAAAGATTCGTGGCCCGAGGTTTGGCTCTGTAAAAGCATCTGGTTGCTTAGTCTTTCTCCGCAAAGTGAAAACTTTGGTTGAAGTCATTTTGTTAAGCGTGATGCTTATCGATACACTATTCAGTTATGAAAATGTTTTATCTCTGTTTCTAAATTATTGCAATTAAGACGAGTGACAAGTGAATCATAGCATGCTCCGGCGAGCACAAACACAATTTAAATTTTGTGATCTTGTACTTAATTGTTATGCAACTGCATCACACTCTTTTTTGTTATCGAAACAATATTTGGAATTCGTTTGCATGGAGTGTCGACGAAACTGATTCCTAGTATAAAAAAACGGTTTACAAGAACTAAAAGTACTCAAAAGTACTGAAATGTTCCTGTAGCTATGTGCTCGCTTTAAACATTTAAACTACTTCAAGTTATCTATGTATGCGGGGAATGTTACGTGTGACCACTAAAAGCTGTGTAACTATCGTTGTCTCACCCCAAACTGTGAAAACTTGGAGTGTAAAAACAAAACGGAGCGATAATTGAGCTATGAAAGGTTGGTTATACTTGCGCGGGGTTGTATTTCAGAAAGTCTTGTAAAAAAAAAAGTCCCACCGTAATGTACGGATTGCAGATTTTTTGTTTGCATAGAATACTTTTGAAGAGGCCATGGAACGTTGTTAGTAAAAAAATAGTCCAATTCAACATTACAGAACATGTTTTTTTATAGTTCTAATATTTCAACACGGATGCGACTGAAAAATAAATACGGAAATGTTAAAGAAACTTTCCATCATCTTGTAAGCGAGGAGATCTCTCAAGCGTCTTGAACAAAGGCAAGAGAAATCTACTTTAAAACCAATGATCTGTGGACTTAAGTATTCCACTTTCAGCAAGGACGTAAAACTATAGCATTAGAGTAAACTACAGCATAAACAAAACTGTGGAATACACTAGAAAGTTTAGGAAAGCTGCTAACCAGGGACTGCAAGCTACAATTGCTCACAGAAACACTGCTAAAGTTGAATCAACGGCTGTTACAACTTCCGTGTTCAAGGGAAGTGAAATCAAAAATGTGGAATGTGGTGGTAATGCTTGCGTTTGCGTGTAAATTTAAGGTAGCAAACGTCTGTTAGAAATCGAATCACAAATGAATCGACCCATACTAAAGTAAGGCATGTTTTGAATAAGGCTTTACAATGGACTCACCAAGGATACACTCACGATTCACCTAACACTGAATGGAGTAATATATAGATTTAGCCAAGCCTAAAAGCGGAGCTCCACGATTATTATTTTTTTACTGGTATTGAAGAACACCGCACGGCTTTCCTTGCGCCAATATTTTATGTTTAGAGCAGTCAACGGGAATTGACCACGGTTCAAAAACATCAAAACAATACAAGAAAACAATACAGTCGACGCGTGTGTTTGTTCAAAAACAAATTTAGCAATCACAGAATGATCAAATATTTTCATCCAACATCGTTGGACGAGCATGTTTGACGGTTTAGCCACCTCTCACAATAGTGCATTAAATGGCTTTCCATGTTTGATCGAAATCAAACATGTTCATCCAAAATTTCGCACTACGAACAAATGTTTGATCGTTTAGCCACCTCAACAAACAAATCGTGCACAAACGGTAAAAAGCAATTAAATGAGCCATGTAACGTCGAAAATTTCAGCAATAATATGCAAAAATCATTTTTGTTTGGACTCACTTGGTCCCGTGTTTGGTCAAACATTGTTTTGCGTTTAGCCACCAAACGTTATGCTTGACAAACACTATAATGGAAGAAAATGTTTGATCCTTTAGCCGGGACTTAACAAACATATTTTATAGTACATTAAGTTTAGACATAGCTTAAATGTCGTAGAAAAGAGAAAAACGAAAACAATCCTGATAGTTTGGATAGGTAATCGCATGGGGCCGAGTAAATATCACTTGTGCCAGTTTTCAGAAAGTTGCTGAAATTGCCCTCATCGCGCAAAACATAAGTGATACTAATCCTTAATTTTACGAGGATTCATTGCGATTACGTGTTAATAACATAAGGGCAAACGTTTCTTTCAGTTCTTAACACTGCAGAAACACAGACGCCGAAAAACATGTGCAGTCAGCCAAGCGGAGGAAAACACTCGTTCGCTTGTAAAACAACAAACAAACAATTCGACTAGCTACTCTTTGTGTCCAAAACGAGTAGACTGTTATTTATATCCAGTCGAGACAGAAATACAAGTTTCCTTCCTGAACAAAATTAACAACGATTAAACCAAATGCTAAGCTTCAATTTATTTAAGTTACCTGTGTTGTCGAGCTTTCTACCACTTGAAAATACGCATCGATCCACTATAGTAAAAACACACATCTACAAAAATAGCAAACGGTTTGTTCAAAGAAAGAACTTCTTCCACCCTGAGTGTGAGCTACTCGTTCCTGCCATTAATGCCGGTGAGTTGTTAAGAACTTTCTTGGTGAGCTGCAAGATCTCGCGGTAAAGTGAACAAGCCCTGAAGCGTTAAATCATTTTGTTTTTCAACCACACAATCCGGGCGCCATAGAAGTGGATCCAAAAATTGAAGAATTTCCTGCGAACAACCTTTTGCTCTTCCATTTTCCAGTTGAAAATTCACCTTCCGGAGTATCTTTTAAGTTGTTCTTGATTTTTATGCCCTTCAGTTATGCGAATTAAGAGACAGAAACTGAACTTCGAAGATGATGTTGATTTGCTCAAAATGAAGACACCAACTGAATGTGAAATCTCGAGCCGCAGAAAGCGCGCGAAATATTAAGCCTCGTTGTGGCTTGGGTGTCTCGTTATGGTTAAATTAACTTGACTTGAGCCTGCGATCCAATTGAAAACCATTACCTGGCCAGCGGTCAACTTAAAAAAAACAGCGGACCTCGATGAGCTCTAACTTGAGCCCGCGATATGGTCACGTGATACTGGTCAGCGGAAACCTTGTTTTGACAGGTGTCAATTAGCCATGACACGGATGCCCTATATCAAAGATCTACGCTGTAAACTAGGTGATCAGCTAGAGTATGGCCGCCATGTTGGATTATTATGATTATTATTAGGATATTATTAATTATTGGGCGACTCCGTCGTCGTGCGTACGCGCCCACGAGCAATACCGCTAGCCATTTTTACCATGAGAAAAGCAGTTGACGGGTTTCTATAAGTATGGTGCTCCGCCGGAGCTCCGCTATCAAATTTAGAAATGCAACTCGACGGTAAATGGCGCGAGAGAACTCCATCGCTTGACCCCACATTGCAGACGGTTATGCTCGCTTATCGGTCGGCGATTTTGCCAACATCAAAGAAGAAACAGCAGTCTTCACAATTATAAGTCAGTCGAGTTTGATGCATGTTAATTTATGGAACATGGGCCGATAGATGATGTCATTGCATTGGTCAGAAATTGTTTTGCTCAAATATTGTTTGCTTGCTGAAAGGATTTTTAACGACAAATTAAAGATAACTGCTGACTATTACGAAGTGTTTCATATGTAAAATTTACCAGTTATAAAATGGTGCATTATGCAAGAGCCGGTGTCCTAAGAAAGACAGATGCTCATTTGCCAATCAACAGTCACAAAAAGACGCGCAATAGCTTAAAGCGGTAAAAAGAATTCCAAATATTCGTTTACTTAACATCCTGGACAAAAAAATAACAAAATAACACACACAAAAACTACCACTGTGCTGTTTTCAAACTGAGCGAGAGTAACAAAAAAAGCAGAAATGTTAATAATTACTGCTTCTGAAAGGACACTCGGGTACGAACCATTCAAACTTCGTGTTCTATTTTTTCCTCATGGAAAGAATTCACCATATTGTCTGACGTTTAAAGCAAATTTCATTTCAGTTTTTGTGCGCATGTACAACATTGACAGCACTGCTTCAAAGTGTTCTCAAAGTGTATGAAGTATAACGATAGCTTGAATGTGGACGACGCTCCACCCACATAACGGCTGCACAGGAGGGTTTAAATGCAAATAAATCGACAGATATTCGAAGCGTTTTGTGAAAGCAAAAATTTATAAAGCTTTATATATGGAGTTTGATAAACGTACCTAACAGAGGATGAAGTAAAACTGTATGAATTACAACTCAAAAATAAATCTTGCGATAGTGCTCTATCACATACTCACGTATCACGAACGCTAACGCCTGCTTATCGTGAGGCGGTTTACCCACAATAAAGAGAAAAAAGGCTGTCGACTTTGCTGCGCGCTTAATGGCTAATTATCAGACAGAGAGGTGAGTTCATCGGTAACATTTGCGCTATTTTATTCTTTGTTTGCTGAGGGAGAACTTAATTTCAAATTAAAAATATAAATTTCTAAGCTATAATTCTTACTAACTAGTTGGTACGAAAATATACACCATGTTGTGATTGGTTGGTTGTCCTTTGTTCATATTGTCATGTGATCATGTAAAAGTACTGAGTGAAAATAAAGTGAGAGAATGATTGAACTCATAACATTGTACCAGGATCTCTTCTTCTCTGTATAACCTGTGTAATTTTCTCAAACGATATGGAAAGGATCAAACCGCCTACGGAATTAGATATCGAAAGCCTTAATCTCTTAGACGCGTGGAAAGATTGGAAAGAAGCGTGGGAATTGTACCGGGTTTCAAGTGGCCTTCATGAAAAGTCTGATGCAGTACAGATTGCAACTATCCAAAGTCTTCTTGCGGTCAAAGCAAGACGAGTGCTCAAAACTCTACCAAACATTGCTGAAAACATCACGGAAAGAACGGTCGCAGGTATTATCACGGCGCTTGAACAATACTGCGTCCCTCGGAAAAATACAACCTACGAGCGCTATGTATTCAGAATGACGACACAAGAAGATCACTCGTTCGATATCTTCGTCACAGAACTTAGACGAAGCGCTGAAAACTGTGATTTTGGAGTGATCAATGATTCTCTGATTAGAGATCAGATTGTGGTCGGCGTCAACGATCCCAAGCTACGGGAGCGACTCCTACGAGAGCCAGAATTAACACTCGAGAAAGCAATCAAACTTGGCAGAATCACGGAGCAATCTAGAGAACAAGCGAAAGTCTTCAACTCGCCATCAATCTCACCATCCAAGCGAGCAACATTGACAGCGTAAGGGAGTCGCGATCGTCGATGGAAACAGGAAATATGAAGCAAGATGAAACCCAGAAAATAATGAAATGCAAATTTTGTGGATCTTCCCATGACAGGGGAAATTGCCCGGCTGATGGAACAACATGCCATAATTGCAAAGGGCGAAACCACTATGCTCGCTGCTGCTTCAAATTGAAGAGTGGCTACGAAGAAAGAAGATTTCGACATGTGGAGGTGGAAATGAAGGATGCAGACGATGACATGAAAGGACTGTACATTAAGGAAATTCAAGGTAACAGCAAAAGGAACATTTTAGTTGACTTGTTAGTCAATAACATTCCTGTGAATTTTAAGCTAGATACGGGCGAAGAATGTAATATCATATCCATGCGTTTAGCAAATGAGTTGAATGCCCACATAGAGCCAACAAGCATGTTGTTGAAATCATTTGGGGGACACCAGTTAGATACGGTGGGCAAATGTATTTATTCATCGATACGCAAGCTAATGAGGCTAAGAGTTCAACACCTCTCGAGTATTATGTTCTCCGTGACAATGTCAGACCTCTTCTGGGTTTAGAAACATGCTTAAACCTAGCACTTATTACCGTAAATAATGCCGTAACACGCACAAGTCTTGCTGTCGATGAAATCAAACACAAGCAAACCATTTTGGATGAATTTCACGATGTTTTTGAAGGTCTGGGTTGTGTCGAAGGTGAATATGACATCAAATTGAAAGCTAATGCTCATCCGACCATTCAACCGCAAAGGAATGTACCCCTTAGATTAATTGATAAGCTTAGGAAAACTCTCAACGATCTTGAAACCAAAGGAATCATTGAGAAGGTAGAAGAATCAGTTAACTGGGTCAGTAATTTGGTAATCGTAGAAAAGAAGAACGGTAGTCCGAGATTGTGCCTTGACCCACCAGACCTTAATGACGCCATTGTGAGGGAAGATTTCAAACCTCCAAGTTTTGAAAAAATTCGACTTCGTTAAATGCCTGCAAAATCTTCTCGGTTGTTGATATGTCAAATTGTTACTGGCACCAACCACTTACAGAGGAGTCTTTGTTCCTCTGCACATTTAACTCGCCATGTGGTCGATACCGGTTCAAAAGAATGCCATTTGGTATTTCTTGCGCAAGTGAAGTGGCTCAAAAACTGGCTGAGAAACATTTTGGCGACATCTCAGGTGCGCTCCCAGTTTTTGATGATATTATCATTGGAGGTAAAACAGAAGAAGAAGATGATTTGATCCTACGCAAGGTATTGACTAGGGCGCGAGAACGCAATATAAGGTTCAACCGTGAGAAAATTCAGTTTCGGGTAAGCCAAGTCAAGTACATGGGTGAAATAGTTAGTGACTCGGGATTTTCACCAGACCCAGAGAAAATTTCTGCCATTCACAACGTGCCCACCCCATCGTGTAAACAAGACTTACAGAGATTACTGGGCATGATCAACTATCTCTCCAAATATATTCCGAACATGTCAGAACTGACTGCACCATTGCGAGCTTTGCTAAAATCAGATGTACCTTGGGCTTGGTTTCCAGAGCATGAGACTGCACTCACACAACTGAAATCAGTTTTAAGTAGTGCGCCTGTTCTTCGATTTTATGACACAAGCCTGCCCACTACAATTCAAGTCGATGCTAGTAAAAGTGGCTTAGGCGCATGCTTAATGCAGCAGGGCCAACCAGTGGCCTATGCCTCTCGTGCTATGACAAATGCCGAGATAAATTATGCACAAATAGAGAAAGAAATGCTGGCGATTGTTTTCGGGTGTGAGAGATTCAATGTGTACACGTATGGGGCTGACATTGAAATTCTTTCGGATCATAAACCTCTTGAGAGTATTTTCAAAAAGCCTCTTTACAAAGTTCCTCCGCGCCTGCAAAAAATGAGACTTCGCTTGCAAAAATATCACGTCAAGGTCAAATACGTGCCAGGAAAGTTTCTATACATTGCTGATATAACTCTCTCTAGGGCATTCCATCAATCTAGTGTTCCCGATGACAATGATATGTTTAAAAACATGGAGAATTTCATTCACAGTGTAATTATCAATCTCCCAATTTCGCATGTGAAACTGATCGAATTACGAAAAATTAATCAGAATGATCCCATCATGCAAATGTTACACCGATACGCCATTGAGGGTTGGCCAAAACATAAGCTTGATGTACCTCCTCCTCTAAAATCTTTTTGGAATGCGCGGAATGATATTCATGTCGTCGATGACATTATACTCAAGGACAATAGGCTTGTTATCCCACTCGCATGGAGAAATGATATACTCCAGAAATTGCACATCGGTCACAGTGGCATCGAGAAAAGCAAAGCGAATGCCCGCATGAGTGTTTTCTGGCATGGTATGACCAAAGATATCGAACATTTGGTGGCCACTTGTGAAAACTGTATGAAATATCAGAGCAAGCAACCCAAAGAACCCATGCAAACTAGAGATAGTCCGTCACTGCCATGGCAAACAGTTGCATCCGATTTGTTAGAGCACAAAAACACAAACTACCTGGTAGTCATCGATTATTATTCAAAGTATATTGAAGCTCTCAAGCTCAATAGCAAAACAAGCAGCGAGGTTATCCGGTGGTCCAGAGAGATGCACCAGTACGCTGCGCAGTGTGGTATGAAGATTACTACAACCAGCCCAACTTATAGTCAGTCAAATGGACTTACAGAAAAAGCAGTCCATATTGTTAAAAATTTGTTACGAAAAAAGTGCAATTTTAATGAAGGATTAATGGAATATCGGAACACACCGATCAGCAATTTTCCATACTCACCGAGCCAAATGCTACTCAGTCGGCAAATTCGAACACAAGTATCCTGTCCATCCCACGGTATTGGTACCACAAAATCTGCCATGACGTCCTTCAGTTGCTAGAAAAACGTCATCAAATACAAACAATTCTACGACGACAGGGCGCCAAAGAATTGTCGAAACTTAAGGAAGGGGATAGTGTGAGGTTCAGGAAACCTGGTGACAAACATTTGTCACCGGCAGTAGTTGTAGGTAAACATGAAACGCCTATATCATACTTGATAAATGATGAAACAGGTAAAGAATAACGTAGAAATAGACGCCATATACATCTTTCTCAAGAACCACCTTGTACTGTAAGGCATGATTTTAGCAATGAGCCAGAGTCTGATGCTATAGAGACCAATGTTGGTTTGCCTGTTACCACAGAATCAAATGTTATTACCGAACTAGATCCACCTAGTAATGATGTAATGGCAGACTCAAATCTAACTAGTGATAATGTAGTATCAGGTCTGCGTCGATCTGTACGCAACAGAACTGTTCCTAAATGGCAAGAGGATTATGTAATGTATAAATAGGTGCAACCTTGTGAACTTAGGTTTATCTAGAGTTTACGTGTATATCTCTGTTCCAGTTTCTTAATCTGTAATTTTACATAGCTGTGTTTGGACAGCTAACTAACTTGAGGAAGGGGATGTTGTGATTGGTTGGTTGTCCTTTGTTCATATTGTCATGTGATCATGTAAAAGTACTGAGTGAAAATAAAGTGAGAGAATGATGGAACTCATAACACACCAATCACCGACGTTTTAGCAGGAAGACGCAGTGCAAAGGGAGTTCCCCGGAGAAAATCTTGTTTTATTTGGCAATCAAAAGCGAACATTAAAATACTTTGAAATAGGTTGTCATTGGGCTTAGATGTTTTCGTGAGAAGTTGGTTGAACGGCAGATGTTCAGTTCCGAATTTACTCTTGGTTGCTAGAATCGAGCGAAAGAAAGGAAAAGTCTTAACGTTCTCATGTCGCGACGTGGATGGAATTTTGCAGCACAACTTACTTTTCCTCATTGTTCAAACGCAACAAAATATGTGGTTAATTTTTTTGTTAGAATCCTACTAAAACTCCACGTCTGTTATGAGCGCACGCTGCAAAGCTTGTCCATTTTGTTACAATTGCGGCGATATCTCCAAGCAACTTTCCTTTTCCACATAATGTTTTCTAAGGAAACTCGGTAGCTTCCAACTCGTCCTTAAAGTTGCGCAATATATAGTAGAATGATAGCGGAGATGAGGGCTCGGTTGAAACAATCTCAAAATAATGAACCATGCAAATGACCGTTGCACCGCCTCATCATAGCGTTGATTTAACGGTCATACGTAGGAATCAAAAATGAAAGAAATAAATCCAGTAAAAAGGTGTGACCTCACATATGTGGTTTCCTTTCGATGTGCCTATCAAGGGGATTCCGTTATCCCTTTATCGCTTTTTTCTTTCTGATCGGATAATTTCTAATTCAGAGAAGATTTATGGGTGGTTTTTACAGTAAAACGGAGGTACCTTTGGCGAGCTGTTGTCAGTTTCCTGAAAATCGTAGCTGGCTGTTTATCCCAAAACGAACGGATACAATTCACCAGAAGTGGGGAAAGTTTAAGGCAACATTTTATCAAATAAAAATCGCTTTTTAATGAAAATTTAACTTAACTATGCACATTTAGTACGGTGTTGTTCTGACTGTTAAGTTTAAAATGAAAATGTCCAATCGGATATCTTCCTGTTTGGGTATTTTGTTAAGGATTATGCCTTACCGATACACTCCTCAGTCCTGAACATCTCCGCGCGCCGAAGGAGCGCGCTCGGATCACAATTGGTAAGAAAATATGGTAACTCATTTGGTAATGGTCATCGTACGTACGTCGTCCGTTCACACGTATGTCTGCCCCCTCATGTATACCAGTGAAATGTCCCATTACAGTTCATCCTCTGCTGCAGCCCGCCTGTTTAGCAGCCATACAGCGATTTCACCGCTAACCCTGCCGTTAAAATTTATTTGAATCACCTACTTTGCACAGCAAAACTAAATTACTTTAAAACTCCGAAAGAAAACATAGGGCAAGATTTCCGCACAGCCCCATACATTAATTATGCATTCAATCTTTGTTCTAAGAAAACAATAGCGGTAACAATGGTAAGCCTTTGGGACTTCTGTTCGTTGTTTCAGAAGTTCTATATTTTTTTCTAAGTCTTTTTGGAAACAGGAAACCATTGGCGCGCTTTTCCTTCGAAAGCCCTAATTTCAAGTATATCTTGCTATGTTAAATCGCTGTATGGCTATCGCCAATCTGTTGTATTTGCAGACAAAATGTTCAAACATAAAATAATTTTCTTACCTGGTGTAGCTCGTTCTTTGCTATCCTTGTCGAAATTTTGCTCGAGCTCACGACTTACGTTTCTTTTGAGGAAAATATAATTTTTTCCCTTTCTTTCGTGCATCGCGAAAAGCGGATCACGAAGGGAGCATAGACTGTCTACTGGAACCCTCTTCCTCGTCTTTGCGGACTTCGTAGAGGTCAGCGATATGCATGAGAATTTTTCCAAAGTGTTCTTTGCCGATTCTTTGCCGTAGTGTAGACGCCACATGTATTCCTGTAGGTCGTTCTGGAAAAGTTTTTGGGATGTTCCTGTTCAGCATAAACCTCGCTTTACTCCTCACCATGTATTTTCAATGCCCCGTGTACGGGCACCAGTGTCTGGTTCTTAGAAGTTTAGGCTGTTGTTGACATGGCTTGTTCTTCAAGTGAGGTTTCGTACACCGCTTGAGTTGTGGTAAATTTGTGCGCCTAAGTGCATGCTGGGGCTAACACTTTTTGATGAAAAGCTTGCTGCCATAAAACCATGATTGATGCCATTCCATCCCAACCACTCTTCGAGCATCGCCACTCACACCCCTCTTGCGATGAAGCTCTTGTCCAGCTGAATGCGTTGCTGCACCCAGGTTGAGGACGTTTTATCGAGCAGGTTCTGTTCCTTGCGCCAGTCTATGAACCGTCGTGATCCTGAAGGATCTTCGTGAGAGCGATCAAGTTCATTTGGGCCATTTTCGCGCGACAAAACACGTCATTTTGGTATACAGCAGAACGGAAATAAATATTCCTAATTTGCTTTTTTATATATCTAAATAGACCAATCAAAGGGTAGAGGACACGCATTCTTTTGTGAAAAATAGGTCTCTTGTGCATTTCTTTTGTGTATGTTGTTGTGAAGATTTTTTTCCATTGATAGGTAAGATAAAACTTAGCTGTTGAGGAGTACCTTGCAACTCGTTTGTGTAGCGCAGTGGTAAGGTGACGGACTGGTAAACAGAAAGTCGAGCGTAAAGCGACGATTCAGAGCCCAGTAGAGCAGTCAAAGAAATTAAAAGAGATAGAGAAAAAAAAGGGGGCCCTGGGATAGAAAAATAGTGGAAATATAGTGGGGAAAAAAGTCGGGGAAAAGGAGGAATGTGGGACAGAAAAAGAGAGAGAAACGACACGGTTAATTGAATCCTCTTTTATTGCTACAGTAAGTAATAATGATCAATGTATATATGCGAAACCCTAGGGAATAAGTCATTGTCTTAAAAAACAATGAGGCGTATACATGATTAATGAGATAGAATGTATAATTAATGTATGGGGCTATATGGAAACTTTTCCCAGAAGAGTAACATGACTGTGAAATTTTGAAATTCTCTTTTTTAATATTCTCATTCCACCTGAGTTTAATTAACATACACATAGATTCACAACAACTAATATATATATTTAGCCAAGCCTAAAAGCGGAGCTCTAAAAGCATTCTTTTTCTATTGGCATTTACATATAGTGTGCTTGTCATATCACCCATCTGACCTCACTCAAGCTACAGACCCAAGGCTGTAAAAAATAGTATGGAAAGGTGATCTGAGCCAGTATCACAGTGGATTTGGATCCCCCGCAGATTTGCACTCTCCAGTCCAGATCTGCTTGAGGATCAGATTTGGACCCCTTGTCCAGACCTGCTAGCAGATATGAACCCCCTTTTACGGATTTGGACCCCCAACCCTCCTAAAAACAAGCGTTCTATTCAGTAAGGTAATAAAAATTCCTTTGCAAATTGAGTTTGGAGATGTTAAAAAGCAAAAAAAATATATTGAGGTAGGTTTTTTAAAAAAAATAATCTTTAATACTTTGTGTAAAAAAGAACCTGCAACGCTAGTTTGCATCTATAAATTTCTAAAACAAAACATTTGTTAACATCTTAGAGCAATACCTAAGGACAGGTCTGTTTCCCCGTTCAACTGTAGGCTACTTAGTTATGGTTTAGAGCCACTAGAAATTGGTGGAGAAGCCTGGTGAATGCTATTTTGAATCAGTATCCGACATCAGACATATAGTGATTCAGATCATCACTTCATAATGAATGCAATTTCAGTTATCCAAAGCCTCCCATGAGACAGTTGGAAATCAGAAATTGTGTATCCTCTGGAATATATGTATGCATCAAAAAAATTATGAAAGAAAGATACATGGAAATCAATAAAAATATTTAGATGATATGCATTAAGGCCAAGATATTTCTCTTGATTAGTTACTTCTTGACCTTACTATCGCAAAAACTGCTTGCTGACATTAAGCTCATCAATCAATGCACCTACGGTGTTTTCAAAAAGAAATCCAGCTGCTTTTCTGGCCAGCCAAGTGCAATACTAAGCAACTTGATAATAAAATATTGGGCATTTGGTTGATATCACTATCAAGGTAATTAACAATGAAGTATGAGGATTTAAGGTAATGATTCACCAAAGCAAAAGTGCTGGAAATCCGTGTTAGCAATCTTAACTTGATTTTCTATTTTGCAAGAAAGGTAAGGAGTAGTCTCACATTTCTCCATGTACATTTGAAATTGCACAACATACTTCATCAAACATCAAAAATCCCATTACACATTAGTGTCAAATGTCATCCAAACATACCACAAGATTGGTGTGACCAGCTATGAATAAAATTAATTGAGAGACTGCATGCAGGAGAAGGAAGTCCAAAGGATGTGTACATTAATGAGAAAGAGCTTACTTTAAGTTTAGTAATACTTTGTCATGCGAATACATCTAAGTTGATACAAAAAAAAGTGCACGACTGGAGAATAATTGGGAGAAAGTAAATTCCCATACAAAGAATATTATCTAATACAGTAATAGCCCACGTATAAGAACCTAGGTTTTAAGAACCTGTTAGGCTAAAATTTTCATTTTAAGCCCCCTCCACATAAGAACCTATTAACGCTAAAATTTTAAGTTAGGTTCTTATCATTGGGGTTGCTGTAAAAGTGTAAAGGTAGAAACTGCTGAATGAGTTTCTTTGTTATGCTTTGTTAAGGACATATACTGTACCTGCAGTGAACTGCCTATAGGCATTTCTCTATGGTACAAATAAATGATTTATACCGTATTATGAGATGATATTTATCATATATATAGTATATTCAGATAAAATTCATATGAAAATTTAAGAACCTATTTTAAGAACCTTGGTAGCCTAAATTTGCTTTCAGTACCATTTATATAAGAATCTATTTAGGCTAAATTAGAAAATTCTGGTTCTTATACGTGGGCTATTACTGTATTACACATTCTAAAAACTTAGAGGTGAAATTTAAACGTGGCCCAAAGCTAACCTAATCAAATTAAATCGAATACTTGTCTCTTACAAGTCACCCCTGCTTTGAGATTGACACTAAAAATAAAGAAGTAAAATTGAAATACAATCCAAAGCTAACCTAATTAAATTACATACTTGTCACTCACAAGCTACATCTGATTTCAAATTGACACAAATAATGTAATAGATAGGACTTAAAACTGCTTATAGAAGGTGCATGCATGATGGCACACCATTCCAGTCTGGTATGTAGCGATTATAAAAAGAAAAGCTGAAGGCCATATATATATTTAGCCAGGCCAAGCCTAGAATCGGAGTTGCACACTCTCACCGAGCAACTTCGCATGGCTTTATTTGGGCCAGTTTATATTGTGTCCAAAACAATTGAGCAGCAGCAGGGAAAACGAAGAGTTTTCGATAGCAAACGTTTGCAAAAAAAGTACAGACATTCGTGAGTCCTAACTACTTTCAGATGAAAGCGTAACGGAATTCAAAGCGGATTAAGAAAAAAACACTACAAGCGAACAAAGTACGATGCGAGTGTTTTGCTGGAAGAAGGAGAAGGTGGAGAAATTAAACAAGACTAGCTTTTAATAATAATAGCTTGTACTGATTAGTCTAGAAAAATCGGTATTTATTTTGACATAAATGCCCGTAGAAAAGACAATAAAGGGTAAAAACTGATCGTTAAGACCAGTCAACAGGAATTGACCGCGGTTCAGAAACAACAGAACAACAAACACAAGTATTACAAGAAAACAAAGCACAATACGAATAATATTTCTTCGAAGATTCTTGGAGAGGGTGGAGAAATTAGACAAGTAACAAAAATTGCTTAGCAATTTCGACATAAATGTCCGTAGAAAAGACAAAAAAGAGGTCCACACCTGATCGTTTAGAGCAGTCAACAGAAATCGCTGAGGCAGCAATCACTCGCAACGCGACAGGGCTGAGTAATAGCGCCATTTCCCACAAAATCTTTCCTTGGCTGTCACAAAACGCTAAAGAGCTTTTATAGTTTTACTGGTACTTCCCATGTCTTCCGAAGAACCTTCTTCAATTAATCATTCTCAGTGGGAAAGCGTCATCCAGTTAACGAAGAAAGCGCTTGCCAAACCACACCAGCATTTCTCTCGCAGACCCGTCCAATATAAAATTTATCAAAGCCAGCCCAGCCAGTCAACCCATTTCGGTGTTTTTTACATCCAAACGCTGATTCTTACCGGTTCAAACAAATTAAGACGACATGTTTATAGACGGCGAAACTTAATATTGTTGTTTACAGGCCGCTTTCGACGAAGATCTCTAAAACGTTTTTCAAATTTTGACAACTTTATGTCAGATTTTGAGACTTGCACATGCACATGCACATGCACATGCACATGCATTTGATCGGCTTTTTTTTTTACTCGAGCTTTAATGCTTAATTTTACGAGGACTCATTGTGATTACGTGTTATTAAGATAAGGGCAAAAGTTTCTTAACGCTGTTGAGGTACCAAGGTCGAAAAACAGTCAGCCTGAAGCCGAGTGAAAACACTCGTTCGCTTGCAAAGAAAACAACGTAACAAAAAAACAAACAATTCAACTACTTCGTTGCGTCCAAAACGAGTACAGATGATTGTTATTTATATCCATTCGAGAGAAAAATACAAGTTTCATTCCTGAACAAAAGTAACAACGATTAAACCAAATGTTAAGCTTCTATTTATTTAATTCACCTCACTGTCCTGCGCTGTGTTGTAGAGGTTTCTACCACTTGAAAATACGTAAGCTTCAGTAAAGTAAAAACAAGCATCCGCAAAAATAGCAAACGGTTTGTCCAAAGAAAGAGCTTTTTCCACAGAGTTTGAGCTACTCGTTCCTCCCATTAACACAGGTGAACTGTTAAGTGACCTTTCTTAGTGAGATGCAAGATGCCGCGGTAAAGTGAAAGCCCTTCAAGCGTTGAATTATACTGTTTTCAACCGCACAATCGATCCAAGTTTGAAGCTTTTCTTGAGAAAAATCGCTCTTCCCTTCATCACTTGAAAATTCACGTTCCGGAGTATCTGACAAGTTCTTGATTTTTATGCTTTTTACGCGAATTTAAAGACAAACTTCGATCGAAGACGATGAAGTTGTTTTGCTCAAAATGAAGAAACCAAGTGAATGTGAAATTACGAGCCGCAGAAAGCGCGCGAAAAATTAAGCCTCGATTTGGTTTGGGTGTCCCACACCTGGCTTGAGCCTGCGATCAAATCGAAAGCAAGTACCTGGTCAGCGGTCAACTTCAAAAAAACAGCTGACCTCGATGAGGTCTTAACTTGAGCCCGCGATATGGTCACGTGACACTGGTCAGCGGATACCTTGTTTTGACAGGTGTCAATTGGCTATATGATGGATGTCTAGTATCAAAGACGCTGGGTGTAAACTGTAAACTAGCTGGTTAGCTGCTGGGCCAGGTGGAGTATGGCCGCCATGTTGGATTATTATGATTATTATTAGGATATTATTAGTTATTGGGCAACTCCACCGTCGTCGTCGTCGTCGTCGTCGTGCGCGCCCACGAGCAATACCGCTAGCCATTTTTACCATGAGAAAAGCAGTTGACGGGTTTCTATAGGTATGGTGCTCCGCTCGCGGCCCTTCGGGCCGCTGGAGCTCCGCTACAAGTTTCTTCAAGGTAGATATTTGTTGACAACTCTTCTCAAATGCAAGTTGACAGTCTGAATCCTTAACATTCTCACATAAAAAATTTTGAGATGTAGGAATCAAGTCTCATGTCTTAATTTTAAAGCATTCGTATAAAATATACATGTTATTTCTTTTACTAAGAAAGAACAAAGGCCAATCAGGCATTCAACTATTGGCATCAATGTTCAGTTGATTCAGGTACATGTTGTTGATCTAAATGAAATCCTCTTCTGACCCTGATTATTCATGAGCCATGAATTTCATTTTAACCTGTATTTCATGTTGACCTACAACATACACATGCACTACTTTCTAACATGCATAAATTTTGTATTTAAAAATATTGTATGGCACTTTTCAAGTATGTAATTTTAAATGCTGGTAAATTGAATCTACGCAGTTTTTGTACAAAGCCTATTTTCAGTAGTGTGTTTAAATATCTAGGATACTTCACAAATTAATGTGATCAAGTAAGCTGAAGCCACTCTAAGGGCACTAAGGCCACAAGGTAGCGGGCATTACACCTTAAATCTACCAAAGCAAAGATTGAGCCCAAGCATTAGCAGCCATGGACGGCTGTTTCGGCCTCGTTAGGCCTCATCAGCATGGCATAGCTAATGCTCAGGCTCAAGTACCCACATATCAATAAAACAAGCAATGAAAACGTAAAGCTTGTGGGATGTGGCTGGAGTGACAAGGATACTTCACAAATTAATGTGGTCAAGTAAGCTGAAGCCACTCTAAGGGCACTAAGGCCACAAGGTAGCGGGCATTACCCTTAAATCTACGAAAGCAAAGATTGAAACCAAGCATTAGCAGAATCTTTGCTTTCGTAGATTTAAGGGGTAATGCCTAGAGAATGTTCCAAAAGTGTTGCAACTGAAAATTTATTGAAGAATAACATGGCTGTTCCGCAAAATTGGTACCTAAAACAATAATAAAGATGACTTGACTTGAAATAGGTACTCTGTGAGTGCATGTGGCTACTAAATGCATGCTTGCGAGCATATGCTGCCACCACAGGCAATAACTCACTTGGACAAACAATGTGGTGACATAGAGGCTACTGCTTAAGTGCGGTAACCACGATAAAAGGAGAGTGAGCATTAAATATCCACTCTCACTGTTAAGACCTCAGCTTCAAGGAACTAGGTATATTATTTAATCCATACTGAATATGTGAATGATCATCGCAGTTATGAACACTACTGAAGCAGTAGTGCAAATAAAGCCTGAAAACAAATTCAGGCTTGTACGGGATTTAAACCCACGACCTCTGCGATGCCGGAGCAGCGCACCAACTGAGCTACATGTAACAAGCCAACTGGGAGCTGTTCATTTTGTTGGTTCGTAATATACCCATGACTGATGAATATGTGACAATGAATATATGAAATTCATGTATTTGAAACTGTGGATTAAAGAATCGTATGTGAATGATCATAGCAGTTATGCACACTACTTAAGCAGTAGTAAAAAAATAAAGCCTGAAAAAAATTCAGGCTTGTATGGGATTTAAACCCATGACCTCTGTGATACCAGTGCAGTGCTCTACCAACTGAGCTAACAAGCCAACTGGGAGCTGGTCATTTTGTTGGTTCATAAGATACCCATGAGTGATGAATATGTGATAATGAATATATGAAAATCATACATTTGAACTGTGGATTAAAGAATGAATGTGTAAGTGATCATTATAGTTATGAACACTACAATTCAGGCTTGTATGGGATTTAAACCCATGACCTCTGTGATACCAGTGCAGTGCTCTACCAACTGAGCTAACAAGCCAACTGGGAGCTGGTCATTTTGTTGGTTCATAAGATACCCATGAGTGATGAATATGTGATAATGAATATATGAAAATCATACATTTGAACTGTGGATTAAAGAATGAATGTGTAAGTGATCATTATAGTTATGAACACTACTTAAGCAGTAGTGAAAATATAGCCTGATAAAAATTCAGGCTTCTATGGGACTCAAACCCCTGTCCTCTGCGATACTGGTGCAGTGCTCTACCAACAGAGCTAACAAGCCAACCGGGAGCTGGTCATTTTGTTGGTTTTAATATACCCGTTTTCATATATTCATTATTACTTATTTTTCACTCATGGGTATTGTATTGAAAACAAAAATTAATTATACAAAGTATTGGGATTAGATCCTTATAAATTTAATGTATCCTATAATATATTTATTTGATGTATGGGATTACTGCTTGGGGTCATGCATATGAGTCAACTCTTCAATCCTTATTTATTTTACGAAAGAAAACAATGTGTCATTACTTTTTTTCAAAATTTGACCACCACACTAGCCTTTTGTTGAAGTGTTTTAATGTAATTATGGTTTTTGACCTTGCTACTTTTCAACTCGAAATAAGCTCTTTCCACCTGCATAAGTACTATCGTTCTTTCCTTTTCTAAGGTAGATTCAATTCCTAGTTGTAATACATGGGCCTGTTACAAAACAGGGTTAAATTACCTTCCAAATGTCAGGACCAATTATGGCTGATTGAATGTTTGTTTTGAAGGACCTGTGGATTTCTCATATGGTTCTGGAAGTTTTTACTCTAGGGCAAATCTCTGAACTCCTACATCGTTGTAAGTTGATGTAGATAGTGTTTGTATTTTGTATGTATCTTGAAATAAACGTGTTTGTTGCAATGTGATAGATGGCAATGTAAAATACTCCCTTAATGTCTTGATTGAAAATAAGTGAGGATAGTTCTGTACTGTGTAGTGGTCTTTGTAGCCTTGCTTGTTTTTCTTTCTTTCTTTCTTTCTTTTTTGGGGTGGTGGAGGGGGGAGGGGGGAGAGGGGGTTGGTGGAAACAATCAGACTGCTTTGTACTGTTATTATTGTTTTATTATCACACTGGCCCCAGCTGTTCAAAGAGAGGATAACTATATCCACCAGATAAGTTGCTGTACAGTGGATAAAATATATTGCATCTGATACATTTTAGCCACTGGATAGCAACTTATCCACTGGATAGAGTTATCCACCCTTTGAACAACTGGGGCCTGGTGTTTTAGTATTTTGTTTGTGTATCTGTGTGTTGCCAACCTAAACTTTTATTCATTGGTTTGTACACTGGCCACCTGGTATTTTAACCCTATTAGGTTATTTCAGACAGACAACACGGTCCATTGTCATTATTTTTCATAACTGTATTGGTAAACTCTGACTTTTTTTGTTTACTCTGGATGAATTAACTTAGTTTACTCTGGGTGAAATGACTAATTTTTAATGGGATTTCTGATGTTTGATGAAGTGTTGTGTAATTTCAAATGTATGTGGAGTAAAGTGGGACTACTCTTTACCTTTCTTGCAAAAAAAGATCAAGTTAAGATAGCTACACTGGTTTCTAGCACTTTTCTTCCATGTTATTAAGGTCAAGAGGTAAATGTCAAAAGAAATATGTTGGCCTTTATTCATATCTAAATATATTTTTTAATTGATTTCCATTTATCTTTCTTTAATTATTATCATAATTATTATTTAAATTTTTTTTTGGGGGGGGGTGCATCCCAGTGTCCAGAGGATACACAATTTCTGATTTCTGATTGTCTCATGGGAGGAAATTGCATTCATTGTTAAAGTGCAACTAACCCCAAAATATTTTTTTCGCTTAAATAAATCTTTACACCTGTTCGAAACACACAACGCCTTTTTGCGCCTTTTTTAACCAGATCTTGTCTTTTTATAGGCTGTAAAAGTTACGAATCATCTGTCCCACGACCGAGCTAGTAAGGGGCATGGGTCTATTCCTTACATGACGTCACAAACTGCTTTGCATGCATGTTTACAAAGACTTAATGCGATGGAAATCGGTTTGTGACGTCATGTAAGGAATAGACCCATGCCTCTTACTAGCTCGGTCGTGGGACAGATGATGGCTAAATTTCGTAACTTTTGCAGCCTATAAAAAGGCAATATTTGGTTTTAAAAGGCTCAAAACGGCGCAATACGTTTCGTACAGGTGCAAAGATTTATTTAAGCGAAAACAATTTTTTGGGGTTAGGTGCACTTTAAGTGATGATCTGAATCACTATATAACTGACGTGATAGTAATTCAAAGAAGCAATCACCAGGATGCACCACCAATATCTAGTGGCCCTAAACCATAACTAAGTAGCCAACATTTGAACAGGGAACCATACCTGTCATTAGGAATTGCTCTAAATTGTTAGGAAAGTTCTGTTTGCGTTCAATTTTTAAAGGAATTCTATTACCTTACTCAACAGAACGCTTGTTTTCGGAGAAGGGGGGGGGGGAGGAGAAATCAAGAGAGGGGGTTCACATCTGCTAGCGGATCTGGACTGGGGGGGGGGGGTCCAAATCTGATCCAAAAGCAGATCTGGAGGGTGCAAATCCACCTTTCCATATTATTTTCTACAGCATTGCATCAGTGAGGCCGGATAGGTCATATGATAAGCAGATTAAATATAACTGCCAGTAAAAAGTAATAATAATAATTTTAGAGCTCCGCTTTTAGGCTTGGCTAAATATATATATTATCTCTATTTCGAAGGCATTGCAAAGAGGAATGAGGATTCGTGACTCCATTCCTGACAAGGATCCATTTTTGGCCTGAGTTTAGGACTGCCACAGCAGCTGGTTGCTTCATCTTTCTAGGCGACGTCAGAACGTTGGTTGAAATCATTTTGCTACTTGCTACAGTGACGATTGACTAAACGTATACTCCATCGAGCACAGACTGTTTTTAAATTTTGAATTGATCTAGTCCTTGTTATACCTTACAGACTGCATCAAATCTTTTTGTGTTTTCGCAACAATATTTCAAATTCGTTCCCAGAGACTGTCTAAGCAGCTACCTCACGGTGTAAGAAAACGTTTCAAGATACAATGAACCGGGCAAAATTCATTGTCTACGAGGATGTTGGAATTTTCCTCAAAGTTTCAACTTCAATGTCCATGTGGGAGCAAAGCTCTTTCAGCCGCAATACCTCCCGCTCAAACCTCGTGGCAATAACTCTGCTCGGTGTTCCCATCTTTGCTTTTTGTTATTACCACTTTTTGTTTTGTTGCAAAAAAAACATACCATACTTGCTGAAAATGGCGAAAATTCAATAAGCGCCTACCTTGAATAAGCGCCCACTCTCAAGGTCCAAAAGTTTAATAAAAGCCCAGGGTGGTTAATCGAATAAATAGGGAAGATTTAGAGAAAGTTTATATGACAGTTATTGAACTTGTTGCCACGAGCGCGCTATGTTTTTCTGTTATTTATTCATGTTTTTTTCTTTTCATCTTTCATTTTTTTTTTCACTTTTCGGCGTGCGGTTACGTTATTCGTGTTGCGCACTTTGTAAATTCTTTCGTGTTTTTTTTTCTAGATTCAGTATAAAAGTTACGTTTCTCGTTGTGTAAATTTAATTTACACAACGAGAAACATAACTTTTATACTGAATCTAGCTTCCGGAGTAGCCATACAGATCTTGTCAGAGTCGTATTTATCCCTTTGTTTTGTATTTTTATTTCGTTGTTCGCCTTTCCGTTATTTCTTTTACTTACATTCGTGCATGTGTTATATTCGTGTAATCGTTCTATTAAAAGCGCCTTCAACTTGTGGGAAGTCAGGCTTACGGTACTTTGCGAAACGAAATGGTTCTTCACTGAAAACCGCCTTGGCGAGTTGGAACCCTCGAAAAATAGTATTCTTATTATTTATTTATTTATTTATTTATTTATTATTAATGGTACTTTGAATGCGCGATAAAATAGGGAAAAATACGTTCGTTTGTGTTTTTAGTGTTCGTAGCATAGAATTTATCAACGGGAATGTCTATAATGTTATGGGAAATTGAAAAATATAACGGAAAAAATCTCAGTGCCCTATATAATCCAGCAGAAGATATGTTTTACTTTCCTTGATTGTCGCCGGAAACGAAAGATGCATGTTTACTTAGGGAAAGACGCGTGACTTGAGCTTTCTCTCTGGGGATTTCATCTCCATCGATACAGAATTAATTCACTTCGCAGATCAGATGTTTGTACCTTTTGTAACACACAAGCTCGCTAATTTACTTTTCCCCTCATTTTGTCTCGGGGCTTTTTGTTGATCTAAGACCTAAGCACAGCGAGGAAAAATAAGATATATTTTTTGAGCTGTTGGTCAAAAGAAAGCGGGTCTTTGCCCTCATGTTGCCGTTAAAAAAGGTATTCTCGCCGAATTTCTTACAAAATTCAACATGTGTTGGGGCAAATTGAAAACAAATCGCTTTCGCTAAAGTTCCCAGAAGGGCTGGAGAGAAGCCGAAAGAAAAGAGGAAAAGGAAGGGGCAAAACAAAGTGGAACAATGGGCTGTCGGTGAAGAAGCCATCCTAGATGACGAAGATGTAGACTTTCCAAAGCCACTAGCATTCACCCGACATCTGGCATAACAAAACGACTTCTAAGTTGTTTTTACGAAGGACCACCCAAAAGCAAAGCGTTATGAGTTATGCAAGGTTGCATTTGCAAGGGGTGGAGTTGTCTGTATACCACATGATATTTCTGTAGTCCACAAGGAAAGGTTCATGTCCTAAAAAGGATGCGAGTGGGAAGTTGACACGGATGGAAGCAACTTGGAAAAGAGAAACAGAAAAATACTACTGCGCCACCCTTACTTTTGGAAGGGAATGCTTACTCGATAGTGACCCGACTTGCAGACTCAAAGATGGGCATTTAAAATACCTTAACTCATTCTTGTCCGCTGCTTTTGACCTCTTTTGTCAATTCGATGCATTATTCCATATAAGGGGTTACCACGAGATTTTGCTGGGCCACAAAACCGAAGGCTCTGTCTTTTCTTGCCACGCTTGTCACGCCAGCTGTCACTTGCTTTAAGCGATCAACTGCAGCTCACAATTCGGTAGGTATTTGATCTAGAAGTGTGTTATTCGAGCCATTTATCACCTTAGAAGCCCCCTGCCTAGCATCACAAAGCTGGATTGGTGGGTAGAGGCATTCCTCTGTAAGAAAACAGAGGTGAGAAGCAATTTCACTCGAAGTGGGCCGCCAAAATTGCTCGATCGACTTCTGGCGATTCGCGAAGTGGAGTTGTGTTCCTAGCCGTTCTTTGAGTGGATTCCGCGACCTCGCATGGCAGTTTTGGCGAGTTTTGCCTTGTAAATAATGCAATCGGTTCAATATTTTGTCAGAAGGACCGGGTGGCTCGACACGGTTCTAAAAAACATCTGAAATGGAAATTGGCGCACTACTACGCGACGTTTATCCAAGAATATCCCAGAATTCCTTTGGGTTACATACGCGAAAATTACAGACAGTGAGAGGAACTGAAATCAAATAGCGTTATCCACGTCGCGCGAAAGAAGTGAGCAGAAAAATGTGGAACCGATTGCAAGAAGTGGAGTCGACGGAAGTTTGCTGCCAATGCAGACTTTTAGCTTCAAGATGGTTCTTTTGCCTTAAAAACTTCAAGACAAAGTTGCATATTTTTCGTGTTGTCCGAGGGCGTTCGAAGCCAAACTTTTCGTTTGCAACAGAATAAACGGTCATATTTCATGAAAATTTGAATTTTTTGAGTGGTAAAGTCTAAAAAACTGAGCATTTGCCTATGGCATTTACTTATTTCAACCATAGTCCGGGATTTGTGAAAGTTGCAGGTTTTCAAAGCATTGGTCCATATGGACCAATAAATTACAGAGCCGGACAAGAATGAGTTAACCAAAAATACTATTTGTAGCTCATTTCACACAGAAAGAAGTCACAGAAAGTAGTACTTCTGCAAATGTTTGTGAAATCCTGAGCAAATGATGGAGAGTTGGAGGGGGTGGGGTACCTGCAAGAGGCCTCAAGAGCTTGGTGCTGTAGAAAAGCACAATGGGGAAGCAAGAACACTGTATATTTTGACCCTAACGCTAACCCCAACCCTAACCCTAACGCTGACCCCAACCCCAATCCTAACCCTAACCCCAACCGCAACCTAAACCTAATCCCTAACCTAACCCTAACTCATCAATCTAGCCTTACCGCAAGCCTCAGAACCTTAACCCTATGGTCAAAACAATAATTCATTCCCCCAACACCCCCCCCCTTCCCCCCCTTTCCCCCATTCCCCCTATTTTTAAGCTAAGCTTAGCCATCGCTTTTGTTATCTGGTGTCAAAAGTACTGATCACGTGACATCAATTTTTTCACTGAGGTAGCCATAGTACCACTTATTGTCGGGAGATCAGACTTTTGATCCTCTACTTCAAAATAATATTTCACTGAAGAAATTACAATGCCACGCAACACTTAGCAATACAAAACAACAGTTCTCTCTGCATATTAAAACACTGATTAATTTTAGTGATCATATTGTTTTGAATATTGAACTGGATATACACGAACCTTTCCCTGGTAATGACGCTGAAGGTTGAAGTTGACTGTTCGATGAGCTTGGCTCAAATATGGTTGACGTCAATGCGCTGTCTGTTACACCTTACGAAAAAGTAATAAAAAAGGATAAAACTGATTATGGAAAGCGTTTCCCAGATCATCAAAAGAGCAAAAAGAGAGGCTTAACACAGCAACTATGGGCTCTGATATTCTTGCAAACTTCAGCATGTTGTGTATTGGATTTTTCGACACTACATACAGACCTGAAACAGTCGGTGATACTGATAGTTTGTCGGTGGCAGTTGCTGAAAAGTATAAAAAAGCGTGTTAAAAAGTGTTAATATTTCAGTGAAATATTTGAAACGTGAGGTATTGCATGAAGTTTTTAACGCTGTAAGGTATTCTTTCTTTTCTTTATTCTGTCTATTAATAAAACACCAACCTTCCATCTCTTGATCCTACACTTCTATTGGCTGATTTAAACAATAATAAATCTTCATTCACTTTCCCACCTATGTCTACGTCAACCTACTGTATATACTTTGATAGCTTGTTTTATATTAATTCCACTTATTTGTTTACTTATTTCTGTATAATTCGCCTCTTGTTTCTATTTATGATATTTGTTTGTTTCACTTCAACCTTTTTTGCACATGTTGGTTTGTAACTCTCGCACCATTGACCTTTGCCATTTTAGCTCCTGGCTTTGGCTTATCATTGCATCCCCTGTTTTGTGCTGTTGGTTGTTAATAAACCTTATAAACTTTCATCTTAAAAAAAATCATGCAGAAACTGTACACCGACTTGATCGGTGCTTCCGATAGTTTATCAATGGCAGTCGCTGAAAAGAATGAAAAAAAAAAGGTATACATTTCAGTAAAAATAGTTTGGTGAGTTAAATTGCGTTTTAGGCAAGAAAGCAGGCAACTTATTTCATTTTATTAACTAGACACAAGTGTTTTAATCGAAAACTATACCGCTCGTAAAATTCATACGAAACCACATTTGGGACCCTAAGGGCATAGTTTCCTACTCCTCAAAAGTGAGGATATTGATGACGTCATTTCCCGCGTTTTCAGGGTTGTTTGTGTAGTCAGTGAAAAACCATCGCTGACGAATAAAAGTGTCTGTAAGTAGAGCTGTCCGCTTACGGGCGTGTCCGTTAGCGGACACTCTCAGATGTTTTGGCTGCGCCCCATTTTTGGCGCGGCCAAAATATCGAAAATCCCTTTACTCGGTCTTTCTATACTCGGAAACCTTATGAAAATGCTTGCCACGCAGGCTAGGAATTTCCAGGCGGCATCCATCTCCTCTGTGGACACGTTTACCTGTTACGAAGTCTTTGCCGGTCCCCGTAAGCGGACATTCACCCTGTTTTGGGAATAATTCTCGTCAGTGGACAGCTCTACTAACGGACACTTTTTCCAATTCCCGAGGGTGAGCGCTTACAAGAGAGTTGACTGTATAATGAAAAGATGTACATGGTGAGGCGAATATATGAATCAGTTTTATTTTCCAGTGGTAAAAACAATATTTTACGACCAAACGCAGACAGTAAAATATTGTTTTAACCACTCCAAAATAAAATTAATATCTTCCCTCCCTCGTATAGGATTCTCCAAGCGTAATAAAGGAAAGACAATTCACAGATTTGTGTCGTGAAACTATGACTAGTAACAGCGACTTCACCACTGTTGATTTAATCAATGCACATGGAAGCTCTAATTGAAGAAGATGAATGTACTGCACTGAAGGTGAAAGTTTCTTAAAAGGTGTGAAAGACTATTGCAATTATGAACGCAGGTGGTCACTGCATTGAATCACGTTCAAGCCGGGATATTTTTTCAAGATTTCTTTTGCTAGACTGAATTTTTGTGAACCCAGAGTTTACAAATGGGCTTAGATCGGAGAGGAAACTGTGTGGTCGTCGTGTTTAGAGCTCAGTTTCAGTTACCGAAATACCAAACACTTCACAAATAAATAATAAAATAGGAGTAGTCTGTAAAAAAGCTCATTGTTGTGTTAGCTGGTATGAAGTATGTATTTGGAACCTCTACTCGGAAAAGTCGGGTCATCGTTTTCAAGTACTGAGCCAATGCACGAATAAGAAAAAATACCATCACATGTTTTGTCAAATAGTTGACCGAAATAAGTACGAGATGATTCGCATGACACTGCAGCTTTACTATTTTATTGAAATACCAGAAATGGTCTTTAAGTATTAAATCAATTATTCGTCTTCGCGAAGATTAACTCGAGGGAAAAATTACATTCAACGCGTTTACTTTTCAGGCGTATACTCAGGCTCATCTAAATATTTTTTTTACTCAGGAAAGCTTATTGTCTGTTATTCTGTGTGTCTCAATTCACGGAATTTCGTATTACTTGATCTTTACGTAAACATACCCGGCGAAATCCGTGCAAACAAAACAAAACAGCCATGTAAATCTCAACTGTTGAACAAGGACACTAAATCAAATATTGTCATTGATGTACTAAATCAAATATTGCCATTGATGTACTGGAGAAATATGCTTCTTCCACATGAAATTTACAGAACTGCTTTATTTCACTAACAACAATGCAGAAATGAGCAACAATGTCTTCAGTATTTTAATATTTACAACTACACGACTACTCAAAAATTAAAATACGGGGGCAGGTTCAGTAAAAACTATTTCTAGTTTAGTGAAATAGTGAAGAAACGAATAAATATATGTTCATTTAAAAAACTGATAAAACCCCGCGCAGAGGCTTTTACCCGCGAAATAAAATCTTGCGCAAGCACTGGAAGAAAAAAAATCTTACAAAAGACTTCCTCATCCTTCCAGTTCTTTTCTTTTCTTTTTCCAACGCGAGATCAGCATACATGGGCAGCCGTGCACAAGCTACAACCAGTTGCAAAACTACTTGAGACACTGCGCCTTATTTGGGCTTTAATGATGTCTCCATGATCTTGCGCTTTCCATCTCCCCACTCTGATCAAAGTTGCTTGCAGTGCAACATCTGCATGCTCGAAACGGGCACGAACACCTTTGAATGAGGGAGAATCCAGTCCGCCCGGTTGTTCGAAAGCCAAATAACCCTAATCCAAGATCAAAAATTAACCAAGGAGTTTATTTCTCTATCCACATGCAAATGTTGTTCAACACTGATATTCTGCAAAAGTTTAGATTAGAGGACGTCAATCCTAAAAAAGCAAAAAGCGGCAAAAGAAAGTTTCATCCAAAAGTTACAAACTGAAAAAAGTTTCATCCAAAAGTTACAAACTGCAACCAAAGTTTACGCTAATAAGTTAATCAGCTTCTGAACAACCGGGCGCCCATTATCACTATTTTTAGGAAATCAGTGACGTCACGAAGCCATTGTTCTTGAGGAACATAGCGGACGGTTCGCAAGAGACGCGCGGGTCGTAAGAAATCGTTTGTTTTCTGACTCGTAAAATATTTATCCGGAACTTTTAATGAGGAAACATCAAGGTAACCGCCATTTTCGGATCACATTTCAAAATACGTCGAGAGTTAGCTCAGATTATCGTATTTTTCGAATTTTCTGTATCTATTCTGTATCTAGTGTTCTTGAAGTGTCATTATGCCAAATCCTAGCGTTACAGACAACTCTGATTTTGTTTTTAAGGTTAGGCATTAAAGTTTACTGAAACCGCTGTTTTAGTAAGACAAAAGGATTGCTATGTTTCTTTGTGTTTATAACAACCAGTTTTGTTTGCATTTTGTTCTGAAGGGGATTCTATGGAAGTGCACACAAAATGGCTCGACTCTCTTTGTCGAATTTGCGCTGATAGACTTAAACCAGGGGAACGAAAAGAGGAGGCTTTTAAATTTGCTGACCAAGTCCTAAAAATTTGGAATGTTTCTGTGTTGGTTGATTTACCAAATGTCCACCCATGGTCAATATGTATGAGATGTCGAGCAAAATCCAGTATTGCTCGTTACTTGGCTGGAAACTTCAACTTAACTACGAAAACATGGGTTCATTCCTTTGCTACTTGAGTTCACTTAAATTGCTCAACTGAAACAAACTTCCAATCAACATTTAACAGGTTATGAAAATATAAATATATTCGAGCCACAAACAACAATTTCTATCAGTTTGAGCACCAAAATAGAGGCAAAAAATGGACCAAAGGATTCAGACACAAATTGAGTTTTTAATAGAGCCAACAAAATATAAGGCGTGAATGATATATGAAATGAATCATATTTGAACTGCGGAAATGAAATCAAATGAAGAATGATCCTCGCAGTTATGAACGCAATTTATGCAGTTGTGAAAAGAAGCCTGAAAAAAATTCAGGACTTCAACGGGGTTTGAACCCGTGACCTCGCGATTACCGGTGCGATGCTCTAACCAACTGAGCTATGGAGCCACTGACGTTGGGAGCAGGTCAATTGTGGGTTCATATGATCCCGTGAAAGAAATGAGTGTGAATGATATATGAAATGAATCATATTTGAACTGCGGAAATGAAATCAAATGAAGAATGATCCTCGCAGTTGTGAACGCAATTTATGCAATTGCGAAAAGAAGCCTGAAAAAAAAAATTTCAGGGCCTTCAACGGGGTTTGAACCCGTGACCTCGCGATTACCGGTGCGATGCTCTAACCAACTGAGCTATGGAGCCACTGACGTTGGGAGCAGGTCAATTGTGGGTTCATATGATCCCGTGAAAGAAATGAGTGTGAATGATATATGAGATGAATCATATTTGAACTGCGGAAACGAAATCAAATGAAGAATGATCCTCGCAGTTGTGAACGTAATTTATGCAATTGCGAAAAGAAGCCTGAGAAAACCTGCTCCCAACGTCAGTGGCTTCATAGCTCAGTTGGTTAGAGCATCGCACCGGTAATCGCGAGGTCACGGGTTCAAACCCTGTTGAAGTTCTGAATTTTTTTCAGGCTTCTTTTCGCAATTGCATAAATTGCGTTCACAACTGCGAGGATCATTCTTCATTTGATAATATGAGGCCATACTAACAACGTATTCGAGAATGTCACAAAATTGGTGGAATTCCTTTGTATTCAGCTAACACCAATACTGATGCTGTACACTTCTGTTGATTCTGGACATTCAATGCAATTATAGTTGACGCTGTCTATATTTTATCTCAGGTCCTTTCATCAGCTAAGAAGATGTCCAAATAAAATGATTAAAAATAAATTATCTCCCTGGTCTTTTGTTTTTAAGACTGCTTTTCTCTGGTACTTCTTGATGCAAGGGGAATCACATGTTTGTGGGTACTTGAATCCTGCTGACTATACATACAGTCATTAATCCTGGATTAAATCATCATGGAATGTTAAATGTCTTTTTAAGGCTGCTTTTCTCTATTACTTTTTGATGCAAGGGGAGTCAAATGTTTGTGGGTACTTGAATCCTGCTGACTATACCATACAGCCATTAATCCTGGATTAAATCATTATGGAATGTTAAATGTCTTTTAAGGCTGCTTTTCTCTATTACTTTTTGATGCAAGGGCAGTCACATGTTTGTGGGTACTTTAATCCTGCTGGCCGTACTACACATTCATTAATCCCGGGTTAAATCATCATGTAATGTTAAATATCTTTTTAAGGGTGCTTTTCTCTGGTACTTCTTGATGCAAAGAGAGTCACATGTTTGTGGGTGCTTGAAATCCTGCTGGCTATACCATACATTCATTAATCCCGGGTTAAATCATCATGTAATGTTAACTATCTTCAGGTTTTATTTTGAAATTAAAGCTAAGGTAATTTAAAGTAAAAGGCTCTGCATTAGGCATTGCTTAAAAAGGACTTTGAGTGTCCAGAAATCATAATCAACACAACTTCAGTCTTTCTATTTGATTAAAATACAATGCAATCGCTTCTCCTTAACAACCAATTTCTATGCTACCTTATTCCTATTTTTAGCCTGTCAAATCAATGCAACAATTACTGATACCTATGGTTGCATGGTTACGAGAGGTTCAATATTAATCTGGTAATTTTTATCAATCCTGCACAAAATGGGATTAAAAGTTTTTCCTTGAAACAGAAAAACATGAATATTTTAATTTGTGCTTGTAAAGTAGTAGTAGTAGTAGTAGTAGTAGTCTTTATTTCACTGATAAAATACATATCAAGTGTTACATGGATTATATATAACTATTAAATATTTAAAAATGCGCCAAATATGCATTAATTACCAATAGCTAAATTGTAATTAAAACTAAGTCTGTTAATAAAAGAATTTTTAAAACGCTCAGTATTACAAATCGGAAATGTACGCTTGACTTGTCTAAGCTTAAGGGTAGCAGGGTTAATCCTAGGAAGGGAGTGATGTAGAGGATGACGTTCCCACTCGCTTAATTTCTTAAACATACCTTTATCGGACTTTTCTAAGCAATTAATAATGGACACAGGGGAGGACGTACATCTTCGTTTAAGACAACGATCAAGGAAACATTGTATGGTGTTAAGTTCTGGTGGGGATGAACCATATACAGATATTCCATACATAAGCTTTGGCAAAACTAGAGTGCTGAATAATTTATCCAACTCCGCCTGACAATACCCTTCCTTCCTTAGAGTTCTTAGAATATATAGACATTTATTAGCTGCGGCCAGCTTATTCTTGACATGAATAGAGAACCTACAATTTTCCTGAAATGTAACCCCTAAAATACATAATTCTGGATGTTGCGGGATATTCTTTACTGTCTCTAGTACATTATTGTAGCCTTTCTTTCGGAAAACCATTTCTTTACATTTAGAGAAATTACATTTCATACAATTATTGATTGACCATTCTGTAAAGTTCTTATCTACATGAATTGCAGTATTACTTTCACCTTCCTTTCAAACAGGAATAATAGGTGGTTTGCAGCCAATCTCTAGAGACACAGATAACAATGGTGAAACGAACAAATGCTGGTGGACGAACAAAAGGAGCTAACGAGAGCTGTATTGTTTGCGTCCACCAGCATGGCGGCGATGATGTAACGTGCAAACCACGTATTAGAGTGGAATCATCTGCATACTTGAACAATGAAGAGTTAGACTCTGGATCTGTTTGCAGATCATTTATGAATGTATTAAATAAATACGGCCACTAACACTTCCTTGCGTGATGCCTTTGTTCACGCTGATCCAATCACAAGCAATGCTATTGCAGACAACCCGTTGTCTCCTATCAGTGAGAAAGCTTAAGTACCAATTAAAAATATATGGATTAAACGGTAGGAGTTTAAGTTTGGAAAATAACAGATCGTGTTTAACAGTGTCAAAGGCCTTACTGAAATTCATTGCAAACACCCTCACCGCATTGCATCCCTTTTGATCCAAAGACTTAAGAATTTCATGTTGCATTGTTAACAGAGCGCCAGTACAGCCGCCACCTTCTCTATAAACAAACTGTGTGGGGCTCAAGCTACTCTCGACAATGTTCTTAACGTAAGACTTATAAACAACCTTTTCGAATACTCTAGCAATAACCGGGGTTATGTGTATTCCTCACCATTTTCCTTGGGAATTTCAACCTTGGGAAGAGGGTTTATGTTGGCACTCTTCCACGAACTCGGCCATGCATGAGTTTCAAGGGACAGGTTCCATATTTTAGTTACCACAGGAGTATGAATTTCAGCATGGTCCTTCCATATCCAGAAAGGGATCTGATCTGGACCGCTGGCTGTCTCCTTTAATCCCAAGAGTGATCTCCATACCTACATCTCGCTTATGCGTTGTATTTCAGCATCAGATGGAACCGGTATGGGCTCTGGTTTATGATAATTATTATCAGTGCATAATTGACCGAAAAAGCAATTGAGATCCTTAATTTCCGCTTCGCTTAGTGTGGAACGAGAGGAAGCTTTGTAGCTGCAGATGGCATTTGTTTTTTTCCACCACTCTCGACTTCCGATACCATTAGAAGAATTTAAACGAACTCTATTATCCATGATGGCTTTATAAATTCGCTTCAATAGATGTTTTTGAGAACCTGTTACTTTGGCCTTGATCTTCAACAAATATTTAATAAGTGGGCTCATCTAAAAAGGATCGCGTGACGACATTTTTACTGCTCTTAAAGGCATACAAGCATTCATAAGTTCCAGAATTTTTGTCTCGAGGCTTGTCACAGCGTCCTCGATATTGTTGGCCTCCAGTACAAAACCCCAATCCACTTGCTCAAGTTCAGAATAAAGATTGGCTTTACGATGTTCCCTGCAATCCCTAAGTTGAACTTTATATCGAAGTGGTTTAAGTTTTATGCCAGGTGGTAATATCACTCCCTTATGATTGGTCTTCGTCAGCATTTGTATAGGATAGCAAAGATTGAACAGGCCTGGATTATTGGTGAAACAGTTATCCAGGCACGACTCTCCTCTTGTGGGAAAGCTTACCAAAGGACGCCAACCAGAAAGCGATTCGAAACGGGTAGTGTCCATTTGATTGAGATCTCCTCCACAGACGAACAAACCGTCCGGAAAACTTTCTAAGAAGGAGTCCGCCAAGTCAATTATACAGCTCATCAGACTCGTTTCTTGATAACTATGTAGCGGTGGGTGATAAACTCCACAAATTAGCATATGTTGTCCCTTGGGCAGGGAAGTGGTAATCGCAATCAGTTTAAACTCTTCCGATCTATATACATCGATAATGTTAATATTGTTTCTGATGTAAATGGCAATTCCCCCATTTTTACGCATATCCCTTCCACTCCAGTTCCTGTCTCGGCGGTATAGAGCATAATTTGACATGGCGATAACCGCGTCTTAAATGAGTTTCAGAAACCACACATATGTCAATATCATTCGTATGCAAATCCATTTCAAGAGCTATGGAGGATCTGATGCGATTTTTGGAGTAATATTCTAATTCGGAGCGGGGTTATGCAAATAAGCCCAATCAGAACGTGCTGCGTTATGATTTGCATATAGCCGCCTCCACTGAGATGATTGGCGGAACAGAAAAACCCAAAACCGTTTCGAGAACGCGGAGCGCGATAGAACGAATTTGGCTGTGATTGAGCTAACAGGTTAGTGGTATCTCAGACTTTAGTTCACAAATGGGTGATTTTTTACCGCTGTGTACCACATTGTTTTTTGACCAGCATTGTTTTCCTTGTAAAAGCACCTGCATTGACGTAATTATGACCTAGTTAAGTTTCATTTAAGTTCGCGCTTCTCAGAAATCTGCGTAAACAATCGATGTGTTTGTCCACATCTCCATGAACAACAGACCGAGATCCTGAGGCTATGACAAATTAATTGCCGATAGCTTTCATAGAAGATGTATCTAGTTTTCCGTTACAGGTACAGAGCTAATCATCCGCCCTTTTTTTCCCAACAAACTCAGAAATTATCTCTTTAAGAGTCGATTTCCTTATGTTTATGAAAATGTATCACGGATATCGAGGACAACCCCGCATCTGACGTAAGGCTCCGAAGAGGCGTCTTGAGCCTCTTTACGCTCATAACGCTCCGAAGTAGCGTCTGCTAAAGCTTTGCTTCAGTTTCTTCATCCTGCTCTTTCATTTTGTCAGTGAGGATGGCAAAGTAACAATCTGTGATGGAAAGCCTATCAGAACGAAGACAGGCTGATCCAAGGCTATAAAACGAGGTGACCACAACGCGTTCACTCGTTTCCATTCCGCTCGCTATTTACATCATTAGACCACCAGACGAGTACCCCTAGCGTTAAAATAATATACCGTAAAAGCTCTATCAGAGCGAAGACAGGCCGATCCAAGGCTATAAAACGAGGTGACCACAATGCGTTCACTCTTTTCCATTCCGCTCGCTATTTACATCATTAGACCACCAGACAGGTATCCCTAGCGTTAAAATAATATACCGTAAAAGCTCTATTAAGGCCACGGGGGCTTATTTAATTTCAGGCCTTATTAACGAGGGGGAGGGGAGGGGAGGGAAGGGGACGTCTTATTAGAGAGGGGGGGGGCTTATTCAAATCTTAAACACGCCGTTTTTGTCTTTCGACGAAACTCAAACAACTACAGTGAGACTTGGTTATTGAATAAAGAGAAGCAAACAGTATTATGTGTTTGAGTGTATATTTGTTTAAAAACAAACTAACCGGGCCGCATGAAGTGGATTCCGCTAAAGGGAATAGGAGGGATTTATTTACTAAATCTTATGTGGGGGTGGAAGGGCTTATTGGAGAGTTGGGGGGGGGGGTTATTACAAAAGTGACGTCCAAGCGGGGGGCTTATATTAGAGGGGGGAGGGTAATAGAGATGGGGGCTTAATATAGAGCTTTTACGGTAAATATTTAGCCAAGCCTAAAAGCGGAGCTCCACGGTTATTAGTTCTTTTACTGTCATAGAGTAACTTCGTATGGGTTTCCTTGAGCCAATTTTATGTCCAAAACATTGAGCAGCAGCGGGCAAAGCGAAGAGTTTTACGATCAAGATGAACTATTCGATACCAAACGTTTGAAAAAGAAACAAACAAAGTCCAAACTACTTTATCTGTGAAAGGGTAAAGGAATTCAAATGGATCAAAAACAAAACATTGAAAGAAAACAATTTTCGACTTTTTCAGGTACGCACGTGTGTACGTGCGTACAGACAACGTCGAAGTACAGACTACGCCATTTGGCTCAAAACATATGATATCCTCTAACTCAACTGCACATGTCCCGAGTGTAACTTAACAACAATCAAATTGCGTACTATCGATACACCGTTATTTCTCGTTCGAAATATAAACATAATGTAGCGTTGTGAAGCGCGGTCAAAGTTTGAACAGTCATCCACGGATCTGCCATTTTGATAAGTGTGGGTTTGTTTGGACCGTGTTTTGACACGTGACAAACAAACTCTAGCATGGATTCTCCTTGCCTGAAACACTAGTTGGGCCCGCCCTAAGGGATAATCCGGACTGGAGTAAGGGGGTATGTTCCACACGTTACAGATTTCTTACCAGTAGCGAGTAGTGTCACAACAATTTTGCAACTGGCTGTATGAGAGCTTTTACGCAGTGTGATCATTGGGTTAGTTTAGGAATATGTACGGGACGTATTGTACTTTTGGCATTTTTTAAATTAACAATTAAAATTGTTTTAAACAATAGGGTTTTATTGTCGCAAGTCGCGTGGATGAAAAATTGTCAGGGAGAAAAGCTCATTTCGGGGTGTTTTTCGTACGACGCCATCGGGCGAATTTCATTGTTATGATGGAACAAGTCAGAATACATGCCTAAGTTTGGAGGGAAACTATTGAAATAACTGCGTTTTGGCTTTACGGTTTTTAAGGACGTGATTAAGAGGTGTTTGCTGTGAGCTCATGTGAGACAAGTATATTTACGTCCTTAAAAGAGGAAAAAGCGTCAAGTAGGGGATATATAACACTTTATTCCTGTCTGACTTTTATTGTTTAGCGTTTATCACTATTTAGGATTGGTAAAAAAAAGATTGATAAGGAAGAGGAGAGAAAGGATCTCATCACTTCTTCTGGTGTATTCCCACTGGGTATATCGGACCACGATTTAATTTACGCGACCATTGGGCTCGAAAACAAAAGACCACCTCCAAAAATTATCAAAACAAGTAACTGCAATAGAATGGACGTAGAGAAATTTAAACATGATATCGAAACTGCTCCATTCCACATCACATCCATCTTTAAAGAGCCCGACGACCAGCTATGGGTTTGGGAACGATTATTCGACGATATTTGCAATGAGCATGCCGTGGAAAGAAATAAGGCCAATAAGCTTCTCCTCTCCATGGATAACTTGTGAAATTCGTAACAAAATGAACCAAAGGTCCAAACTCTTTAAAGCGGAAATTTCTAGTAAATGTCCTGAGCAATGGGCTAATTACAAAAAAGTTAGGAACGAAGTTACAACTGACCTAAGAAAAGCTAAGTCAGCCTATTTTTCCAACATTTTTAGTGAAGTCAAGTCCTAGAGCGCATACTGGAATCATCTTAAGGGGGCTACGAATCCCAAGGTCCCCAAAAACATCGGGCCTCTTAAAAGGGAAGATAACATCGTGGAATTCACGGACTCGGGAAAAGCGAACCTGATGAACTCTTCTTTTGCAACGACCGGTTTAAAGCTATCCACGCCAACACTTTACCTTCCCCTACAAACTGTGGACGCGGGGCAACGTATGCAGACAAGGATGAGACAGATACTCCGCGACTAACAGATGCCTATGTTTCGAAGTCTTTAGTAGCGGACAAAATACAAGCGCTGAGAACAAAGAAATCCACAGGTCCTAATAACATACCTCCAAAGCTTTTTAAGCTAGCGGGTGACGCGAAAATCCCGTCACTCTCCAGCCTATTCCGACTTTGCATTAAGAACAAGCTGGAAAACTGCGAGGCTTACTCCAGTATATAAAAAGGACGACGAAACCGATTGCAGTGATTATAGACCCAAAGTGCATTCGGCGGTAAAATTATTTTTGAAGATCTTTAATATTCTTCGCGTTTTTTGAAATCAAACATCGATTTCTATCAAGAATATATAAATTAGATTTGTAATCAATTCACGAGTTGGCTCACAGAGCCTTTGATTCCCTTTAGTTGTTTATTCCCTCATAAATAGCTTGAATTACATCGCTGATGAATATGCACTTATTGGCGCAAAACCTTCAGTGGTAGATAGCGGTGGGCCATTCTAAGAAGGAAAACACAGCTTTTCAAAACTGCAAATAAAAAGAGCAAGTTCTAAGGATAACTCGACATCTTAAACAGTGGAAATCAGTTTGTTCATAGCGAAGAAATCCCTCTTAGAGGACATATTTTGGTTTTGGCTCTTCACAAATCACTGCGAATCATCACAAGAATTGTTGACTTTCTTGGAAATATTTTAGCGATTCAGGGAATCCAACTTGAAAAAAAAATTAAAGGTTTGGATATTAATTTTACCGTGCTTTATCTTTCGTTGACTGATTCATTGCCGATTCCAAAGCAACTTTGGTGAAATTTACTAATGTAGTCAATAAATTGTGCTTCAATGAGACTCGAAACTCGCTGGTTTGCTTCACTGTCGCGTATATTTGCTCGAGGCGAAAATTGAACGCATGTGTTTTTCAGGCATATGCAACATTCTTATTTAGAAAAATGTAACATTTAAGAAAGATTATTGTCTGTTTTTCTGTGTGTCTTAATTCAAGGAGTTTCGTAATCACTTGATCTAAGTAAACAAACTGAAATTGTTGTAAAGCATATCAAACTCGCCCATCTGACAGCATGATCAAATTTCACTGCGAATGTTTTTCATTCTTTTTTTTTTTTTACTTTTAGTTTTCTTTTGCAGGGGGAGGGGAGGGGGAGTTTTGATTGCCAAGAAGTGTATTTTACTTGAAAATTAGAAAGTTTGTAAGCTGTTTGTTTTCATAGTGCCCATGACACACCAAGTAGTGATTTGCAAAATTTTGAAATTCTTACAAGGGATAATATAAAGAATTGCCAAAACGATAATTTCACTGCTCATGTTGATAATACAACCAAGGAAAATGATGATATTGATGGCTGGCGTGTACTTGTTGAATGCCCTGCAGGGGTTACAGATTCAACGTTTCAGCAACCAGATGTAGGACAAAATTCTCAGAGAGATTGTTTTTTGTACCAGGAAAAGGAAGCAGACCATGTTTCAGCTATCACTTAATTGTAATTTAACAGACGTAATTCTGAGCAACACAGTCAAGATTTTAGCCAATTCTTGCCTATCCGCCATTCACGCATTTCTAAGCTACTCTAACACCACATTCACGACTTGGCTCAGAGAGCCCTTTGATTCATATTTTGCCATGACAAACCCATTAACCTCCCCATGAAAATCCCATCAAAAATATTTGAAAATCCAGTGATATTACCATGAAAAAACTACTGGATTTTCAAGGGTTAATTCACTCTAACAATCAAAAGAAGATGATGACCACTGTCATTGCATACATTTCATTGCGTCCGCTGGCTTTCAAATAAGAACCTCACAAAGCAAGACAAAAATTTGTTGTGATGCATACATACATACATCACATTATTTACCCTCGGATTTTAGAGTAGCTTGTGCAGCTAATATCTCCGAGCATTTAATCATCAGATGAGAGATAGACCATCACACCGGGAACTACGTCCCCTACTCTTTTCGAACAGTGTGTGGGTTCTTTTACGTCCCACAGAATCAATTATGAAGAGTTGTGAGACGGGGCCTACAGTTTATCGTCCTTATCCGAGAAGACTAGAAAGTCTAACCATTTGCAGATGTTATTACAAAGGCAGCACTATCTCCTCAATTATTTAAAGACCCTGAGTGTTGGTCCGACCGGGTTTGAACCACCGACCTCCCGCACACTAGTCCGGTGCTCTACCACTGAGCTAACCGGTCGGCGGTAAAGACTAGAAAGTCTAACCATTTGCAGATGTTATTACAAAGGCAGCACTATCTCCTCAATTATTTAAAGACCCTGAGTGTTGGTCCGACGGGGACTCTCTTAATAATGATGACCTTCTAAAGCTTAACTTTAAACCTCATAATTTCATGTTGTGTTGAAAACTGTTTTGTTAAGAGTCATGCGATTTGGTGTGGAAAAACACTAAAATACACATAACAAATCTACGATTTTTCTCAAGAAATAACTTTAAGTGTACTGAGGACAGTAGCCTGTAAAACTTGTAGCGGAGCTCCGGCGGCCCGAAGGGCCGCCAAGCGGAGCACCATACCTATAGAAACCCGTCAACTGCTTTTCTCATGGTAAAAATGGCTAGCGGTATTGCTCGTGGGCGCGTACGCACGAAGACGTTGCCCAATAATTAATAATATCGTAATAATAACAACAATAATAATAATTAATAATAATAATAATAATCAATACTTGAGCCCAACATGGCGGCCATACTCCACCTGACCAGAGCCTGACCAGCTAGTTTACAGCGCAAGAACAGCGCACATCTCTGATAGGTGGACATCCATGTTATGGTCAATTGACACCTGTCAAAACAAGGCATGCGCTGACCAGTATCACGTGAGCATATCGCAGGCTCAAGTTTAGAGCTCATCGAGGTCAGCTATTTTTTTTTAAGTTGACCGCTGACCAGGTACTGGCTTTCGATTGGATCGCAAGCTCAATCCTGATTAACTTAACCAAAACGAGACACCAAAACCAAAACGCCCGGCTCGAAATTTCACATTCAGTTCATTCGGTTGGTTTCCTCGTTATGAGCAAAACAATTTCATCTTCTTCGATCGAAGTTTGTCTTTTAATTCGCGTAAAAAGCATACCAATTAAGAACTTGTTAAAAGATCCGCCGGAAGGTGAATTTGCAAGTGCTAAAAAGTCGGGAGGCGTGAAAGATTTTTCTCAGGAAAAGCTTCAAACTTGAATCGATTGTGTGGTTGAAAACAAAATGATTTAACGCTTCGAGGGCTTTGCTGTCACTTTACCGCGGCATCTTGCAGCTCACCAAGAAAGCAGATCACCGGCATTAATGGGAGGAACGAGTAGCTCAAACTCTGTGGAAGAAATTCTTTCTTTGGGCAAACCGTTTGCTTTTTGCGGATGCGTGTTTTTACTAAAGTGGAGGCTTGCGTATTTTCAAGTGGTAGAAACCTCTACAACACAGGACACTAAGGTAAATTAAATAAATTGAAGCTTAACATTTGGTTTAATCGTTGTTACTTTTGTTCAAGAATGAAACTTGTATTTTTCTCTCGGCTGGATAGGGAATATTTGCTAGCAAATAGGATTTTTATGCTTTTCCTCGATGCTCTGTGAATTAATTACCATAGGTGTTGTGTGACAACATCCGGGTATTAGTGCAGGGTTTGAGTGTGACTTCATCAATAATAGCCCCCCTAGGGATACCGAACATTTGGGACTGAAGTGTCAATTGTCCATTGTCATTCACATGTTTCTTCACTGGGGAAAGGAGTGAATTTTTCTCCCTTCCCTCCCTCCCTAGCGTTGTGCTTGCCCTCACCTTTACTGGGCCAGTTAAAACTTTATTGTAAAGTATCAGATAACTTGAAGAAAAGATAATTATTTTATTAAAGCGGCCATGGACTTTGTTCATAGCCATTTAACTCCATGTCGTGTTTGCAAATTCTTTATTTGGGCCCAGTAAACTAGCTTCGGGTAATGCAGCACTGCCTTAACTATATCAGTGGGCAGAGAGGGAAAGCATAAATAAATAACAATCATCTCCTACTCGTTTTGTACGCAAAGAAGTAGTTGAATTGTTTGCTTGTTTTGTTACGTTGCTTTGCGAACGGATGTTTTTAATCTGCTTGGCTGACTGTTTTTCGACCACGGTGCCTCGACAGCGTTAAGAAACTTTTGCCCTTGTCTTATTAACAGGTAATCGCAATGAGTCCTCGTAAAATTAAGGATTAAAGCCCCGGCTAAACGATCGCACATTTTCATCCAAAATCGTCAGTTGTCAAACATAACGTTGGGTGGCTAAACGCACGAACAAAATGTTTGACGAAACACTAGACAGATTGAGTCCACAGAACGATTTTTTGCGTATTATCGCTGAAATGTTCGACGTTATGTGGTTCATTTGATTGCTTTGTACCGTTCGTGCACGATTTGTTTGTTGGAGTCGTTAAACGATCAAACATTTCTTCGTAATGCGAAATGTTGGATGAAAAGGTTTGATCTAGATCAAACATTGAAAGCCATTTACTGCACTATTGAGAGAGATGGCTAAACCTTCAAACATGCTTCTCCAACGATGTTGAATGAAAATATTTGATCGTTCTTTGATTGCTAAACTTGTTTTCGAACAAACACACGCTTCGACTGTATTGTTTTCTTGTAATGTTTTGAGGTTTTTGAACCGCAATCAATTCCTGTTGACTGCTTTAAATGTAAAATATTGGCGAAAGGAAAGCCATGCGGTGTTGCTCAATACCAGTAAAAATAATAATAATCGTGGAGCTCCGCTTTTAGGCTTGGCTAAATCTATATATTAACAATTTCATACCACACTAGTTAAACTTGTTTCTCACAGCTGGTGATTTATGGTAACTATTCACATCTGGTGAGACAGAGAGTGTTTACGTCCTCATGTAACATACTTCATTACTCGCATCCGCTTATATCCACAGGCCGACAATCCAAACCGTGTGAGGTCGTGCACATTACCTTGCGTCACTATAATATTTGACCTGTTAACTGTATGTATCTCTGCATGTACAGTGTAACATCTGGTATGGGTTTGAGTCTGAAAACAGTCAGGAAAAAAGCCTCATAAATATCTGAATTTTACATATTTTGATCCTAAATCGTGACGTGCTAAAAGCCAGATAAATATCTGGTTTGTGTGGTCCTGTGATATTTGATGAGGTTTTGAGTCTGTTAATGTCTCCCTTGTTTCGTCCGATGCCACACAACTTTCTCTTGTTTTTTCAGGATAGAGAACAGACATCCAAAGAAATGTCTAGTGGGTGGTCTATCTCTGAAACTATATAACAGTCTTAACATGAAACTTAGCAAAAAGCTAAAACTTGTTATCAAAGCTCGTTTAGACGGGCAACTATCACAGAAATGATCACGTGACTCTTTAACGTGTCCAATTTCCTTCACTTTCTTTAGGGAAGGTGTACATCACCTTTTAGCAGATGTGTCTTAGAACTAACGTGTGGATCATGTTGAGTAACAGAACTTGTGCATGAAACGAACTGGAAGGCATGTCCACATCATATATGCTATAATGAATTGTCACGTTTTGACAGTCTCACACGTCGATAATTTGTACATCCGTGGCATGAAGAACACCATTCGCGTTGGATTTAGAGACTGCCCCCATCAGAGTAGACTTTAGGGAAACTTTGCGTTATGTTACAAACAAGGAAGATTTGACAAGAAACTTTGAACAACGGCAAGAGACATCTACTTTAAAACCAAAGAAGTTTATGTGCTTAACTTTAGTATCCGACTTTCTACAAGAATGTAAAACTATAGTATCACTTTGCTAGGTCGAAAGGAGAAAAGACGTTCGAAAGATCTGCCGTATTAAAGGCAGCTTGTAATTCAGACAATTAATCTACAGTTCAATAGAATTTTTATCACTTCCATGCTTTGCGCTATAAGCAGGTATCCTGCGCTACCTTAACCGTACTTGAAATGTGAAACCGAAATAACAGGATCAGCGTATGAAAACTAAGCCGGTACACAAATGGACGAATACAACGGCACTTCTGGTTTTCTGGAACGTTAGGACAACCTCGTGATCGAAAGTATTCCCAGCAAAATTCCGGTTCCACACGATTCATCTAAAGGTGGATAACAAATAAAATACAGGGCCGCTTATTGCTAAGTAATGAACAACAATCCGACACATGTAGATAGGGTGGACCAAAGCCGCCCACTATTTTAAATCTGTTCTCCAAAATCTCCGATATTTTCGGTCGAAGTATAAAAAGAGACATTTTTACCCAGAATTTTATGACTTTCATCAATAACATTTCGTGTTGTTTGCGCAAAACGCTCCAGCGAGAGCTGTCTTGATTAACATTTGTGGGTGACAACAGCAAGATTAGAGTTCAAATGACGAATTTCCAACTATTTGCCAGCTTTGTCAAGTTTAGAATACCATAAAATTTTCAACGGCTAAATGGCAGTTATATGAAAAGCAGGCACCCGTGGAGCACATTTAAGCAAGAAACTTAAGTCCTTTTATCACTTTTTTTCCGTTTTGATCCGATATTTTTTAATTCAGAGAAAATTTATGTGCTAGTTATTGAAGAGGAGGCAACTTTTTATTAAGTGTTCTTGCGCTCTGAAAATCCAAGCTGGCTGTTCATCCAAATACAAACGGATATAGTTCAACTGTACTGATGAAAGTTTAAAGTGACATTTTATCAAGTTAAAATCGCATTTCAATGAAAATTTAACCCCACGGTATGCAAATTTAGAACGGTGTTGTTCTGACTGTTTAAAATGACTGAAAATGTCCGCTCAGATATCTTGAATTTCGGTTTAATTCCTTAGCGATACAATATTCAGCCCTGAATATTTTCATATCACTATTTCTAAAACATTGTTAAGAGGAATGAGGATTCTTAACTCCATTCATGACAAGAATTCTATTTTGGTCCGAGCTTGTTTCGCTCTGTAACAGCAGCTGGTTGCTTCGTCTTTCTCCGCAACGTGAAAACTTTGGTTGAAATTTTGTTAAGCGTGATGTCTTACCGATACACAATTCAGTCCTGAACATTTTTTTTATCTCTGTTCCTAAATTTTTGTAAAGAAGAGTGACAAGTGAATAAAAGCATGCTCCGGCGAACATCCACAAGTTTAAATTTTGTGATCTTGTCATTAATTGTTCTGCAACTGCATCAAACTCTTTTTTGTTCTCGCAACAATATTTCGAATTCGTTTGCATGGAGTGGTGACGAAGCTGATTCCCAGTGTAAGAAAACGGTTTTCCCCCAAATACTGAAAGTACTCAGAAGTACTGAAATGTTCCAGTAGCTATGTGTTTGCTTAAAAAAAGTAAACAACTTCAAGTTATCTATGTATACGGGGAATCTTACGTGTGACCACAAATAGCTGTGTAACTATCTTTGTGTCACTCCAAACTGTGAAAACTTAGAGTGAAAAAAACGAAACGGAGCGATAATTGAACAATGAAGGTTGGTTATGCTTGCGCGCGGTTGTATTTCAGGAAATGTTGTAAAAAAAAAGGCTCTACCGTAATGGCACGTATTACAGAAAAACTTACAATTTGTTTGCTAGAATATTTTTTAAGGGGCCATGGAACGTAGTTAAGATAAAAACTCTATTGTGACTGTAAAGTCCAATTCAACATAACAGAGTTTTTTTTACTTCTAATATTTCAACACGGATGCGACTGGAAAAAATACCGAAATTTTAGGAAACTTTACGTCATCTTGTAAGAAAAGAGATCTGACAAGCGTCTTTGAACGTAAGGCTATATCATCCAACGCGCATGCGCGAGTTGGTCAGAAAACTTTTGAAAACGTTAGCCTCACTTTCTCAAATGCTGTCGAAGGTTTTAAGTAGGCGATTTCATCTGTTTGAATCGAGTTAATATTGAGAAAAATTGACGAAGTTTTTGCTCACAATCAGTCTTAAGGAAATACAGACGGATTTTGTAGCAATATCGTTTTGACATTTGGCTTTGGAAGAATTATTTTCGTGGAATTGTGAAGTCTACTAGCGGCGGTCGTCGTGCTGGCAGCGGACAAAAGAGAATTTACGACAGCAACGCCATCAGACGCAAAGTTTGGGAACGTGGAAATCAGAGGATTTGTCTGGATTGTTTAATTTATTCTTCCTGGGTATCGGCGAAATTAAAGTGCGGTTATTCCACCGATTCCAAGTTCGCGGGACATTTTCTACGATGCTTTGCATTTGATAAGACATTCAAGCTTAGCGGTTTGTTTTGACATAACTTTAATTTCTTCGTGCCACAAGTAAATAAATTGGTGCAATGCACTTTGCAGTTTTACAAAGGAAACCATTGATTTTTGAGGTAGTTTTTCGAGAACAAGTATTCTTGCAGATGCAAGGATCGGTCTAAAAGCCAAAGGGAAACAAAGTAAGTCACTGTCATCAAAAGTGTTTGCCGCAATCGATCCGAAGAGAAAATGACAGCAGTATTCACATCAGACAACATACAACGCGAATAAACAGGCTAAACTCATCACAATAGATTCGCTTTCGACGGCAGCAACGACAATTTCCATGATTTCGAAGAAACAGGCACGTAAATTCTTCTCTCCGCGTTGTATGAAAGTGTTGTCGGCACGTAGGAAATTTAGGGAGCTTTAGCAACGACGACGGCGACGCCAGTGACTTAAAAATATAACTTCTCGCTTTTGTAACGCTTTCGCTATTATTCCAATTTGTCTAGCTTGGAAAATACTGGCGAACTAATCAGGGACTAAACTGTTATGACCGCCGTTAAAGTAAGGAAAAACAAAGAAAACTTTACAGTCACACGCTCACGTTCTCGAGAAAACCTAAAATTTGGTCATTTCACGTTGTTGTTTTGCAGAGGACGGGAAAGAAATGTACCGAAATGTAAAACACACGTGCAGAGCCATTGTTTTTGCTCATTAAACCCATTGTTTTGTGGCGTTCTCGTTGCCGTTGCCGTTGCCGTCGTCGTTGCTAAAGCTCTCTATATAAAATTTAACAGCTGGCGTCCGGGCAAGCGAGACTGTTGTGATGAGCTGTATGCAAATTAGTGCCAGCCGGTCCCTACTGCGCATGTGCCCCAGCTGACATAGTCCCTTTAAGGTAACAAACGTTTGTTGGAAATCAAGTCACAAATGAATCGACCGATCGTATCAAACTTTTGGTTAGGATTTGGCAGAAAAATAAGTTAGGCTTTCACTCCTTTTATGTCCTTATCTATTGTTTGAAGGAAAGGGTTTCTATTGTTCGCAAGACAAAGGTTAGAAATCACCGACGCGTAGCCAGCTCACCGAGCGCGAAATTCAAATATCTTCGGAAGCGATAAGTGTTACAAACACTGCCTTTGTGGGGGAGGGTGTTGTAACGATTGTTGCAGCTTGGACACATCTAAAGGGGGTGGGTTGGGGAAGTTTGTGACAAGATGAGCGAGGTCTGGACAGTAACCAAGCGAAAAATTACGCATAATAGTTTCAATAAAACGACTCTGAATGTTGATAAAAATTTTTCGAACACTCACGAACCATTACAAAAAAAAAATCCATGGGTGTCGTGATCTACTGGAAGAGCAGTAGCATACGTGCAAAGCGATTATAAAATTTGACGCCGTCTTAAAATACACAGCCACTGGCGCAATGAATATGAAAGAAAATATGTTGTCCGCAAGCCGAAGGGAACAAAGGAAGTGTGATTTCACACTTTTTTACGTTTGAGTGACCTCACTTTCCGGACGGGGCAAAGTGAGAAAGTTTTAAAGAACATAATTATTTTTCCTTCGTCTCGCGCGCAAAGCTTAGCACTCTAACAGTGAAACAAGGCTCTATCCCTCCACTTTTCCCCTTCCCTCGTTTTCGTTAACGCCATTTATAACCTGCCATGCGATTATAAAAGTTACAAAGAGAGTGTTGTTCTCTGCCTATTATTGTACTGACCTGTTGAAGTCACACTCAGTCAACGTTTATAAATAAAGGGAGGCGGCAGCGACTGCGTTGTTTCTTTTACATTCCTTGCGTCAGTGGCTAAAGACACGCACGCAGTGTTCTTTCCTTTCTTTTCATAAAGAGCCGATTTCCAGGATCAGGTCTTTTTTTGCCTGCCCCAGTTTATTTTAAAACGGCGTCGCGCGGGCAAAGAAAAAAAAAATTAAAACAAAACAAATTTAACGCGAATGGAAAACTGATCGCTCCCGGCATTCGGAGAACGCTTGCTCGTAATAACATGACTGAAATAAATTCCGTTCACTGATAAAATATGTCGTAAGGATTTTATGCATATTTTCTTTATTTTCTGTGTGCTGGAGTTGGGCGATACACGGTAGGACTGAACGTGTAACTCAACATCTTTTCGACAGACGCTTCATGCATTTACTAACTCACTCCCTGCTAGTCTGTCTGTGTTTTCCCTAGTAGGCTCCCGTGGGGAACAAAATGTCATCACTGAAAATTTGCGAACTGGATCCGACTTAACCCGAGTCTAAGTTCGCGTTACCGAACCGGAAAAATCCCTAAGGACAGATAACAAAAGATTCATTGTCTTAAAAAATCCTAACCAAAACAATAGGCAAAGTTTGATACGACTAAGGTCAGGCAGGTTTTACAATGGACTCGGCACCAAGGATACAATCACGACTCACCTAGCACTGAATGAAGTATCACCGTTAGAAATGCAACTCGACGGTAAATGTGGCGAGAAAACTCCATCGCACGACCACACATTAAGGACAGTAATGCCCGCTTATCGGTCGGCTATTTTACCAACAACAAAGAAGGAACAGCAGTCTCTACAATCATAAGTCAGTCGAGTTTGATGCATGTTAATTTATGAAAAATTGGCCGATAGACGACGTCATTGGTCAGAAATTGTTTCGCTGAAATATTTTTTGCTTGCTTAGAGGATATTTAACGACAAATTAAAGATAACTGCTGACTATTACGAACTGTTTCATATGTAAAATTTACCAGTTATAAAATGGTGCATTATGAAAGAGCCGGTGTCCCTCGAAAGACAGATGCTCATTTGTCGATCAACAGTCACAAAAAGACATGCAATAGCTTAAAGAAAAAGATTCCAAATTTTGCTTTTCTTAACATCTTGAACAAAAAAAAATAATAAACTACCACTGCGCTGTTTTAAAACTGAAGACAGTAAAAAATCAGCAGAAATAAATGTTAATAATTCTGCTTCTGAAAGGACACTCGGGTACGAACCATTCAAACTTCGTATTCTATTTTTTCTTCATGCAAAGAAGTCACCATATTTTCTGATGTTCAAAACAAATTTTATTTAAGTTTTTGTGCGCGTGTACAACGTTACAGTACTGCTACAAAGTTTTCTCAAAGTGTATGAAGTATAAAATAGTTAGAATGTGGAATCAAGCAGGCTTAATTTAACTGTATACTCTAATTAAGAAATGAAATTCAACCTAACCGGGCAAATGTGTTACATCCGTTGTGGCCGCATCTTCAGCTGTTTGCCAGTTTCAACACGTACGCAACTGATGAAGAGAAAATTACTAAAAATGATAGGAAAACCTTATGTGATCATATAAACAAGGAAAACTGCGCACAAGGCAGGTAATTGAGTTGAAGGCTTCATGCTTTTGTACATGTTTTGGAAAGTGCGCCTTAACTTATAAAGCTTGAGCTGTTTCAAGAAATGTGACGATAAAACTAAAAACGCTTGTCTAAACGGAAAGGTGAGCTGGAGCTAAAATGAATTTAGAAAATATCCCGAATTCATAATAAAGTTGCTAACAAAAAGCGTGAACTGGATCAACAACTGTTACAACTTCTATGATCAGTACAGGCTAAAACAGAGGTGGAGAATGTCTCGGATATGATTGCATGTGTAGTTGAATTTGAATAAGAAAATATCTACTACTACAGAGCTGATATCTGAGACGTCAGGCGACGCTCCACCCACATAACGGCTGCGCAGGAGGCTTTAAATGCAAATAAATTGACTGATATTGGAAGCGTTTTGTGAGAGCAATAATTTATGAAGCATTATATATGGAGTTTAATAAACGTACCTAACAGAGGATGAAGTAAAACTGTATGAATTACAACTAAAAATAAATGTTGCGACAGTGCTCTATCATATGCTCATGTATCACAAACGCTAACGCCTGCTTTTCGTGAGGCAGTTTACCCACAATAAAGCTGTCGACTTTGTTCGGTGCTTATTGGCTTATCAGCCAGAGAGGCGAGTTCATCGGTAAAATTTGCCCTAGTTTATTCTTTATTTGCTGAGGGAGAACTTCATTTCAAATTTCAAATATAAATTTCTAAGCTATAATTATGACTAACTAGTTATATTATGAAAGGTGTTCTTCACCGTGGTTTCAAATGATAGCTGAGTTAATCTTTTGTCTCACGATTGAGTCACAAAGATGTGGATCGCGACGTTTCGACCGCTATACTGCTTGTCTTCATCAGGCGATGGTGTCGACTGGCTACGTGTGAGTATGAGAAGCACCTTGGCTGGTGGTGATTGGTGCGTTTCGATCCTCGCTTAGGCTGTTGTTGATTGGAGGATTTCGATCCTTGTCGTTCAGACCAGAAATTATTCCCTCAGCGGTCCGCTTTGGTACTGATCGGCTGTTGTGTTGTTTGATCGTGGGCATCCACGCCTCAGGAATTTCAATTCCACTGTCCCTGTTGATGTTGTTAGGGTGAAGTCTTATGTGAATAGCCTCTTTAAACCTACTGGTGTACTAATGTGGGTCTCTAACTAGTTGTTACGAAAATATACACCTATCACCGACGTTTTAGCAGGAAGACGCAGTGTAATGGGAGTTCCCCAAAGAAGATCTTGTTTAATTTGACAATCAAAAGCGAACATTAAAATACTTTGAAATACGTTGTAGTTGGGCTTAGAAGTTTTCGTGTCGTGTTAGTTAAACGGCAGAAATTCAGTTTCGAATTTACTCTTGGTTGCTAGAATTGAGCAAAAGAAAGGAAAACTATTAACGTTCTCATGTCGCGACGTGAATTGAATTGTGCAGCTCAACTTCCCGTTCCTCCTTGATCAAACGCCACAAAATGTGTGGTTAATTTTTTGTTAGAATCCTACTAAAATTCCACGTCTATTATTAAATAGTTTATCAATAAAACTATCTTGCAGTAAAAAGAACTGAATTATCAAGTATATTTAACAATCTAAGGCAACTATTATCTAAAATATAGTAATTTACAGTTTTAACAATGATGATAACAACTGAATTACTTAAAATATGTAAATGTAAAAAAGTCCTCCACTCTCTTTGTCCTACAGACCTGCATGTTCCGGAAAAGATAATACTTTTGTGTTTTCTGCCTCAAGGAGTAGTTAGGCGCGTCTAGGAGTGGGCTGGGAAGCAGGTGGTGCAGAGGGTGGCTGTGGGAGTTCATTTTCGCCATATATTTGTAGCACAGGTGTACTCTTCTATCATCTAACCTATCTAGTTTACCTAACTGTAAGGCATGAGAAAAGACTGGTAAAGCATACTCTAAAACTGGCCGAACTGTGCTAAGTTATATCCTCAAGATGTTGGGTTGGCTCACCCTGGCTCTGTGCAAAACTCTAAGGGAGTATAACTTCTTACAAGCTTTCTTAATAATGTCATCAACGTGACAGTTCCACTTCAGGTCCTTGTCCATAATAACTCCTAAGATCTTATAGGTATTGGCACGCTCGATGACATTGCCGCCAATTGTTATCGGGTTAATGAGACAATTAGAGTTGCGTAAGAAATTAATATGCATTTCTATACACTTGGTTGGGTTGAGTCTCATATTATGAGCAATGGCGAAATTGTGAATGTCTGAGGCCACAACATGAGGTAAGCTAGGGGAGCTCCTTGGAATTATTTCGAGAGCACTGGTATCATCGACGTATTTGATGCGCAGCCGCCAGTCAGACAGCAGTTTATTTGTCATCACCGTAAAGAGGATCACACCCAATTTAGTTCCTTGGGGCACTCCTCATTTGAGTGTTAACCAGTCTGACAGAGGTCTTCCGATTCTAACTGCTTGCTTCCGGTATGTCAAGAATGCCGCAATTCAAGATAAGAGTACTGGATGAACTTCAAGATCTGCAAGTTCTTGCATCAATATTGAATGATCAATCAAATCAAACCCCTTAGAAAAATCTACTCCTAGCGCATGCTGCAAACCTTGTCCTTTTTGTTACAACTGAGGCGATATCTCTAAGCGACTTTAATTTTCCACATAATCTTTTCTAAGGAAACTCGATAGCTTCCAACTTGTCCTTAAAGTTGCGCAATATATAGTAGAATGATAGCGGGGATGAAGGTTCGGTTGAAACAATCTCCAAATAATGAACCATGCAAATGATCGTTGAACCGCCTCATCATAGCGTTAATTTAACGGTCTTACATAGGAATCAAAAATGAAAGAAATAAATCCAGTAAAAAGGTTTATGGTTGCCCTTTTCGCCCAATTGTTTCCTCTATAAACACTTACAACTACAATCTGGCATCATATCTTGTACGCATACTTCAGCCCATCTCTACGAATCAGTTGACAATCAAGGACTCTTTTAGTTTTGCGGACTGGGCCAAGACGTATAACCATAACAACGAAGTGATGTGCTCGTTTGACGTTAGTTCATTATTTACGAACGTTCCACTTAATGAGACAATACAAATTTGTCTTGACAAATTGTATGCCCTCCCCAATCCGCCAACACTGCCCCGCTCAGTCTTGAAAGTTCTGCTTGAGTTTGCCACAAAGAAAAGCCATTTCATATTTGATGGCCAATACTACGACCAAATTGACGGTGTGGCTATGGGCTCTTCTTTAGGTCCTGTTTTGGCCAATATCTTCATGTGCCATTTTGAAGAGAAATGGGTTCTTAACAACAACGCTCGCCCTTCTGTTTGGTTTCGATACGTTGACGATACCTTCACCTTGTTCGACAGTAAAAGCACAGCAACTCAGTTTCTACACTACCTCAATAACTGTCACTCAAATATCAAATTCACCGTTGAATTTGAAGAGAACAACACAATCCCTTTCCTGGACATTCTCATCAAACGCCACAGTCAAACTTTCTCAACATCCATCTACCGAAAGAAGACCTTTACCGGCCTGTACACAAAATGGGACTCCTTCACACCTAGGAAATATAAAGTAAACCTCATCCGCACGCTCACTTTTCGTTGTTTCCGCATCTGTTCGTCACCTTCTCTTTTGCGGTCTTGTTTAAATGAACTGAGGAAGCTGTTGTTACAAAACGGTTACCCTGCTGGTGTTGTCAATTACAACATTAATGATGTTCTGAACAGGCAACAAAACAGACCGAAGATTCCAACCACCACAGTCCCCAAAAAGGAAATAATCTTAGTTCTACCTTATTTAGGAGTACAAAGCAAAATTATTACCAAACAGCTGAAGACCTGCATTAGTAAATTTTATGGCTGCATTGATCTTAAGGTTATTTTCCTAAGCACCCATCGCATTAAGTTTCTTTTTCCCTACAAAGATAGAATTAACCGTTCCCAAATGTCAAAAGTTGTTTATAAGGCTAGCTGTTGGGACTGCCAGGATTTCTACATTGGAAAAACAAAACGCAGATTGCATGACAGAAAAACTGAACATTTTAAAGCGATCACGAGTAGCTGTCATGCATTTGCTATCGCAGACCACGTCACGTCAACTGGTCACAACTTTAAATGGGACCATTTTGAGATATTAGCGAAAGGTCGGTCAGATACTCATTGCAAGATAAAGGAGACTCTACTAATTAGAGAATTGAAACCTACCTTAAATGAAAATGTAAGCAGCGCAAAGCTGTATCTCTATTAGTTTGCATCTTTTATATGCAAATTATTTTTAGCTTCTGTCAAGGTTATTGTTAATTAGTTACTTATCTTAAATTTAAAATTTAGTTGTTACTTTTATTCCTAACGGTCACTTCTGAAGATGTATGTCGAAACATACGAAACGTCAAGTTAAACGATATAGTTTTATTTTTGTTTTCCAACAATGTCTTCCAACTTCCAACTTCCAACTTCCAACTTCTTCCAACTTCCAACTTTGTTTTCCAACTATTGTCATGTTTATCACCGCAGTTTGTGTGTTATTTCTGGTTGAAATCATTTTCTTACTTGCTGCACTGACGGGTGAACAAAAGCATGCTCTGCCCAGTACACACAATTTAAATTTCAGTTCTTAAAATTTATTTCTCTGTTTCTCAACCACTGTACAAAGGAATGGGGATTCTGAGAACAGCATTCATCTTCACTACACTCCTAACAAAGATCCATTTTCGGCCTGAGTTCGAGGCTGTAACAGCAGCTGGTTGCTTCATGTTTCTAGGCGACGTTAGAACGTTGGTTGAAATCATTTTCCCAGGAAAACAATGTTTCCGCGACAATGTTTCCTAATTTAGCCAGGCCCTTAATGGCTAAATGCAGTTATATGAAAAGCGGGCACTCGTGCAGCACATTTAAGCAAGAAACTTTAGTCCCTTTATCACATTTTCCTTTCTGATCCGATATTTTTCAAGTCAGAGAAAATTTACGTGTTAGTTGTTGAAGAGAAGGCAATTTTTTATAAAGTGGTCTTGCTCTCTGAAAATCCTAGCTGACTGTCCATCCAAATACAAACGGATGTAGTTCATCAGTACTGGTGAAACTGTAAAGTGACATTTTATCAAATAAAAATTGCGTTTTAATTTTAACCCCACTGTATGCAAATTTAGAACAATGTTGTTCTGACTGTTAAAAATGAAAATGTTTGCTCGGATATCTTGAATTTCGGTTTGGGTGTTTCTTTTTTAAGAATAATTCCTTAGTTCATGCTAGAGTATTTAGTCCTGAATATTTTTGTATCACTGTTTCTAAAACATTTTAAAGAGAAATGAGGATTCTTAACTCCATTCCTGACAAAGATCTATTTTTTTTTGCCCGAGGTTTGGCTCTGTAACAGCAGGTGGTTGCTTCGTCTTTCTCCGCTGTTGTTGGCGGAATGAATGCGGCGCAATTCGATAATTTCCTGACACAGGCGAGGACAAATCTGGATCCAGAAGAGTCCGTTATCTTTGTGTATGACGGAGTACCGGCCCACCGGAACCCAACCGTTCCCGCCCCAAACACAGAGCTGAAAATGCTTCCTCCCTAGAGTCCTTTTCTGAACAAAGGCGGTTAGCCTTTGTTTGGAAGAAACCAATGACGAGCTGCGTAAGAATGGAAATCGACACCCGATAAACGTGCATCGTCTGTGAAAACAATCAAGGGGTCGAAGTCCTACTTTCCATAAATTGGAAAACGAACTATGATTTGCTAACCGCCGCGAACGGAAGTGGTAGTTCAGTTCAGCAGACGTTCGTGGGCAAGGAACGCGTGACGAGCCCAAAGACGTCTGCGAAGGATACTACTCGCGTCGGGAAATCCAAAGACGTCTGGATGACAGAGATGAAGCTGCAGTAGGCACCGCGCAGGGGGAGGGGCTGGGGAGGCTAAAGCCTCCCCTCCCCCTACTTTTCAACCGTACAATGCCTCAAGGGCAATCGTATGTTGAGTTGAGGTTTGTGGATACGTTACCAATTGCCAGTTATGATTAATTAAATTCTTGTTTTAAAACACCGCTTTTTCTTGCTGAATGTATACCAGTTTCACCACACCATGTTAGTTTTAAATGCATTTCTAGCCATTTCAGAGAACTTTCATTTAAACATTTTCCAGGGGAGCATGCTCCCGGACCCCTTAGTTGACTCACGCTAACGCGTTTGAAGTGAGCCCTCCACTTGCAAACTTGCTGCGCGGGCCCTGTGCAGAGTCCGAGGAATTCCACTAGGGGAGTTTCGAACACAACAACTGCTGAAAGTTAAAGTTCCTAGACAGAGTAGAAGACGAATTACCTTGAGCAATCCTGCTTGAAAGAACTGATTGCGAGACTACTCTTGATGGTGACACCAACAAGGAAGATACTGAAAGGTAATAAAGATAATAGAAAGATTAAAAGTCGTTTTACGTGTTTTTCTCTTGTATTCCAAGGAAAAATATAAGAAGGGAAAACGCGTAGTCTAGATAATAAACTATTCTACCGATATGGAATGGGTGTAAAGCCTTAATCGAGTAAAAGAACAAACGCGTCAAGAAATTGTTTTCACTTAATTTCGATAAATCTACGTTTTTAACTAGTTTATTTCGCTCTTTTGTTATAAATTTCAATTGCTGACTTTATACTTTATATGTAGGAATGGCGCTAATTCTGGAATGGATTGCTTACAATTATTCACAAAGGAAGTACCGTAACGGAGTAGGCTTATATGAATGCAGCGGGCTAATGGTCCGTTTTTCGGCCTACGTACAGATTAGAAGTTAGCTTTGTTTTTGCCAAGTTTGCATTAAATGTCATTTTCACAAAGAGTTCAGAATTATTTATACAGCTCTGTTGCTTTTTTTTGTTTGTGTTTGGTGTATCGCCACAAATTCATACTCGCCATCGTGTACTAAAAATAAAAATGTTACAAACATTTCTTGAAAAAAATTTCTCATCAGTGGACGGTGCATATAGTTTGTACATGTAGTCACTATCTTATGTTTTCCGTCACGCTCCAAATTCACGCATGGTTTACAAATCGGAAATACCCTGAGCGGGATCAGGTAACTATTTAATGGTGAGATTTGTTGTCAGTGTTCATGTTTAAACGCGAACCGAGAAAAATTTAGGATATTATAATATTACGCTTGTCTTTTTTGTTTTGTGTGGGTAAGCGAGAATCTTGAATAATCAGTCACAAAAGTTGGATGGATTTCGGATAATGTTAATTCGCATTCAGTTTATACGTTCCGGTCCGGTCATTTTCTGCAACAAGCGATAAGTTATTTTCATCGGCGATTTTTGCAGACTAATGATAGAAATGTGATAGTTGTCATGTATGCAAATTTTTACTTGTGGGCGGTCGATCAAATTGAAATCCAGTTACCAAAACGCTATGCAAATGTGTTTTGCGGGGAGAAAACTATGAACCTTTGTCTTTCCAGTGCAAAGCTCACTTATACTCGATACGAACTACTTGCAAGTGACAAAATGGCAAAAAACGGCAGCTAAAATTCATCCAAGTTCCAGTTTTTCCAGTTTTCGAAGTTGTATTCTGCTTAAACGACTACTTCAACACCCTAACGAATTCTTGCAGCACTGTGCAATAATAATAACCCAGTTTATACTCTTGGCGAGTCTTATTGATTTAACATTTTGCTGTGGAGTAATTATGAACTCACTAGTCAAAACGAGGAAAGGCTGACTTCAACAAAGGGGTTCCATGACGTTTTGTGTCACTCTTCTCAGTAAAACAAACAAAGTTGGCTTTCGATCGCCGTATTAAAGACTTTTGTTAGCAAATGCAAACTCTCGTCCTATGAGGCCAGAAAACAAAATGAACTTGTGATGGCTATGCGTTGTCAAGGTAACCGATAGCTGAAATTTTGTTGGTGGGTTTGTCGACGGACGGAGATTTCCTTTCAAGAACTGAAGGGTTCAAAGATGAGAACAGAAGTAACTTACCAGTCGTAATGAAAATTTACAAGCTGACCGAAAGCCCAGAAAATTATCAGAAATATCACCATTATAATATTAAACCCCTTTCATTTTCCAAGATTGCAGACCGAGTGATAACCGATGCTACTCACTCCACAGCACATAAAGCAAAATGTTTCTAGTGACGAGGAAAGTAATTCATAAAGTGGAACACTTCCAGTCCTTCTCAGCTGTACTGAGCACTGGCATGGATCAATTAAAATGAAAGTCAAAATGTTGGTGGGTGGTCTATCTCTGAAACTATATAACAGTCTTAACATGCATGAAACTTAGCCAAAAGCTAAAACTTCTTATCAAAGCTGGTTTAGACGGGCAACTATCACAGAAATGATCACGTGACTCTTTAACGTCTCCAATTTCCTTCACTTTCTTAGGGAAGGTGTACATCACCTTTCAGCAGATGTGTCTAAGAACTAACGTGTGGAACATGTTGAGTAACAGAAGTTGTGCATGAAACGAACTGGAAGGCGTGTCCAGATCTCGTGGCTATAATGAATTGTCACGTTTTCACTGTCTCACACGTCCATAATAGGTACATCCGTGGCATGAAGAACACCATTCCAGTGGATTTGGAGACTGCCCCCATCAGAGTAGCAGTTATGTTATAAACAAAGGAGATTTGACAAGCGCCTTTGAACAAAGGCAAGAAAAATCTACTTAAAAACCAAAGATTATGACCTTAAGTTTAGTATCCGACTTTCTACAAGAATGTAAAACTTTAATATCGATTTGCGTTAAATCAAAGGTCGAAAAAAGGAAAGCCGTTCGAAAGATCTGCGGTATTAAAGGCAACTTGTAATTCGGTCAATGTACGGTTCAACAGAATTCTGATCACTTCAATGCTTTCATAAGCAAGACTCCTGCGCTTGAAATGTGAAACCCGAATAACACAAACAGCGTATGTTGTGGAAACTAAGTTGGTACACAAATGGACGAATATAACCGGGCACTTCTAGTTTTCCGCAACGTTAGGACAACCTAGTGATTGAAAAGTATACTAATTATAGAACTATTCCCAGCAAAATCCAGTTCCACACAGAGCCGCTAACTGCTATTAATACAGTGACAACAATCCGACACATGTAGATCTGGTGGACCAAAACCGCCCAGTATTCTACATTTGTTATCCAAAATCTCCGATATTTTCGGTCGAAGTATAAAAAAGGAGACATTTGTACCCGGAATCGTACGACTTTCATCAATGATATTTCGCCATGCCGAGAACGCTTCAGCAAGAGTTGTCTTGGCTAACCTTTTTGGGTGTCAATTAGAGTTGAAATGACGGATTTCTTGTCAGCCTTGTTAAGTTTAGGATAACATAAAATGTTTAACGGCTAAATGGCAGTTATATGAAAAGCGGACACCCGTGGAGAACATTTAAGCAAGAAACTGTAGTCCCTTCGTTTGTCAATTGTTCCTTTTTGGTCATATATTAAGTTATTGAAGAGGAGGCAATTTTTTTATAAAGTGTGAGTCTTACTCTCTGAATCCTAGCTGACTGTCCATCCAAATACAAACGGATACAGTTCATCAGTACTGGTGAAAGTTTAAGGTGACATTTTATCAAATTGCGTTTTAATTTTAACCCCACGGTATGCAAATTTAGAATGGTGTTGTTCTGACTGTTAAAAATGAAAATTTCCGCTCGGATATCTTGAATTTCGGTTTGGGCGTTTCTTTTTTATGAATGATTCCTTACGGCGCGCATGATACAGTATTCAGTCCTAAATATTTTTATATCACTATTCCTAAAACATTGTAAAGAGGAATGAGGATTCTTAACTCCATTCCTGACAAAGATCCATTTTTTGGCCCGAGGTTTGACTCTGTAACAGCAGCTGGTTGCATCGTCTTTCTCCGCAATGTGAAAACTTTGGTTAAAATCATTTTGTTAAGCGTGATGTCTTACCGATACACTACTCAGTCCTAAACATTTAATATCTCCGTTTCTAAATTATTGTAAAGAAGAGTGACAAGTGAATAAAAGAAAGCTCCGTCGAACAAACACAATTTAAATGTTGTGGTCTTGTCCTTAATTGTTATGCAGCTGCATCAAACTCTTTTTTGTTTCTTAATTCTCGAAACAATATTTTGAATTCGTTTGCATGGAGTGTAGACGAAGCTGATTCCCAGTGTAAGAAAATGATTTTCAAGTACTAAAAGTACTCAGAAGTACTGAAATGTTCCAGTAGCTATGTGCTTATAACAAGTAAATGACTTCAAGTTATCTATGTATACGGGGAATGTTAAGTGTGACCACAAAAAGTTGTGCAGCTATCGTTTCCTCACCCAAAACTGTGAAAACTTGGAGTGTAAACACGAAACGGAGCGATAATTGAACTATGAAAGGTCGGTTATGCTTGCGCGAAAATGTGGTAAAAAAAAAAGCCCTACCGTAATGCGCGCATTGCAGAAAAACGTACAATTTGTTTGCATAGAATATTTTTGAAGAGGCCATGGAAAGTAGTTATTATAAAAATTCTATTGCGACTAAAAAGTCCAATTCAACATTACAGAGCATATTATTTTTGTTCTAATATTTCAAAACGGATGCGACTGAAAAAAAAAATACCGAAATGTTAGGAAACTTAAAGTCTTCTTGTAAGCAAGGACGTTTGACAAGCGTCTTGAACAAAGGCAAGAGAAATTTATTTTAAAACCAATGATCTCTGGGCTTAAGTATTCCACTTTCGGCAAGAACGTAAAACTATAGCATCAGAGTAAACTACAGCATAAAATAAAACTGTGGAATACACTGGAAAGTTTAGGAAAGCTGCTAACCAAGGACTGCAAGCTAAAATTGCTAACAAAAACACTAAAGTTGACTCACCGGCTGTTACAACTTCCGTGTTCAAGGGAAGTGAAAACAAAAATGTGTAATGTGGTGGTAATGCTTGCGTTTGCGTGTAAATTTAAGGTAGCAAACGTCTGTTGGAAATCGAGTCACAAATGAATCGACCGATACTAAAGTAAGCCATGCTTTGAAAAAGGCTTTACAATGGACACGCCAAGGATACACTCAAGACTCACCTAACACTGAATGAAATATCACTGTTAGAAATCCAACTCGACGGTAAATGTGGCGAGAAAACTCCATCGCTTGACCACACATTTGAGACAGTAATGGCAGCTTATCGGTCGGCGATTTTGCCAGCATCAAAGAAGGAACGGCAGTCTTCACAATAATAAGTCAGTCGAGTTTGATCAATGTTAATTTATGAAAAATGGGACGATAGATGGCGTCATTGGTCAGAAATTGTTTCGCTGAAATATTGTTTCCTTGCTTAGAGAATATTTAACGACAAATTAAAAATAACTGCTAACTATTACGAACTGTTTCATATGTAAAATTTACCAGTTATAAAATGGTGAATTATGAAAGAGCCGGTTTCACTAGAAAGGCAGATGCTCATTTGTCGATCAACAGTCACAACAAGACACCCAATAACTTAAAGTGGAGAAAAGAACTCCAAATTTTCCTTTTTTTAACATCTTGAACAAATAAAATAATTAACTACCACTGTGCTGTTTTAAAACTGAGCGAGAGTAAAAACAAAGCAGAAATGTTAATAATTACTGCTTCTGAAAGGACACTCGGGTACGAACGATTCAAACTTCTTGTTCTTAAACTCAGCACAATGTCTGACGTTCAAAGCAAATTTCATTTCAGTTATTGTTGCGCATGTACAACGTTGACAGCACTGCTTCAAAGTGTTCTCAAAGTGTATGAAGTATAAAAAATAGTTTGAATGTGGAATCAAGCAGGCTTAATTTAACTGTATACTCTAATTCAGAAATAAAATTCAATATAACCGGGCAAATTTTGTACATCCGTTGTAGCCGCTTCTTCAGCTGTTTGCCAGTTTCAGCACGTACGCAACTGATGAAGAGAAAATTACTAAAATGACCGGAAAACCTTATGTGATCATACAAACAAGGAAAACTGCGCACAAGGCAAGTAATTGAGTTGAAGGCCTCATGCTTTTGTACCTGTTTTGGAAAGTGCGCCTTAACTTCTAAAGCTTGAGAAGTTTCAAGAAATGCGATGATAAAACTAAAAACGCTTCCCTAGACGGAAAGGTGATCTGGAGCAAAAATGAATTTAGAAAATAGCCGGAATTCATAATAAACATGCTAACAAAATTGAGGGTGAACTGGATCAACAGCTGTTACAACTTCTATGATCAAGACAGGCCAAAACAGCGGTGGAGAATGTCTCGGATATGCTTGCATTTGTATTTGAATCTGAATAAGAAAATATCTACTACTACACAGCTGATATCTGAGACGCCAGGCGACGTTCCACCCACATAACGGGCTGCGCAGGAGGGTTTAAGTGCATCGCCTGATGTTTCAAGCGTTTTGTGAAAGCAAAAATTTATAAAGCTTTATACATGGAGTTTCATAAACTTACCTAACAGAGGATGAAGTAAAACTGTATGACTTACAACTCAAAAATAAATGTTGCGATAGTGCTCTTTATTTCATAGGTACTGAGATTTATCCACGAAAATCATAGTGAATAAAATTCGTACTGATTCTACTCGTAGCCAACCAGGAGCACGAACGACAAAATTTCACCGTGAAAGAAAAATCGTTCGTCCAATCAGCAACGCGAACGACAAAATTTCACTAATGATGAATGAACGTACTGAAGGATACGTCATCCGAGAGCCGTTGCACAAAAACTCGCGCGCTTTGAAAAATGGCCGAGGAACTTTTGCTTCTGTTTGCTCAGTTGAATAATTTATTTTAGAACACGAAAACAAAAATACCGCTCAAAAAATTGAACAAGATGTAAGATTGCTTGAAAGATTTTTGAAAACGAAGGAGGAAGACCGGAAAATTGAAGATATTCCAGCGGTTGAGCTGAATGAACGCATTAACCAATTTATCATCTCTGTCGGCACAAAAGATGGCAAAGAGTTCGAGCCGACTTCGCTTCGAAGTTAAATGGCCAGCTTCGAATGCTTCTGAAAAAACCTGTCCGTTGTCCTCCGACTCCCAGAATACCAGTAAGCAGTCCATGACACCGTTCAGTGGAGCTGTTATTCAAGGTGATAATTTTTCCATTCACATCTACACTGTAAATCAGTCTCCGATGCTTACCACAAATCTGTCAAGTCCCGAAGCGACGAAATGAAAACGTCTGAGGCCTTTAGAACTGGAAAGTGACTCTGTAGTTTATTTGCATGGTTTCCTTTATTGATAGACATTGGACTTAACTAATTTATGATGAACACAGTAAGTGTTATAAATTTTATAAGCTTTCATTAACTTAGTTGTTGTTGAGCGATTTTAAACTGCTTTTTACGCTTTTCCTCGCCCCATTCGTGCAATTTGTGTATCCAATACTACACGAAAAAATCTCAGTACCTATAAAATAAACACATTACAGCATGGGAAATGCTTTGAACGATTTTTATTCACTCGTTGATACGTATCAGAAAACTCACTCGTTCGCTGCGCTCACTCGTTCGTTTTCTGGTACTACTCAACTCGTGAATAAAAATCGTACGCGCGCATTTCCCATGAAGTAATCTCTATATCACATACCCACGTATCACGAACCCTAACGCGCGCTTATCGTGAGGCGGTTTCCCACAATAAAGAGAAAAAAGGCTGCCGACTTTGCTGCGTGCTTATTGGCTAATCACCAGGCAGAGAGGCGATTTTATCGGTAAATTTGCGCTATTTTATTCTTTGTTTGCTGAGGGAGAACTTAATTTCAAATTAAAAATATAAATTTCCAAGCTATAATTATTACTAACTAGTTGCCACGAAAATATACACCAATCACCGACGTCTTAACAGGAAGACGCAGTGTAAAGGGAATTCCCCAAAGAAGATCTTGTTTAATTTGGCAATCAAAAGCGAACATTAAAATACTTTGAAATACGTTGTAACTGGGCTTAGAAGTTTTCGTGTCGTGTTGGTTGAACTGCAGAAGTTCAGTTTCGAATTTACTCTTGGCTGCTACTAGAATTGAGCAAAAGAAAGAACAAATCTTAACGTTCTCATGTCGCGGCCTGGACATCCTTGTTCAAACGCGACACAATATTTGGTTAATTCTTTTCTTAGAATCCGACTAAAATTCCACGTCTGTTATGACCGCATGCTGCAAACCTTGTCCTTTTTTATTACAACTGAGGCGATATCTCTAAGCGACTTTCCTTTGCCACATAATGTTTTCTAAGTAAAGTCGGTAGTTTCCAACTTGTCCTTAAAGTTGCACAATATATATTAGAATGATAGCGGGGGTGAGGGTTCGGTTGAAACAATATCAAAATAATGAACCATGCAAATGACCGTTGAACCGCCTCATCATAGGGTTAATTTAATGGTCTTACATAGGAATCAAAAATGACAGAAATAAATAAAGTAAAAAGGTGTGACCTCACATATGTGGTTTCCTTTCGGTGTGCGTATCAGGGGGATTCCGATCCATTCCGTTATCCCTTTATCATTTTCTTTTTTTCTGGTCGGATAATTTCTGATTCAGAGAAAATTTATGGGGTGGTTTTTACAATAAAACGGAGGCATCTTTCGTGAGGTGTTGTCAGTTTCCTGGAAATCGTAGCTGACTGTTTATCCTAAAACAAACGAATATAGTTCACCAGAAGCGGTAAAAGTTTAAGGCGACATTTTATCAAGTAAAGATCGCTTTTTAATGAAAGTCTAACCTAACTATGCACATTTAGGACGGAGTTGTTCTGACTTTAAAGTTTAAAATGAAAATGTCCGATTGGATGGCTTGAATTCCGGTTTGGGTATTTTGTTAAGGATTATATCTTACCGATACACTCCTCAGACCTGAACATTTTTTTCTCTCTATTTCTAAAGCATTGTAAAGAGGAATGAGGATTCGTGACTCCATTCCTGACAAAAATCCATATTTGGCTGAGTTTGGGACTGTAACAGCAGCTGGTTGAAATCATTTTCTTACTTGCTACACTGACGGGTGAACAAAAGCATGCTTTGCCCAGCACACACAATTAAAATTTCAGTTCTTAAAATTTATCTCTCTATTTCTTAACCACTGTACAAAGGAATGGGTATTCTAAGGACAGCATTCATCTTCACTACATTCCTGACAAAGATCCATTTTCGACCTGAGTTCCGGGCTGCAACAACAGCTGGTTGCTTTATCTTTCTAGGCGACGTTAGAACGTTGGTTGAAATCATTTTGCTACTTGCTACAGTGACGAGTGACTAAAAGTATACTCCATCGACAAGGGCACCCAACGCGCCAAATCAAGCAAAAGCTGTAGAAATGTATTTTTAAGTAGCTTATGCTGTTTGAAGTCTGTTTAAAGTGATGTTTTCATAAGCTAGAAGAAGTTCATCTGCTTGGATTTCCTAGCTGAAATTTAAACTGCCCGAAAATGTTATGGAACAAAATCTCCCTTTGAGAAAATAAAAGCTGGAATGAACTTTCCACGAACTTTCTAGGGAACTATTTTCCTTCCGAAAATGCTAGCTGACGTTTTTGACTGCCAAAAACGACCTTTCCGAAAACCTTAGGGGCTACCATTTGTCAATTGTGAACCTGCTACGCCACATCTTAGTTAGGAAATCCGAGTGCACTCTTTAATCAACGCCGAAGGCCCAAGGCTAATTACCCTCCACCGAACAGACGTATCTCGAAACTTGTCGTTGGGTTCCCCTGCATCGAGCACATACTGTTTTTAAACTGATCTAGTCCTTGTTATACCCTACAGACTGCATCAAATCTTTTTGTGTTTTTGCAACAATATTTCAAATTCGTTTCCAGAGGTTGTCCAAGCAGCTACTTCACAGTGTAAAAAGAAAACGTTTCAAGATACAATGAACCGGGCGAAACGAAACTGTGCTCCCGCATAGAAAATGTTTTACATCTAAAACTTTTTATCAAAGGTCGTTTAGACGGACAACTATCAAAGAAATGATCACGCGACTCTTTAACGTCTCTAATTTCCTTCACTTTCTTTAGGGAAGGTGTACATTACCTTTTGCCAGATGGATCATCGTGTGGATCATGTTGAGTAACTGACGTTGTGCATGAAACGAACTGGAAGGCATGTCCAGATCACGTGGCTATAAGGAATTGTCACGTTTTCACTGTCTCACACGTCCATAATTATTAACATGTACATCCGTGGCATGAAGAACACCATTCCAGTTGGATTTGGAAACAGCCCCCATCAGAATAGAAGTTAAGAAAACTTTGCGTTATGTTATAAACAAGGAAGATTTGACTAGCGCCTTTGAACAAAGATCTACCGTGTTAAAGGCAACTTGTAATTCAGTTAATCTATGGTTCAACAGAATTTTGAGCGCTTCCATGCTTTCATAGGCAAGAATCCTGCGCTACCTTAACCGTGCTTGAAATGTGAAACCGGCAAAATAACACAATCAGCGTATGTTGTGAGAACTAAGCTGGTACACAAATGGACGAATACAACGGCACTTCTGGTTTTCCGGAACGTTAAGACAACCTGATTCTCTAAAAGTATACTAATTCCAGAATTATTCCCAGAAAAATGCAGTTCCACACAGGGCCGCTATTTGCTATACAATGAAGAACAATCCGACACATGTAGATCTGGTGGACAAAAGCCGCCCAGTATTCTACATTTGTACCCAGAATGTTATGACTTTCATCAATAATATTTCGTGTTGTTTGCGCAAAACGCTCCAGCGAGAGCTGTCTTAATTAACATTTGTTGGTGACAACTAATTAGAGTTGTAATGGCTAATTTGCGCCTCCTTGCCAGTTTTGTCAAATTTAGAATAGGACAACCTAGTGATTTAAAAGTATACTAATTCTAGAATTATTCCCAGCAAAATCCAGTTCCACACAGAGCCGCTAACTGCTATTAATACAATGACAACAATCCGACACATGTCGATCTGGTGGACCAAAACCGCCCAGTATTCTACATTTGTTATCCAAAATCTCCGATATTTTCGGTCGAAGTATAAAAAAGGAGACATTTGTACCCGGAATCGTACAACTTTCATCAATGATATTTCGCCATGCCGAGAACGCTTCAGCAAGAGTTGTCTTGGCTAACCTTTTTGGGTGTCAATTAGAGTTGAAATGACGGATTTCTTGTCAGCCTTGTTAAGTTTAGGATAACATAAAATGTTTAACGGCTAAATGGCAGTTATATGAAAAGCGGACACCCGTGGAGAACATTTAAGCAAGAAACTGTAGTCCCTTCGTTTGTCAATTGTTCCTTTTTGGTCATATATTAAGTTATTGAAGAGGAGGCAATTTTTTTATAAAGTGTGAGTCTTACTCTCTGAATCCTAGCTGACTGTCCATCCAAATACAAACGGATACAGTTCATCAGTACTGGTGAAAGTTTAAGGTGACATTTTATCAAATTGCGTTTTAATTTTAACCCCACGGTATGCAAATTTAGAATGGTGTTGTTCTGACTGTTAAAAATGAAAATTTCCGCTCGGATATCTTGAATTTCGGTTTGGGCGTTTCTTTTTTATGAATGATTCCTTACGGCGCGCATGATACAGTATTCAGTCCTAAATATTTTTATATCACTATTCCTAAAACATTGTAAAGAGGAATGAGGATTCTTAACTCCATTCCTGACAAAGATCCATTTTTTGGCCCGAGGTTTGACTCTGTAACAGCAGCTGGTTGCATCGTCTTTCTCCGCAATGTGAAAACTTTGGTTAAAATCATTTTGTTAAGCGTGATGTCTTACCGATACACTACTCAGTCCTAAACATTTAATATCTCCGTTTCTAAATTATTGTAAAGAAGAGTGACAAGTGAATAAAAGAAAGCTCCGTCGAACAAACACAATTTAAATGTTGTGGTCTTGTCCTTAATTGTTATGCAGCTGCATCAAACTCTTTTTTGTTTCTTAATTCTCGAAACAATATTTTGAATTCGTTTGCATGGAGTGTAGACGAAGCTGATTCCCAGTGTAAGAAAATGATTTTCAAGTACTAAAAGTACTCAGAAGTACTGAAATGTTCCAGTAGCTATGTGCTTATAACAAGTAAATGACTTCAAGTTATCTATGTATACGGGGAATGTTAAGTGTGACCACAAAAAGTTGTGCAGCTATCGTTTCCTCACCCAAAACTGTGAAAACTTGGAGTGTAAACACGAAACGGAGCGATAATTGAACTATGAAAGGTCGGTTATGCTTGCGCGAAAATGTGGTAAAAAAAAAAAGCCCTACCGTAATGCGCGCATTGCAGAAAAACGTACAATTTGTTTGCATAGAATATTTTTGAAGAGGCCATGGAAAGTAGTTATTATAAAAATTCTATTGCGACTAAAAAGTCCAATTCAACATTACAGAGCATATTATTTTTGTTCTAATATTTCAAAACGGATGCGACTGAAAAAAAAAATACCGAAATGTTAGGAAACTTAAAGTCTTCTTGTAAGCAAGGACGTTTGACAAGCGTCTTGAACAAAGGCAAGAGAAATTTATTTTAAAACCAATGATCTCTGGGCTTAAGTATTCCACTTTCGGCAAGAACGTAAAACTATAGCATCAGAGTAAACTACAGCATAAAATAAAACTGTGGAATACACTGGAAAGTTTAGGAAAGCTGCTAACCAAGGACTGCAAGCTAAAATTGCTAACAAAAACACTAAAGTTGACTCACCGGCTGTTACAACTTCCGTGTTCAAGGGAAGTGAAAACAAAAATGTGTAATGTGGTGGTAATGCTTGTGTTTGCGTGTAAATTTAAGGTAGCAAACGTCTGTTGGAAATCGAGTCACAAATGAATCGACCGATGCTAAAGTAAGCCATGCTTTGAAAAAGGCTTTACAATGGACACGCCAAGGATACACTCAAGACTCACCTAACACTGAATGAAATATCACTGTTAGAAATCCAACTCGACGGTAAATGTGGCGAGAAAACTCCATCGCTTGACCACACATTTGAGACAGTAATGGCAGCTTATCGGTCGGCGATTTTGCCAGCATCAAAGAAGGAACGGCAGTCTTCACAATAATAAGTCAGTCGAGTTTGATCAATGTTAATTTATGAAAAATGGGACGATAGATGGCGTCATTGGTCAGAAATTGTTTCGCTGAAATATTGTTTCCTTGCTTAGAGAATATTTAACGACAAATTAAAGATAACTGCTAACTATTACGAACTGTTTCATATGTAAAATTTACCAGTTATAAAATGGTGAATTATGAAAGAGCCGGTTTCACTAGAAAGGCAGATGCTCATTTGTCGATCAACAGTCACAACAAGACACTCAATAACTTATAGCGGAGAAAAGAACTCCAAATTTTCCTTTTTTTAACATCTTGAACAAATAAAATAATTAACTACCACTGTGCTGTTTTAAAACTGAGCGAGAGTAAAAACAAAGCAGAAATGTTAATAATTACTGCTTCTGAAAGGACACTCGGGTACGAACGATTCAAACTTTTTGTTCTTAAACTCAGCCCAATGTCTGACGTTCAAAGCAAATTTCATTTCAGTTATTGTTGCGCATGTACAACGTTGACAGCACTGCTTCAAAGTGTTCTCAAAGTGTATGAAGTATAAAAAATAGTTTGAATGTGGAATCAAGCAGGCTTAATTTAACTGTATACTCTAATTCAGAAATAAAATTCAATATAACCGGGCAAATTTTGTACATCCGTTGTAGCCGCTTCTTCAGCTGTTTGCCAGTTTCAGCACGTACGCAACTGATGAAGAGAAAATTACTAAAATGACCGGAAAACCTTATGTGATCATACAAACAAGGAAAACTGCGCACAAGGCAAGTAATTGAGTTGAAGGCCTCATGCTTTTGTACCTGTTTTGGAAAGTGCGCCTTAACTTCTAAAGCTTGAGAAGTTTCAAGAAATGCGATGATAAAACTAAAAACGCTTCCCTAGACGGAAAGGTGATCTGGAGCAAAAATGAATTTAGAAAATAGCCGGAATTCATAATAAACATGCTAACAAAATTGAGGGTGAACTGGATCAACAGCTGTTACAACTTCTATGATCAAGACAGGCCAAAACAGCGGTGGAGAATGTCTCGGATATGCTTGCATTTGTATTTGAATCTGAATAAGAAAATATCTACTACTACACAGCTGATATCTGAGACGCCAGGCGACGTTCCACCAACATAACGGGCTGCGCAGGAGGGTTTAAGTGCATCGCCTGATGTTTCAAGCGTTTTGTGAAAGCAAAAATTTATAAAGCTTTATACATGGAGTTTCATAAACACACCTAACAGAGGATGAAGTAAAACTGTATGACTTACAATTCAAAAATAAATGTTGCGATAGTGCTCTATCACATACCCACGTATCACGAACCCTAACGCGCGCTTATCGTGAGGCGGTTTCCCACAATAAAGAGAAAAAAGGCTGCCGACTTTGCTGCGTGCTTATTGGCTAATCACCAGGCAGAGAGGCGATTTTATCGGTAAATTTGCGCTATTTTATTCTTTGTTTGTTGAGGGAAAACTTAATTTCAAATTAAAAATATAAATTTCCAAGCTATAATTATTACTAACTAGTTGCCACGAAAATATACACCAATCACCGACGTCTTAACAGGAAGACGCAGTGTAAAGGGAATTCCCCAAAGAAGATCTTGTTTAATTTGGCAATCAAAAGCGAACATTAAAATACTTTGAAATACGTTGTAACTGGGCTTAGAAGTTTTCATGTCGTGTTGGTTGAACTGCAGAAGTTCAGTTTCGAATTTACTCTTGGTTGCTACTAGAATTGAGCAAAAGAAAGAACAAATCTTAACGTTCTCATGTCGCGGCCTGGACATCCTTGTTCAAACGCGACACAATATTTGGTTAATTCTTTTCTTAGAATCCGACTAAAATTCCACGTCTGTTATGACCGCATGCTGCAAACCTTGTCCTTTTTTATTACAACTGAGGCGATATCTCTAAGCGACTTTCCTTTGCCACATAATGTTTTCTAAGTAAAGTCGGTAGTTTCCAACTTGTCCTTAAAGTTGCACAATATATATTAGAATGATAGCGGGGGTGAGGGTTCGGTTGAAACAATATCAAAATAATGAACCATGCAAATGACCGTTGAACCGCCTCATCATAGGGTTAATTTAATGGTCTTACATAGGAATCAAAATTGACAGAAATAAATAAAGTAAAAAGGTGTGACCTCACATATGTGGTTTCCTTTCGGTGTGCGTATCAGGGGGATTCCGATCCATTCCGTTATCCCTTTATCATTTTCTTTTTTTCTGGTCGGATAATTTCTGATTCAGAGAAAATCTATGGGGTGGTTTTTACAATAAAACGGAGGCATCTTTCGTGAGGTGTTGTCAGTTTCCTGGATATCGTAGCTGACTGTTTATCCTAAAACAAACGGATATAGTTCACCAGAAGCGGTGAAAGTTTAAGGCGACATTTTATCAAGTAAAGATCGCTTTTTAATGAAGATGTAGCCTAACTATGCACATTTAGTAGAGAGTTGTTCTGACTTTAAAGTTTAAAACGAAAATGTCCGATTGGATGGCTTGAATTCCGGTTTGGGTATTTTGTTAAGGATTATGCCTTACCGATACACTCCTCAGACCTGAACATTTTTTTCTCTCTATTTCTAAAGCATTGTAAAGAGGAATGAGGATTCGTGACTCCATTCCTGACAAAAATCCATATTTGGCCGAGTTTGGGACTGTAACAGCAGCTGGTTGAAATCATTTTCTTACTTGCTACACTGACGGGTGAACAAAAGCATGCTTTGCCCAGCACACACAATTAAAATTTCAGTTCTTAAAATTTATCTCTCTATTTCTTAACCACTGTACAAAGGAATGGGTATTCTGAGGACAGCATTCATCTTCACTACATTCCTGACAAAGATCCATTTTCGACCTGAGTTCCGGGCTGCAACAACAGCTGGTTGCTTTATCTTTCTAGGCGACGTTAGAACGTTGGTTGAAATCATTTTGCTACTTGCTACAGTGACGAGTGACTAAAAGTATACTCCATCGACAAGGGCACCCAACGAGCCAAATCAAGCAAAAGCTGTAGAAATGTATTTTTAAGTAGCTTATGCTGTTTGAAGTCTGTTTAAAGTGATGTTTTCATAAGCTAGAAGAAGTTCATCTGCTTGGATTTCCTAGCTGAAATTTAAACTGCCCGAAAATGTCAGGGAACAAAATCTCCCTTTGAGAAAATGAAAGCTGGAATGAACTTTCCACGAACTTTCTAGGGAACTATTTTCCTTCCGAAAATGCTAGCTGACGTTTTTGACTGCCAAAAACGACCTTTCCGAAAACCTTAGGGGCTACCATTTGTCAATTGTGAACCTGCTACGCCACATTTTAGTTAGGAAATCCGAGTGCACTCTTTAATCAACGCCGAAGGCCCAAGGCTAATTACCCTCCACCGAACAGACGTATCTCGAAACTTGTCGTTGGGTGCCCCTGCATCGAGCACATACTGTTTTTAAACTGATCTAGTCCTTGTTATACCCTACAGACTGCATCAAATCTTTTTGTGTTTTTGCAACAATATTTCAAATTCGTTTCCAGAGGTTGTCCAAGCAGCTACTTCACAGTGTAAAAAGAAAACGTTTCAAGATACAATGAACCGGACGAAACGAAACTGTGCTCCCGCATAGAAAATGTTTTACATCTAAAACTTGTTATCAAAGGTCGTTTAGACGGACAACTATCAAAGAAATGATCACGTGACTCCTTAACGTCTCTAATTTCCTTCACTTTCTTTAGGGAAGGTGTACAATAGCTTTTATCAGATGGATGATCGTGTGGATCATGTTGAGTAACAGACGTTGTGCATGAAACGAACTGGAAGGCATGTCCAGATCACGTGGCTATAAGGAATTGTCACGTTTTCACTGTCTCACACGTCCATAATTATTAACATGTACATCCGTGGCATGCAGAACACCCATCAGAATAGAAGTTAAGAAAACTTTGCGTTATGTTATAAACAAGGAAGATTTGACTAGCGCCTTTGAACAAAGATCTACCGTGTTAAAGGCAACTTGTAATTCAGTTAATCTACGGTTTAACAGTATTTTGAGCACTTCCCTGCTTTCAAAGGCAAGAATCCTGCACTACCTTAACCGTGCTTGAAATGTGAAACTGGCAAAATAACACAATCAGCGTATGTTGTGGAAACTAAGCTGGTACAAAAATGGACGAATACAACGGCACTTCTGGTTTTCCGGAACGTCAAGACAACCTGATTGTCTAAAAGTATACTAATTCCGGAATTATTCCCAGAAAAATAGAGTTCCACACAGGGCCGCTATTTGCTATACAATGAAGAACAATCCGACACATGTAGATCTGGTGGACAAAAGCCGCCCAGTATTCTACATTTGTACCCAGAATGTTATGACTTTCATCAATAATATTTCGTGTTGTTTGCGCAAAACGCTCCAGCGAGAGCTGTCTTAATTAACATTTGTTGGTGACAACTGATTAGAGTTGAAATGGCTAATTTGCGCCTCCTTGCCAGTTTTGTCAAATTTAGAATACCATAAAATCTTTAACGGCTAAATGGTAGTTATATGAAAAGAGGACTCCCGTGGAGCACGTTTAAGCAAGAAACTTTAGTCACTTTCTCACATTTTCCTTTCTGGTCCGATATTTTTTAAGTCAGAAAAAATTTACGTGTTAGTTATTGAAGAGAAGGCAATTTTTTATAAAGTGTTCTTTATCTCTGAAAATCCCAGCTAAATGTCCATCCAAATACAAACCGATATGGTTTATCAGTACTGGTGAAAGTTAAAAGTTACAGTTTCTCAAATAAAAATTGCGTGTTAATGAAAATTTAACCCCATGGTACGCAAATTTAGAACGGTGTTGTTCTGACTGTTTAAATGAAAATGTCCGCTCGGATATCTTGAATTTCGGTTTGGGCGTTTCCTTTTTTAATAATTCCTTACTTCATAGTACAGTATTCAGTCCTAAATATTTTTGTATCACTCTTTATAAAACATTGTAATGAGGAATGAGGATTCGTAACTCCATTCCTGACAAAGATCCATTTTATTTTGCCTGAGGTTTGGCTCTGTATTAGCAGCTGGCTGCATTGTCTTTCTGCGCCAAATGAAAACTTTGGTTGAAATCATTTTGTTAAGCGTGATGTCCTACTGATACACTATTGAGTCCTGAACATTTTTTATCTCCGTTTCTAAATTATTGTAAAGAAGAGTGACAAATGAATAAAAGCATGCTTCGCCGACCACACACAAGTTTAAATTTTGTGATGTTGTCATTAATTGTTCTGCAACAGCATCAAACACTTTTTTCTTCTCGTTAACTACCACTGTGCTGTTTTAAAACTGGGCAGAAATGTTAATAATTACTGCATCTGAAAGGACACTCGGGTAGGAACGATTCGAACTTCTTCTTCTTAAACTCAGCATATTGTCTGACGTTCAAAGTAAATTTCATTTCAGTTTTTGTGCGCTTGTACAACGTTGACAGCACTGCTTCAAAGTGTTCTCAAAGTGTATGAAGTATGCAAAATAGCTTGAACGTCGAATCAAGCAGGCTTACTTTAACTGTATACTCTAATTCAGAAATAAAATTCAATATAACCGGGCAAATTTTTTACATCCGTTGTGGCTGCTTCTTCAGCTGTTTGCCAGTTTCAGCACGTACACATCTGATGAAGAGAAAATTACTAAAATGACAGGAAAACCTTATGTGATCATATAAACAAGGAAAACTGCGCACAAGGCAGGTAATTGAGTTGAGGGCTTCAAGCTTTTGTACCTGTTTTGGAAAGTGCGCCTTAACTTATAAAGCTTGAGCTGTTTCAAGAAATGTGGTTATAAAACTAAAAAAAATGGAAAGGTGAGCTGGAGCAAAAATGAATTTAGAAAATACCCCGGATTCATAATAAAGTTGCTAACAAAAAGGGTGAACTGGATCAACAACTGTTACAACTTCTATTATCAGGACAGGCTTCAACAGAGGTGGAGATAAGTAGTATAGTGTTTGGGGGTACGAAATCAATTGATTTCGTTTTCCCCAAACACTATACTACTGCCTTCTGGTCTCGTATTCTGGAATATATAGTTATTTAATTTGATGGAATATATAGTTATTAAATTTGATGGAATATATAGTTATTTAATTTGATGGAATATATAGTTGTTCAATCTGATGGAACCAAGGTCAGCACACTTTCAATCTGATGGAATCTATAGTTTATTAAAATGCGTGACTTTCTCGGAAAAATCACCAAGCGTGACATTCTCGGAAAAACAGGAAATGAGTCATCGCCTATAGCTATTATTCTGAGTCACGAGACGGTCGCATGATTTTTCTAACCAATCAAAAATGTACCCATAAATTATTTTTCTGATATTTTTATCAGAAGTAAGACCATTTTGATAAAAAGTTGGTTGTCTTTGAATTAACAACAATTTTTGATAAGATAATGTCCGTATGCGCGACTGTTGATTCCGTCTTCTAGTATATATCGTTTGTCATCGAAACAGCTGAGTGATACTTTATTTATCTCATAACTTCCAAGTTAATGGTTTTGACTTCTGATTGTTTTCATTCTATGATGCAACTGTTTATTATTGAATAGAGTGTCTTTATAATTTTCATGTTTGATGTTATTCTTAATAATATTCTTCTTAATTCCTTTCGCTGTTTTTCCTCCTTTTCGGTTATCTTTCATATAGCTATACATTTTCGATCGTAAACCGATGAATTCGCAAACGGGTACTCCTGCTGCCTCATCTTTGAATTTGCCAATAACTTTTTTATTCGTCTTATCGAAATATGGAGAGCATTCTGGGTAGTCGCTATTGTCAAATTTATTTTTATCCTTCCAGAAATTTCTATAGACATCTTGGGTTTCAATTTCATAGGTCAGTGAGTCTGTGTCTGTGAATAGTAATTTGGCCTTATTACCATACTTTTGTTTAATGTAGTTGTAATGGAAATCGTACATCAGTGTCTTGCTAAGGTCTAGAATACACATCCCCACGTATGCCGGCCGGTTTAAAGTAAGTGTTTCTTTTATCTTATGAACAGCTACTAGATTTTCATCGAAGATTTTACTGCTAACATAAGTGGGTTTACTAGCTAATTTCAATAGCTTCTTCCATCAGTCACCAATCTGACGTCTACTCGCTTTCTGAGGTTTTCCATCGTTTTGCCAAATACACTGTTATTCATCAGCTTGAAAAAGTCTTTCTCAAAGGCATTTTTTGCGCTAGTTCTTTTCTGAGTGTTGAAGTCGATGTACTGTCTGAGCCACGCGGACTGATTGAATTCTAACACTCGATGGATTTTAGTTATTTTCAAACCGAGATCAGTATATAATTGGAGGTTCCTATAATGGAGCACGTATTTTTCTTTGCTGCTTAATGTTGGTATCAGTTTATGTACCAGACCAGTTGATATTTTATATTTCTTTGCTATGTTTTTACAATAATCTGATAGCATGTCCCCTGTCACTTTAATCTTTTCCGGCCCAAGTGGATAGTCATTATGTAGATCATGTAACTCTTGGGGTATTTAAGGTCAACTTCAAGAATCAAACCTTTGTTGCTGTCTTCTTCATACTTAGCCAGGTCTAAATTATTGATCTGTTTTTGTGTCATCCATCTGAATCCGCCTTTTGGTAAATATTGGCTCATAGCCCAACCATACAAATTATTAGCATCAAGATACATGATGTACTTCGAGGGAGCCTTCTCGTCATACTCTTTCATGTATTTATTATTTGCTTTACCGTAACGGTTGGCTATATAGCTGATTCCTCCACGTAAGCCCTTTTCAATGAATTGAAACATATCAATGTCTGTCATCAATTCTAATTTTATGTCAGTCATTTTCAGCATGGCATCCCAAGATAAACCAGGAGATGTGAAATAGTGACACGGGTCCAGTTTATAGTACTCAAGGCATGTTTTTCTGAAGTTTTCAAATACATCAGCCAGTAGGAGTACATCTGTTTTAAGGTACAGGTCATGATAATCGCCCATGTTTTTCAAAGAGAATGTTTCCCACACTGTCTGAGCATGTGTATAGTCTTCATCTGATATATGCTCATCACTCAATATACTGTTTTGAGGGCAGCTTCTGATTGAATTGATCGAAACTGTCCATGAAGTCGTATGGATAAACACCTTTCTGTGCCACCAAATTAAGATCATTTCCCTTGAACTCTTGTGAGGTGTATTTTAAGGCTTCTTTTGGTAGATTGCCTACAAGTTTTTCCAAACTGGAGCTCATGAACTGGAAACTATCAATGAAGGTCAAGTGGTTGCCAAGCATGAAAGCCATATACTTCTCCATGTTATTTGGGATAGCATTGATATTCATTTGACAGTCTGCACCTTTCTTGTTTTTGTAAGTGTGCTTCTTAACAATGGCTCCAATCTCCTGCATAATAAAATGACTATCATAGCCTCTCAGATTGTGGAATATAACAGGTATTTTTATTTCTTCTGGGTTCACTCTGAGTTTCAGATTACAATCTTGGTGAGCAGAACCTCTGTATTTACCAGTAATGTGACAATGATCTCGGACTCTAATATCCTTTTCAGTATATTTCTTATCACAGATGTGACACATTTCAGCTTTTTGGAATTCTTTTTCATCATCTTTAGTCATTTTCAATGGTTTGTTAAAAATTTTTTCACAACATTCTTGCAATATTTGACCTCCTCCAGCATAGCTTCCATAAATTTGTACACAGCCTTTTCACCCCTGTATATTGCTGCTGGTTTGCTATATTTATCGTCATAGCAACAAACAACTTTATAGCCGTAGCCACAGTCAGTATGTATCTGATAGGCTTCAGTATATGATTTATTATTGTTGGGTTGACAACCATGTATTTTTTCAGTGATGGCCTCAAAATCAGCATATATAACAAATGCTACCTGTTGTTGTTTATGAAAGTTGTTGAATTTCAGTATGTTGTTATCTTTGTTTGGCATTTTTATTGCCTGTGTGCCATTTACTTGCATGCAGTTGTCCTTGTGATTATTCAACACCCTTTCAGAGCTGAAGCATTGAAGACAGTGCATACAAAAGTGTTTTCTTTCTTTGTGCTTTGTTTGATTGTACATGAACTTATTGAAATCTTTGATTAGCACATAATGCTTGTTTTCATTTTCAGTTATTAGAAGCAGATTCAAGCAGTCTTCATATTTCTCTTTTGAAACAAAAATTGGATATGGCTGTCTATTCTCATAACCAAAAACATTGATGTTGATCTCATTTTGTTTCTCTATCTTGTTGTAATGCTTGGTTGCAACTGGGAATTCAATCCCTGTATAATCCAATTTTTCAATGTATTTTTTGTCAACTTTTTTAATCCTCTGTGGGTATTTCTCTTGTGGGTTCAGGTGTCTGATGTGGCACCATCGGAAGCATTCATTATCCTCATTTTTCAAGTTAATTAAACCCTTCGCACTGTTTCTAAGTTCATTCGGTAGTTTAATGTATGAGGAGCCCTTCATTGGCGCATATTTCACAACATTAAGATAATGACTATCAACTGAATCAACAGTCCAACCTGAACCTTCAGATACCCAAACTGCAATCTTATTCATTATTTGGTCTTTTTACAACTGTAGTGATTCAGTTACTTCCAGATTATTCACAATTGTTTGAGCTACACTGTTGAAATATGCGGTTTTGTATTCTATTGCTCCGTCAGTCATTTTTGCGAATGTTACCTTTAGCGTTTCAACGAATTTGAGACCTTTAATTTCATTCAACAATTTTATAATATTATATGCAACAGCCTTTCTTGTGTTTTGCAGTTGCGCAAGCGGGTCTTTGTTATTTTTTATACTGATTTCAAAAGATTTTGTGAAACCTTTCAGGGCTTTCTCTGTTTGCTCTATTTTTGTTCTGGGTGTTGGAACCGGCACAGGCTTTTTGGCTCTTGGGGCGGGAATTGGTCTCTTTTTCAATTGTTCTATTTCTTCCAACCATTCAGCAGGTGGGGCTGGAAGTCTTTTCCTCTCAAAATAATCAACCAATTCTTTCACAGTTGGTCTTTTCGTCCTTGGGGCGGGAATTGGTCTTGTTCTTGGTTTAGGTACAGGTTTTGTGTCATCAACTATAATAACTTTTGGTTTCTTCTGTTGCTTCAACAACAACTCGATTAGCTTAGATTTGCTCAATATTTTGAGACTTTTCTTGTCCATATTACTACTAGTTTCGATAATTTTTTCCATTTATAATATATCTATAGTTATTATTTCTTTAATACATTTCCGTCTGCGTTTAAATATGGTTGAGAATTCAATTGATCCAATTACTGGATCCTTTTGAATTGTAATTATTGAAGAATATTTTTTTGATGTTTTTTGTTTTAATATGACAAGATTTCCCTGCCATTGTGTAGTTACGTCCTGTCTTACATATGTTACAGTACCATTCTTTATTTAGCATATAGGTAGTCTTGTGTTTTTTTCTTTCTTCATCACTGAGAACTCTAGGCCTTCCAGGACCTCTTTTAACATTTTTATTTTCCATATAATATATATACTATATTTTATTTTTATATCAATTTAATTTTCTTTTAAATCTTTCCTTCGTGATAAGTATAATTTGCTTTCTTCCAAGTGTTTGGTTATTTCATAAATAAGGTCTTCGAAACAATTGCTCATGATGTACTTACACTTATTTTTCTCATACATTTGCTTCATACTTTTTTGTTTATCTGACACTTTATACACACCTGTTGGGCTTTTAAATTCAAGACAAAGAGCATTGTATTTTCTTGTGGGATTCATCAGCATTAAATCACATTGTCCAGCCATATATCCTTTCTTATAACTTCTGATTCTCATGTTCGGGCTTATTTGATTTTCACCTAATCCCGCCACCATTAATGCGTCTTCATATTTCTTTCTGATGAATGACACAATCTTGTAGTGCAGATCATCTTCACTTTCAATCATCAGCATATTATTGCTTCTGTCATTGAACTGATTGTAATACCCCTGTTTTCTGATTGATGGCAACACTTTAGATGTAACCCAATGTTTAAATTTTGCTGCTTCCTGTTTTTTAGAGGACAGTATTAGTGAATAAAATCCTGATTCATTTATAAAAAAAACATTTGAAAGTTTTTTCAATGGTCTCAGCACGAGGTAACGTTTTGTTACATCGTGAATCAGTGGCCTCAGCACGAGGGACCGTTTTGTTACATCGTGAATTTATGCTTATTTTGTGGTCTCTTAAGATTCTATCATCAGATAAAACATGATCCTTGATTGCCTTTTGTGGATTTTTATAGTCGAGAATAATAGCTATGTCTCTTCCTCTGAACCAAATGTCATTGTTATCATCAAGATAGCAATCTATTGATACATCCAATTCTTTATTATTGTAGGAATATTTTTGCATTTGTATATTATATTATAATAATTTATTTTTTAATTCATTTTCGACCTGTGTTTAAATATAGTCAGGAATAATAATATTCTTGGCTACATAATAGCAAATGACAGTATGTACTACTGTAGGGTCTACTCACATATATGTTAGATAATTTTCTCTTTATAATATGTCTTTTAAATCCTTGAACGGTATCCAACTGTTAAATTCGTCACTGTAACCCTTCCACTTCACCAAAGCTTGTTTCTTCTTGTAATCTCTGCGAATGACTTTATCAATACGGAAAACATCCTGTCTGGCTTTCAATAATTCAGCTTCATAAAAACTCCCTTCAATATCTTCACCTTTCAGATCCTTTATTTTGTATGTTATTGGATTAGTGTACTGGATCTTATCAACTGTAAACACTTCTTCAGTCCAATTTGGTGTATAGCCCTTGTCGAACACATTCCGTTTATACTTAGATATTCGAACCTTATCACCTATTTTGAATTTCGGTTTCTGTTTTAATGTTTTCATATCACCATACAAATTGAAGTAAACAGTTCCTTCATTCCTCTTATCAGATGCTTCAACGGGTGTCATCTTTGTGCTTGAATGTTTGGTATTATTATACTGTTTCACTAATTTTGGTAACATGTCTAAATACTGTGTATTACCTTGAACAGTGAACTGCTTCCACATTTTGGACTTCATTGTCCTATTCCATCTTTCAACTACTGATGACTTCTCTTCATTCTCAGTTGAGTACATCTGTACACTATGTTTCTCTAGCAAGTCCTTCAAGTGTTTGTTGTAAAACTCTTTTCCCTTGTCGACCCATAAATACTGTGGTTTTCTGCCTTCCTTGAATATTGTTTTGAATGCTTCAGTGACAGATTCACCTTTCTTATCCTTCAATGGGACAATCCAACCATATTTGCTGAAGACATCAATAACCATAAGAAGATATCGATAACCTTTATTCCATTTACTGAACTGTTGCATTTCAACTAGATCACTTGCCCATATTTCATCAATTTTATTTACAATCACACGCCGCCGAGTGAAATTTCGTTTTATGGGTGCATGTAATTCATCAGCTAGTTTTTCTTGCCAGTTTTCTTCACTCGACGGCTTTTTCCGTTTTTTGAAACACCGAGACCAAGTTTCTGTTTTTTGTCGATTAAGAATCTAGCTGTTTGACCCCATTTTGGCATCTCACCATATGGTATTTGATCTAGTGACTCGACCATTGTTCTATCACAATCGCCTTTATTTTTTCCCATATCATAACAAATATCGTGGTAAGCTGCTATTTCATCCACCTTATTGTAAGGTTGTACATTCCATTTCAAGACCTCACCAGTCAATGGATCATATTCCAGTTGTTCATGCAATGGATTGTATGGTCCCATATATTATACTTACTTGGTGTCCAACCTGCTTTTGGTTTAGGAAGCTTGCCAATTACCTTATGGATATCAATCGCGCCTCCCATTTTATTGATTTTAGCTACCCATTTTTGTATATCTTCTGGTTTTGCATACATGATATCTCCAAGCAATGAGCCACCACGTGTATAATCAACTCCAGCAATATCTGTTTTATACATTTTTTTCTTGTCAGAGCGTTTGGGTCTAATAGCAGTGCTCAATTGCATTAAGCCTTCTTTACCAACCTTTGTGATTGCAGGCTTTGCGAGGGAAAGTCCTTTGTCAATTAATTTCTTTTGCAGCTTTGGATTTCTCATTGCTTCAGAAGCATAATATCTTCCCATTTCTACACCTTTCTTTGCTAAATAAGGGACTCCATGTTCCAAGAATCCTGTTAGTGCCATATCTGCGGCTGAATCTAGTATGCCCGCCCCTTCAGACGGGCTAATTAGTTTCCCTTCCCTTTGACAAATTAGTCTTTGTGATCCCACACTCAGCACACTTGCATTTCATCATGGTTCTTCCATTTTTAGTCTTTTGGTATGTTTCGCTTCCTGGTACACACTCAGTCTGCTTCTTCTGTTTCACACAATATGATTTTACCATTATACCATTAAGTTAGATATTTTTGAAGTAGTCTATGATGAATCTGTGATTGACTCTTGTGTCTGTTGGATCAAATTCAGCATTATGTATTGTATTAAGAATGGATCTGCCTTTTTGTCTCTCAAGAAGATAGTACAAACACCAATATCCACATAATACTGATTCCCTTTCTTGTATCTCATCACCAGAGTATTCAAGTTGTTTACCGCTTGCAGCCATATACATTTGAACTTCTGTTGGCATCATTAAACCGAAAGAGTCGAAGTATTCACAGTATTTATCATTTTTGAAATTCCTATAACAAACCCAATGAGTACCAGGTCCAATTTTGGAATCAAGATTGACTATCCCACATTCATTCTTTTTTATTTGTCTCGGCATATTGTCTCTTGAAAATACTCCTCTAAAATGTTTTATTCCAAGTTGTTTAACCCAATTGATTAAATCAAAGTTGGATAAGGGTTTATTTACAAAATGGTTCCTAGTATGGGGATTGAATTGAATGGACTGTTTTTGCCCAGTAGAAGTCCTTTTCCTTTGGTTTTTCTTTTTTTTTTTTCATTCCCATGCCTATTGGGTTATCCCATGTACCAAAAACAGGAGGGGATTGCCATGGAATCATAGCATGTTTCCCACCACTTTTATGTTTTGCAATGGAATCTGGAACATGAACTGGTAATGACCGTCTTGGACGGCTGCTTTCAACATGCAAACCTTTTCCAGTTAATTTTCTGATTGCTTCTATAGCCAAAGGAATTCCAATGCTGGCGAGTATTGTTCAATACCCTTTCCAGTCTGCGCTTTTGTTGGTTTTATAACAACGTCTCCACCATACTGCATTTTTTGGATAACATCAGCCATCTGTCTCGTATTCAATAAATTTCCTACATTCAATAATTGGGATAAATTGGCATTAGGAATAAGAAATCCTCCTTTTTGTTTCTTCCCAAATAGTTTATCAACACCGAGACTTGCTAATGAAGAAAGAGCACCTGTAGCCAATGCTGGAGCCGCTTTAGCTACTGCTTTACCTGCATAAGGCAATAGTCTTGTTCCAAGTGAAAAAAGACTGGACCAAAGAGAACCTCCTTCTTGGACTGATTTTCTGATCTGTGCTTTGGATATCTTTACATCAGCACCTGTTCCATTTCTCTGTGATTTGGCTAATTTTTTTATCTGTGTTTTTGTCAACATCATTTGATCACCTCCAGTGAGATCTCCATGTGCAAGTCTCAATGTTACCGGTGAATTTGTTTGTATAGCTTTTGCAAGCCTTTCCTTCTGACTTCCTGAAAGTCTTACTCCATGAGGATGATAAGTAGTCATATAATATATGTTTATACTAAATTGTATTTAATACAAAATTTAATTATTTAATTTATTAATTTAATTTATTTATTTAATTAATTTATTTAATTATTTATTTATTTATTTATTTAATTATTTATTTAATTATTTCCATTTACATAGATCTCAGAATTAACTTTCCATCAGTCTTTCTCATCTCAATATCCTGCTCATAGAGGACAAGTGCATACACACTGTAATCAGCATTTGTTGCAGCACTCAAAGTGTATTTGAAAGTCAGTTTTGTCATTCCATCTTTGATATCCTGTTTCTGTTTCGTCAAATCAAAATAAATGAAAGGGAATATTGTACCGAAATTGCCCCTGTTAAGAAGGGTACTTTCACTGAAATCATTTACAGCTTGAACATATTTCAAAACATCTCTAAATACTCTTGTTGGTTCTGTTGATGGTTTATAATGAACCTCTGGATAATCATTACCATTGCCAACCTCAAGATAACAATCAGTCAAAGTTTGGTTATTTGCAACTGAAAAGGTGTTATAGAGAAATTTATTGGCTGTCTGAGAGAATCATTGCATCATTGATGATGAATACAAAGACATGCCTGGGTTTGTTTATTCCTGTGGAAATACGGAAATTGGCTGTCTGTGTCTTGTTGAATTGCCTCTCTCAACCATTTCTCTCATGTAAGTCCACTTTCTGTTGTCAAGATACTTGCTCATGTATAAGGACTTTCCCGTAGAATTGAAAAAATACGAGGAACAATTAGCTGGAATTTAGTTAGTATCACACGACATTCATCAGTAGCTTGCCAAATCATATTGTCATCACTCTCAAGTGTCAGGTTCACCTCTACTTTTGAGTTAGGCATGAGTTCATCCCAAAAGCTCTTGAAAAAACCGTATCTGTTCAATGCTATCTCTGCATTTACTTCACCACCACCATTAAGTAAAGCTTTACGATCTGAGAATCCTTTGTTATAAGCAGCTTGTGCTACTCTGTTTTCAGCGCCTCTACTGGTGTCAAGATAGAAGAACTCATTGGTTCCCTGACTTACAGCATAACCCTGTGAATACTCAAGCAATGACTTAATATTTGTGGCTTGGTTTGCATTCGGCATTCATAAACATCAATACCATTCATTTTCACATTAATGGTGTTAATAAGAGCGTGAACTGAATTAACAATACCATTTCGATCTGCACCAGCAATGTCAGCTCCATCTGCAAGCTTATTTTCTTTGAAAATAACATTAAAACGGGCATTATACCAGTCAAATGGTGTAGTCTCTCCACTGTTATCAACAACGAAACGGTAACCTGTTTTCCTCTGATGAGCATTATTTGCTACTACAGTATAAGTGCTGTCTCTAGTTCGAACACTACATCTTCATATCTTTCGATATATTTTGAGTCACGATAGTTTGACATATATTATTGTGTTAGATAAAAGTTATTTTATTTTACGTGGTCGACCTCTCTTTCTTTTGATTAAACCACCAGTCTGGCTCACACTCTCAGTTCCACTCTTGTTTCCACTTTTTCTCTTTTTCAAAAGTTCTATGATTTTGTCACCAGCTTTTTTGCCAGCATGTTCACCAATTGTTGTGGCTGCTTTTTTTCCAGCTGTTTTGATCATATCAGTCACAATACCTTCACCATGTTGTTCATATTTTTTAAACTCAAACCGTTTCATATACTATTAGGTTTTATAATTCCACACCTCTCAAGAATAACTCAATATACCAATCTATCCCATTTAAATCGACTGGAGCTCTAGAAGAGTCTGTGACATAAAAGCGTATTGAGCTGATTGTATGTGTTGAGACAGGATTCCATGAAAGAAAACGAGGTTTGTAAGTGAAAGGTAAACTTCTAACGAGATCTGTGACTGGTATAACTGCGATTGTATTTGTGCTATTTCCATCAACAATGCTATCTATCACCATATCACAATTGATATAAATTTCATCTACTCCTCTTGTAATATCAGGTAGATTTGTTCCATATTCTGTGGCTGGAACTAATTTTGAATCGAAACCGATAAGTTTTCTGAAATCAAGATTTCTCAGATCCACACGATAATTTTCATTGAGTTCAATCAAAATGCGATATGTTGACAAAACGAAATACATGTTAATACCATACAGGAATTTTGATTTGTCTGTTTCAGATGGATTCAGTACATGGCTGTTTTTTTCTCATATACTCATGAATGTAACTATTGATATCGTCGTATGAATACATCCCGTTAACGAATGTTATTGTTTCCCAGTTTACACCTTTGTCATAGCTGTATTTATTCCCAAAAATATCTCTGATATTGTACCAACTGTATGTCATATTGATGACATTCACAGCCATTTCATATTTTAAATCATTCGTTAATTTAAGAGGTGTATTGAATCTTTTTTCAAAATCATGACTCTTGCTGACACCAATTTTGTCTCTGTTTTTACTGTTGAATCGTAATGAAATTTCTGTCATATACTTTTACATTAGATATTTCATCATTATTTTATTCAACTCACCGGTTTTCAGGATTCCCAGTCTGTTCAATGTATGCAATATTTTTGTGAATTCATTTTGAACATTTTTGCTGTTGTTGCCGGCTGAAATAGATCCACCAAGTAACTGCAGTCTTGAAAGCATGTCACCCAAAAATGCATCCCTTGAACCCATTGCACCTCTTCTCCTTCCCATGCCTGAACCAATAGTTTGTGCACCTTCCTCAACGGCGTCAATTCTTTTTCGGTACTTTTGCAGTAATTTGATCCTTTGAGTCAAATGATATATCTTTTCTTTGTTTTTATCCCTGTTTTCTTTTGTTGTTGATAGATGAGCTTTTTTTCTTCCAACATCTTTGGTTATTTCACCAATATTTCTTTTATACTCATCGATGTTGATTGTACCATCCATTATCCTTTTTAAAATTGTTGTTGGAGGAGACAATTCATATTCCTGTAATACCTTAACCTCATCAAGTGAAAAACCTTTATCAAGATTCGACTTATATGGTGCTTCTGTTTCAGTCATCATTTTAGGTTTGTAATCAATTGGTAATGTTGTTTTCATAGGTACTGATTCAGGTAACGTGTTTAATAGCATAAGATCTTCAAAACCGGATGTCAAGGCTTTTTGATTCTTTTTCAACTGTTCAATGACTTCATCCTGTTTTTTGTCAACACTTTCTTTCACACTCTTCTGGACATCAATAGAGGGTTTCAGCAATTCTGATGTTGTATCATATGCATCCTGTTTTCTGTATTCATAAGTCTTGATAACATCACGAACTTCTCTAGTTTTATTTCCAGCTTCAATTCCACTTTTAAGAAGCCTTTTCATTCGTTCTATATCCATATACAATTGTGTTAGACTAATCTAAACTATTAACATATGGAAATTCCAAATTATGATATCATTCAGAATTCAAATAATTCATTCAGACAGTTGTATCCGTATATGCCAAAAGATACATTTAGAATGTTATTGGCTGGTAATTCTGGATCTGGAAAGACAACATTGTTCATGCATCTGATTATGGAACCGTTGGTCTATTATGATCAGATACATCTTTATGCAAAAAATTTGGATCAAGACAAGTACAAATATCTTCGGAAAGTAATGGATGAAATAAGCAGTCACATTGGATATCCTGCCTTGGTTTGCAGTCAAGAAGAGATATTGCCAGTTGAACAAATAAAAGACACAGATTTGCAGCGATTGGTTGTTTTTGATGATTTTGTCACTGACAAGAAACAAGATCAGATAATCAGCTATTTCATTCAGGGAAGACACAAGAACTGTTCAGTCATATATCTCACACAATCATTCTATGGCTGTCCAAAATCAATCAGACTCAATTGCAGTCACTTCTGTCTTTATGATTTCCCATCATCAAGAGAAAGGAATCTGATTGCACAGGAGCTTGGAATTGACAAGAAGAAATACATTGAAGCAACCAAAAAACCATATTCCTTCTGTTATGTTGACAAGCCGATGAAGACAATCAAGAGAAATTTTTATGGTGCTGTTTAATCTAATCTAATATTATATGGCAATCAATAATTTCCAAGATGTTGAAAAACAGGAGAATCCAAAAACAGAAAGAATCGAAAAATTAATCAATCCTTCTAATGTTGAAACACCATTTGAAATCGCTGAAAAAATCAAAATGGAAGTACATTTGAGGACACAAAAAGTATTGAAAAACAATAAGAGACTAATTGTCATCTATGAATATGAAACCATTCTACCTGTATTATTGGAAGATGAAAGCAGTGATGAAGAAGATTAATCTAACAAGATGATATAATGGGAGTTTTTAATTCTCCACAAGATCAAGATAAAACGAAAACTGGAACTGGTGAAAGAGGCCCAGCTGGTCCAATTGGTCCCAAAGGTGAAAAAGGTGATAGAGGTGAAAGAGGTCCAAAAGGTGATAAAGGTGATAGAGGTCCATTTGGTTTCAAAGGTAATAAAGGTGAAACAGGTGATGGATTTAGATTAACACAAGATGGTAATTATGACATTGAAAATAAACGTTTGACAAATGTTGGTGATCCAGTAAATCATTATGATTCTGCTAACTTGGGATATGTTAATGATGCTGTTTTATCAATTGAAGGAACACGTGTTAATCCATTTAAATTTCTTCTTGAAGATATATCAAAAACAACTATTCTTAGAAATGCGAATAATCTGACATTGGAAGATTTTGACAAAAGCCCTTACTCATTGAATAAAATAGCCTTGTCTTTTGTTATTCCTACTGCTGGTCTTACAACTGTTCTTCGTTTTGATCTGACACAATTGGAAGTTTCAAAGTACACTTTAGTTGTTGAGTTTTATACTGATGGTAACCCAAATAATGCAACAGTCGATGACGACAATCTGTCATCTAATTTAATTGAAAGAAAGGATTCAATAAAAAGAGCATTTCCAAAGACTCATCTTGTTGATGGTTATCTTAAGAGAATATTCTTCCTTGAAAAAACAAGTCATGGTTCCACATCAATGGAGTTATTGTTGATTTCACCATATTTATCAAATAATGCCAAACATCATGTCATAGTTTATGGTGTTTATGGATTTTCTAATATCATTTTATCACATATTCACGACCCAGCTTTTGAAATAGAAGAAGGAAGAATTGTATTTAATAATGAGGTTAAAATGAGTTTTCATAGAATAGTCAATGTTGGACGCCCTATACTTCCACAAGACTGCGCAACTAGAAAATACGTTGATGATGGTGTAAGAGGTAAAGTGAGTACAACATATCTCAATAATAACTTTGTGAAAAAAGATGGAAGCGTTGCAATGACTTCTGATTTGAATCTTGGAGGTAACAAATTGACTAATGTAGCAGCGCCAACAGCAAACAATGATACAGCCACAAAGGGGTATGTTGATACTGAAATTGCTGGAATTACTGGCATTGATGTTTCACCATTTCTTAAAAAAGATGGAAGTGTTGCAGTGACTGGTGATCTGGACATGGATGACAATAAAATAACAAATGTTGGATCTCCAAACTCTGATAAAGATTCTGCCAACAAAAAGTATGTTGATGACCTTGTTTTTTCAGCGTCAGGAGCTCAACGCAACCCATTCGCTTTTCTGTTAAAAGACAAATCCAAGTCTTCTGTAGTTAGTGATGCAACAAACCTTCAAATTGAGATTTTTGATAGATCACCTTATCACATAAACAAGTCGTCATTGTCTTTTTTCATCAAACGAAGAGGCAACTTTACATCCAAAATTCGTTTTGATTTGACACGTTTAACAAAAGGACGGTACACATTTGTCACTGAGTTTTACTCACCATCTGACCCAAGAAGTGCAACAATTGAATTAACCATTCGGTCTATAAACTTACGTGAGGTGGGACAGCCGTTTCAAAAAGCTTTCCTCAAAACTCCACACGTTGATGGTTACATTAAAAAACTTTTCCAGATAGAAAAAACCAGTGGTGGTCAAGCGGCGATTGAGGTGGAACTTTCCAGCACAGCTCCTGCGTCTAACACCAAAACACATATCATCGTTTATGGGGCCTATGGCTATCATACCAATTTGCCTTACTTTGTTCATGACCCAGCTTATGAAATTGAAAACGGTCATGTTGCGTTTGGTAGTAATGTTGACATGAAATTAAACAAAATCATCAACCTACAGGATAACCCCTCAAACCCACAAGATGCTGTAAACAAAAAGTATGTTGATGCTGAAATTGCTGGTATTGATGTTTCTCAATTTCTTAAAAAAGATGGAAGTGTTATAATGACAGGCAATCAGGATTTTGGGGGTTTATTATTACAGGTCATGGGATAGGAAGCCAACCAGCAGATCTTGTGAATAAATCATATATTGACACTAATCTCGCATCAAAAAGCAGTATCGGTCAAACTCTACTTCGAGATGGAACACAAGAAATGACTGCTAATTTAAATCTTGCTGGTAACAAAGTGATCAACTGTGCAACACCAACTGCTAACACAGATGCTGCCAACAAAAGATATGTTGACCAGGCCCCTTTTCTTAAACTTGTCGGAGGTCAAATGGCTGGTGATATTGACATGGGTGATAACACACTCGCAAACTTAAAAGAAGGAACAAATAAAACCGATGCCGTAAATTTAGATCAATTAGAAAAAAGTCATATTTCATCTGCTTCTCATCCAAAGAATGCTTTCAAATATTTGATGAATGATATCGATGAAATTAGCACTGAATATGGCTTGACAGTTAATGGATATGTCAATTTACCTCGTTCACCACATTTGATTTCAAAAAAGGTCATTGATATAGACTTGAATAAAGAAGCTAATCATATTTACAGAGCTAGAATTGGATTTAATATGTACACAATAAAAGATGGAAAATACACTTTCATTCTTGAATGGCTATTTCCTGATTATGAAGGAATGAGTCTTAGTAGTGTAACATTCAATGCAACTGGTGGAATCACAATTCATAAAACTGTAGGGAGAAAATTTGACAACAGAAATGAAGATCATTCGAGATATTTATTATGGATTGAAAAACCATCAGCAAGTTCACCACCTGAATATTTATATTGTACGATTCATATTAATGCTAATCCAACTTATCCAAATAAGTACAAAGTTCATTGTGTTGCATATGGTATTGATTTTGAAGCTGCAGACGTTCCATCAAGTGTTTACGACTTCACTGAAGCTTATAAAATCGTAAATGAAAAAATACAATTACAAACTGATTTAGATTTGAATGGTTTTGATGTGAAAGAAAATGAAAATTGGTTGTTTGGTGGAGAGAATGGTGAATTGACAATGCTAAATAATATTAATATGAACAGCTATTTAATAAAAGAGGCTAAACTTGGTGGTGATTTGAATCTGAATGGCTATAGAATTCATAATAATAGTTTGAATCTATTTCGTTCAAGCGTTACAGGTGTAATTATGGAAACGGCTTTCGATTTGGGTGGATTTGCTCTTTACAGGCCGAAATTAGGAGGTGATCTAAATTTGAATGGGAATGGAATAATCGGTCAAATACAATATTTAAATTGCTCTGTTAAAGCCAAAAAAGGACATAATAAGAATGTTTTAAAGCCTGTATTGATAAATGGCGCTGATTTTTTAGTCATTCACAACAATAACTTTCATATTAAGAATATGTATGTAATACAAGGAACAAAACCCGGAATATTCTACTTCAAGACAAAAGCTGAAGGTGGTAGGCCTTTGCCATTAACAGCAACAATTTTTGAATACAGACATTCTTCTATGAGTAGAAACATCACAACGGTCAACGTCAACAAATCATTATCGAGAGGCTATTTAATCATTGATTATTCACATCCCAATAGTGGAGAATTTGATACAGCATTCACACTTGAAGTAATTATGAATTAATCTAAAATAATATTATATGGGAGTTTTTAATTCTCCACAAAATCAAGATAATAAAGGTGATAAAGGCGATACTGGTGCAATTGGTCCTAAAGGTGACAAAGGAATTGGTTTTACATTAACACAAGATGGTCACTATGATCTTGGAAACAAACATTTGACTAATGTAAAAGCAGGCAATGATTCTGATCATGTTGTAATCAAATCACAAGTTTCAGATATTGTCAGAGATAGTTTTTTGGATTTATGGGTTTCTGAATTCATCAGATTATACTCTAAATGTACTTATCAAATCGACAGAGCGAATAATAATTTTTTAGATATGAATGCAGACAGAAAAGTTGAAACATTGTACGATCTCTCGAATGAAGAAAATAATGCAACACAATCAACTTTAAACATAAGACCCACTGTTTGTACCAAGGCTGAGAAACATAATGGACGTTATTTTTTGAAGTTTGATGGATCACAGGGAATGATAAGTCAAATCAATTTGAATAATGATGTTGTTAATGTCTTCATTGTTTATAAATTAAATTCAAATACAGGTGGAAGTCCATGGAAAAATGGTCTTTTTGGTCATGATAATAGAGGTTATGATAAGTTTGTCAGCTATTACAATGGTTCAAATTTAGTTATAAGTGGTGTTGATCAATCAAATTGTGTATATTTTGGTTCAGCAGCATCTATACAAAGTTTCAGAAAAATAGCAGATTATTCAGTAAATGATTTGGGTCAAATAAATGTTTGGCACTGCTTGTCTGTTCACTGGGATAATTTATCTTCTCCAAAAACAAACACAAGTAAAATCTATTGGAATAAAAAACATATTGGAAGTTTTACAGCGGCTAACAGAAGTGGTAGTCGGCAAATGACTTTTGGTGATTTGGATCCTAGCTCCATCGCACCTCTTGACGGTAGTGTTATTTTTTTCTGTGTGTACTTGGATTCTATATTAGACGAAAAAACAATTTCAGATCATCATCAAATTTTAATCCAACGATATAATATAAATGAACAAAATAATTAGATATGTGAGATGGTTTATTCGGGATGCCGAACGGAAAAACCCTGGTGTTGACAAGAGGATTTTGAAATCAGCTTTGGTTTATCAGTTTCTATATCACAAACATTTTAACAAGTATGTTGAGGTGAGAGATATCCTTTTGGAGCATGAAGACATTGGATTAATTGGATATGGTGATGGTTGCCTGACACATTTGTTGGAGCATACTCTTGGATGGATTAATGTGTTGCAAACACATGCAATATTACACGATGCTTTCGGTCGATTCTACGTCAAACATTCACTTGACAGAGGATATTCTTATGCTTTCCCCCGTTTCATGACAACGAAATTGAACAAATTGTCACCTCTAAGTGGACAATTGTCTGGTTTGTGGTACTGCGTGTTGAACAGAATCGTTATATAAGCATATTGTATGAAAGACAGAAAGAGCATATTCAACTGGAACCATATTTCAGGTGAATTAACAGAAGATCAGGTAAATGAATTAAAATCCTATTACCGAACATATCACAGAAAGTGTTGGGCTCATAAACAGGCTGTTAAACGGTTCAAAAAATGGAAATTACTGGGGAATTCCTTGTCCATCATCTTTGCAACTGGGGGTCTCGCCACAAGTGTGGCAACAGGTGGTGTTAGTTTGGTAGCCATCAGTACAGCAGCACTTTTGATACAAGGGTGGATGAAGCATAAAAACCTAGATTTGAAAATCCAGAATTGCACATATGCTTATCAAAGCTATCAACATCTACTCAATTCAATAAAAGACAAGTTGAGAAGTGGTGATTTTGATGCTTCAAGTATACAAATCTCAATGAAGAATATCGATGATTATGTGACTGACAATAGTCCAATTATTAAATGAAGAATGATCCTCGCAGTTGATAAGTACCTACAGAAATATGATGAAAAATTCACTGCTTGATAATACGAATAATCTTATCAAATCTCAACAATAGAATCTCAACCCAATATTGATCATAAAATCCAAGCGTCTTTTTTGATCTAGTAACTTTTATTTCATCAAATGGAAGATCAAGCATTAAAAATATTTGCTTAAGCATAAATTTCGTACTTATCATCCTTTTACGATTCTTATTCACGAAAGGAAGGACAGTGTCTATCTCTTGGAATATTTTCAATATTTTGCCTTTATCTTTTACAGAAATTTGAAGTCCATTCTTACGACATATACCATTTATCACATTTTCAATATGGTACTTCCGATAATATACAGATTTTCGCTTTATTTTATACATATTATTATGAAAGTCAACGTACTCTTTACAATAATCATAACCATGAACTGAACCACAATTTAGACAAACATTTTCACCATCATCGTTAAACATTTTCTGATTATCACAGCAAGGTGCTTTCACACTTTTAACAACTTTGACCAACAGCTGATCACAAAAATAACATGACAATTCTCCCATATTCTTTAATTCATTGTGGATTACTGAATTACAACTCATTCTATAATATTATGTGATATTTTATTTTTATGTAACCATCGGATGGTTCCACGTGAGAAATAAATTTTCCGAGAAAGTCACGCATTTTAATAAACTATAGATTCCATCAGATTGAAAGTGTGCTGACCTTGGTTCCATCAGATTGAACAACTATATATTCCATCAAATTAAATAACTATATATTCCATCAAATTAAATAACTATATATTCCATCAAATTAAATAACTATATATTCCATCAAATTAAATAACTATATATTCCAGAATACGAGACCAGAAGGCAGTAGTATAGTGTTTGGGGAAAACGAAATCAATTGATTTCGTACCCCCAAACACTATACTACTGAGATAGTCTCGGATATGCTTGCATTTGTATTTGAATTTGAATAAGAAAATATCTACTACTACACATCTGATATCTGATATCAGGCGATGCTCCTCCCCCACATGCGCTGGAGGAGGGTTTAAAAGCAAATAAATCGCCAGATGTTTGAAGCGTTTTGTGAAAGCAAAAATTTAAAAAAAGCTTTCATAGATGGACTTCAATAAACGTAGCTAACAGAGAATGAAGTAAAACTGTATGAATTACAAATCAAAAATAAATGTTGCAATAGTGCTCTATCACATACTCAAGTATCATGAACGCCAACGCCCGCTAATCGTAAGGCGGTTTACCCACAATAAAGAGAAAAAAGGCTGTCGACTTTGTTGCGTGCTTATTGCCTAATTATCAGGCAGAGAGGCGAGTTCATGGGTAAAATTTGCGCTATGATATTCTTTGTTTGCTGAGGGAGAACTTAATTTCAAATTAAAAATATAAATTTCCAAGCTATAATTATTACTAACTAGTTGCTACGAAAATATAAACCAATCACCGGCGTTTTAACAGGAAGACGCAGTGTAAAGGGAATTCGCCAAGGAAGATCTTCTTTGATTTGACAATCAGTGCGAACATTAAAATACTTTGAAATACAATGTAATTGGGCTTACAAGTGTTCGTGTCGTGTTGGTTGAACCGCCTAAATTCAGTTTCGAATTTACTTTTGGTTGCTAGAATTGAGCAAAAGAAAGGGAAAATCTTAACGTTCTCATGTCGCGACCTGGACCTCATTGTTCAAACGCCTCATTATATTTTTTTGTTAGAATCCGACTAAAATTCAACGTCTGTTATGAGCGCATGCTGCAAACCTTGTCTTTTTTGTTATAACTGAGGCGATATCTCTAAGCGACTTTCCTTTGCCACATAATGTTTTCTAAGTAAAGTCGGTAGTTTCCAACTTGTCCTTAAAGTTGCACAATATATATTAGAATGATAGCGGGGATGAGGGTTTGGTTGAAACAATATCAAAATAATGAACCATGCAAATGACCGTTGAACCGCCTCATCATAGGGTTAATTTAATGGTCTTACATAGGAATCAAAATTGACAGAAATAAATAAAGTAAAAAGGTGTGACCTCACATATGTGGTTTCCTTTCGGTGTGCGTATCAGGGGGATTCCGATCCATTCCGTTATCCCTTTATCATTTTCTTTTTTTCTGGTCGGATAATTTCTGATTCAGAGAAAATCTATGGGGTGGTTTTTACAATAAAACGGAGGCATCTTTCGTGAGGTGTTGTCAGTTTCCTGGAAATCGTAGCTGACTGTTTATGCTAAAACAAACGGATATAGTTCACCAGAAGCGGTGAAAGTTTAAGGCGACATTTTATCAAGTAAAGATCGCTTTTTAATAAAGATGTAGCCTAACTATGCACATTTAGTAGAGAGTTGTTCTGACTTTAAAGTTTAAAATGAAAATGTCCGATTGGATGGTTTGAATTCCGGTTTGGGTATTTTGTTAAGGATCACTCCTGACAAAGATCCATTTTCGACCTGCCTTCGGGGCTGTAACAGCAGCTGGTTGCTTTATCTTTCTAGGCGACGTTAGAACGTTGGTTGAAATCACTTTGCTACTTGCTACTTGCTACAGTGACGAGTGACTAAAAGTATACTCCATCGACAAGGGCACCCAACGAGCCAAATCAAGCAAAAGCTGTAGAAATGTATTTTTAAGTACCTTATGCTGTTTGAAGTCTGTTTAAAGTGATGTTTTCATAAGCTAGAAGAAGTTCATCTGCTTGGATTTCCTAGCTGAAATTTAAACTGCCCGAAAATGTTTGGGAACAAAATCTCCCTTTGAGAAAATGAAAGCTGGAATGAACTTTCCACGAACTTTCTAGGGAACTATTTTCCTTCCGAAAATGCTAGCTGACGTTTTTGACTGCCAAAAACGACCTTTCCGAAAACCTTAGGGGCTACGATTTCTCAATTGCAAACCTGGTACGCCACGTTTTAGTTACGAAAATCCGAGTGCACTCTTTAATCAACGCCGAAGGCCCAAGGCTAATTACCCTCCACCGAACAGACGTATCTCGAAACTTGTCGTTGGGTGCCCCTGCATCGAGCACATACTGTTTTTAAACTGATCTAGTCCTTGTTATACCCTACAGACTGCATCAAATCTTTTTGCGTTTTTGCAACAATATTTCAAATTCGTTTCCAGAGGTTGTCCAAGCAGCTACTTCACAGTGTAAAAAGAAAACGTTTCAAGATACAATGAACCAGGCGAAACGAAACTGTGCTCCCGCATAGAAAATGTTTTACATCTAAAACTTGTTATCAAAGGTCGTTTAGACGGACAACTATCAAAGAAATGATCACGTGACTCCTTAACGTCTCTAATTTCCTTCACTTTCTTTAGGGAAGGTGTACATTACGTTTTAGCAGATGGATGATCGTGTGGATCATGTTGAGTAACTGACGTTGTGCATGAAACGAACTGGAAGGCATGTCCAGATCACGTGGCTATAAGGAATTGTCACGTTTTCACTGTCTCACACGTCCATAATTATTAATATGTACATCCGTGGCATGAAGAACACCATTCCAGTTGGATTTGCAAACAGCCTCCATCAGAGTAGAAGTTAAGGAAACTTGAGGTTATGTTATAAACAAGGAAGATTTGACTAGCGCCTTTGAACAAAGATCTACCGTATTAAAGGCAACTTGTAATTCAGTTAGTCTACGGTTTAACAGAATTTTGAGCACTTCCCTGCTTTCAAAGGCAAGAATCCTGCACTACCTTAACCGTGCTTGAAATGTGAAACTGGCAAAATAACACAATCAGCGTATGTTGTGGAAACTAAGCTGGTACACAAATGGACGAATACAACGGCACTTCTGGTTTTCCGGAACGTTAAGACAACCTGATTGTCTAAAAGTATACTAAATCCGGAATTATTCCCAGAAAAATACAGTTCCACACAGGGCCGCTATTTGCTATACAATGAAGAACAATCCGACACATGTAGATCTGGTGGACCAAAGCCGCCCAGTATTCTACATTTGCTTTCCGAAATCTCCGATATTTTCTGTCAAAGTATAAAAAATGAGACATTTGTACCCAGAATTTTATGACTTTCATCAATAATATTTCGTGTTGTTTGCGCAAAACGCTCCAGCCAGAGCTGTCTTAATTAACATTTGTTGGTGACAACTGATTAGAGTTGAAATGGCTAATTTGCGCCTCCTTGCCAGTTTTGTCAAATTTAGAATACCATAAAATCTTTAACGGCTAAATGGTAGTTATATGAAAAGAGGACTCCCTTGGAGCACGTTTAAGCAAGAAACTTTAGTCACTTTCTCACATTTTCCTTTCTGGTCCGATATTTTGTAAGTCAGAAAAAATTTACGTGTTAGTTATTGAAGAGAAGGCAATTTTTTATAAAGTGTTCTTTCTCTCTGAAAATCCCAGCTAAATGTCAATCCAAGTACAAACCGATATGGCTTATCAGTACTGGTGAAAGTTAAAAGTTACAGTTTCTCAAATAAATATTGCGTTTTAATAAAAATTTAACTTCACGGTATGCAAATTTAGAACGGTGTTGTTCTTACTGTTTAAAATGAAAATGTCCGCTCGGATATCTTGAATTTCGGTTTGGGCGTTTCCTTTTTTAATAATGATTCCTTACTTCATAGTACAGTATTCAGTCGTAAATATTTTTGTATCACTGTTTCTAAAACATTGTAAAGAGGAATGAGGATTCGTAACTCCCTTCCTGACAAAGATCAATTTTTTTGCCTGAGGTTTGGCTCTGTAACAGCAGCTGGTTGCATTTTCTTTCTGCGCCAAATGAAAACTTTGGTTGAAATTATTTTGTTAAGCGTGATGTCCTACTGATACACTATTGAGTGCTGAACATTTTTTATCTCCGTTTCTGAATTATTGTAAAGAGGAGTGACAAGTGAATAAAAGCGTGCTCCGACGAGCACACACAGGTTTAAATTTTGTGATGTTGTCATTAATTGTTCTGCAACAGCATCAAACTCTTTTTTCTTCTTGCAGTAATATTTGGAATTCGTTTGCATGGAGTGTGCACGAAGCTAATCCCAAATGTAACAAAACAGTTTTCCCCCAAGTACTGAAAGTACTCAGTACTGAAATGTTCCAGTAGCTATGTGTTCACTTAAAATAAGTAAACGACTTCAAGTTATCTATGTATACGGGGAATGTTACGTGTGACCACAAAACGTTTAGTAACTATCGTTGTCTCACCCCAAACTGTGAAAACTTGGAATGTAAAAACAAAACGGGGCGATGATTGAACTATGAAAGGTTGGTTATGCTTACGCGCGGTTGTATTTTAAAAAAATTCTACTGTAATGTACGCATTGCAGCCGCAAAAACTTACAATTTAGTTGCACAGAATATTTTTAAAGAGGCCAAGGGACTTAGTTAATATAAAAATGCTATTGTGACTTTAAAGTCCAATTCAACTTTCAGAGCATATTATTTTTGTTGTAATATTTCAGCACGGATGCGACTAAAAATATACCGAAATATTAGGAAACCTTACGTCTTCTTGTAAGCGCGGAGATTTGACAAGCGTCTTGGACAAAGGCAAGAGAAATCTATTTTAAAACCAATGATCTGTCGGTTTAAAGACTATAGCATCAAAGTAAACTACAGAATAAATAGAATTGTGGAATACACTAGAAAGTTCAGGAAAACTGATAACGAAGGACTGGAATCTAAAATTTCTAAAAAAAAAAGCACTAAAATTGAATCAACGGCTGTTACAACTTCTGTGTTCAAGGGAAGTGAAAACAAAAATGTGGAATTTGGTGGTAATGCTTGCGTTTGCGGGTAAATTTAAGGTAGCAACCGTATGTTGGAAATCGATTCACAATTGTAAATGAATCGACCGTTACTAAAGTAAGGCAGGTTTTGAATAACGCTTTACAACGGACACACTGTACACTCACGACTCACCTAACACTGAATGGAGTATCACTGTTAGAAATGCAATTCGACGGTAAATTGCGCGAGAAAACTCCATTGCTTGACCACACATTGGAGACAGTAATGCCCGCTTATCGGTCGGCGACTTTGCCAGCATCAAAGAAGGAACAGCAGTCTTTACAATTATAATTCAGTCGAGTTTGATGAATGTTAATTTATGACAAATGGGCCGATAGATGACGTCATTGGTCAGAAATTGTTTCGCTGAAATATTATTTGCTTGCTGAGAGGATATTTAACGACAAATTAAAGATAACTGCTAACTATTACGAACTGTTTCATATGTAAAATTTACCAGTTAAAAAATGGTGCATTATGAAAGAGCCGGTTTCACTAGAAAGGCAGATGCTCATTTGTCGATCAACATTCACAACAGGACACGCAATAGCTTAAAGAAAAGAATTCCAAATTTTCCCTTTTTTAGCATCTTCAACAAAAAACTAATAAATTACCACTGTGCTGTTTTAAAACTGACCAAAAATGTTAATAATTACTGCTTCTGAAAGGACACTCGGGTACGAACGATTCAAACTTCTTGTTCTTAAACTCAGCATATTGTCTGACTTTCAAAGCAAATTTCATTTCAGTTTTTGTTGCGCATGTACAACGTTGACAGCACTGCTTCAAAGTATTCTCAAAGTGTATGAAGTATGAAAAATAGTTTGAATGTGGAATCAAGCAGGCTTAATTTAACTATATACTCTAATTCAGAAATAAAGTTCAATATAACCGGGCAAATTTTTTACATCCGTTGTGGCTGCTTCTTCAGCTGTTTGCCAGTTTCAGCACGTACGCATCTGATGAAGAGAAAATTACTAAAATGACAGGAAAACCTTATGTGATCATATAAACAAGGAAAACTGCGGAGAAGGCAGGTAATTGAGTTGAAGACTTCACGCTTTTGTGCCTGTTTTGGAAAGTGCGCCTTAACTTATTAGGCTTGAGCTGTTTCAAGAAATGTGGTGATAAAACTAAAAAAAAAAAATGGAAAGGTGATCTGGAGCAAAAATGAATTTAGAAAATACCCCGGATTCATAATAAAGTTGCTAACAAAAAGGGTGAACTGGATTAACAGCTGTTACAACTTCTGTGATCAGGACGGGCTACAAAAGAGGTGGAGATTGTCTCGGATATGCTTGCATTTGTATTTGAATTTGAATAACGACGCTCGACCCACATAACGGCGCGTAGCAGGGTTTGAATGCAAACAAATCGACTGATGTTTGAAACGTTTTGTGAAAGCAAAAATTTATGAAGCATTATATATGGAGTTTAATGAACGCACCTAACACAGGATGAAGTAAAACTGTATGAATTACAACTCAAAAATAAATGTTGCGATACTGCTCTATCATATGCTCACGTATCACAAACGCTAACGCCTGCTTATCGTGAGGCGGTTCACCAGCAATAAAGAGAAAAAAGGCTGTCGACTTTGCGTGCTTATTGGCTAATTATCAGGCAGCGAGGCGAGTTCATGGGTAAAATTTGCGCTATTTTATTCTTTATTTGCTGAGGGAGAACTTAATTTCAAATTACAAATATAAATTTCTAAGCTATAATTCTTACTAATTGGTTGCTACGAAAATATACACCAATCACCGACGTTTTAGCAAGAAGACGCAGTGTAAAGGGAATTCCCCAAAGAAGATCTTGTTTAATTTGGCAATCAAAGGCAAACAATAAAATACTTTGAAATACGTTGTGATTGGGCTTCAAAGTTTTCGTGTCGTGTTGGTTGAACGGCAGAAGTTGAGTTTCGAATTTAGGGCCTTTTCACATGGAGGTGGGGGACCTTAGGCAGGTGAGGTTCCCCACCCACCGTGGTCCGAAAAAGCTTGCTTTCACATGCAACCCCGGGGCGCTGAGGTGAGGCTTAAAAAGCTATCGCGTGGTCGCTAAGAAGGTATATTAACAAACGAATTCAGAGATAATTGCCCGGATGAACCTCACCCCACTCCACCTCAAGCATTCACATAGAGAAAACTCACCCCAGCTAAGCGGGTTATCCGCCATGGCTGACCGGGTAACCCGCCTCGGTGAGGTACCCCACCTCACATGTGAACGCTATCGAGAAAACAAGAGAGACTGGTAACCCCACCTAGGTGGGGGACCTCACTGGCTTGGGGTCCCCCACCTCCATGTGAACAGGCCCTTATTCTTGGTTGCTAGAATTGAGCAAAAGAAAGGAAAAATCTTAACGTTCTCAGGTCGCGATGTGGATGGAATTTTGCAGCACAACTTCCCGTTCCTCCTCTTGCTAACGCGACAAAATATGTGGTTAATTTTTTTGTTAGAATCCTACTAAAATTCCACGTCTGTTGTGAGCCAATGTTGCAAACCTTGTCTTTTGTTTTTTTTACAACTGAGGCGATATCTCTACGCGACACGCATGCTCCCATGCTTCAAAACATTGCAACTTTGTCAATCGCACGAATATTGCCTTAACTGTCAGTTGTGAACATGAAATGGAA